>CM056050.1:299318134-299828075 GCA_029574335.1 Rana kukunoris
TTTGGATTCAGCAGATGCCTGCTTTATTCCATTACTCTTCGACGCTCAGATTCTATTTTTATTATGTGTATGGTTATATTTTCCAGAGATAATAACCTGGCAGGTTTTCAAATGAATAGTGCTGAGGTCTGAGCTGTTTTAGCTGAGACTCAAAGAAATAATGCAAAATTGCATTCTCATAATGCCGTCTGCTGAAAGGAACCACACGCCCCTTGCTTCAACGTTTTTACATGCTATTTGCACCAAAGAAAGGATTTGCATGATTGGCATGATCCTTGGAGACACTTGCTCACAGAATGTTAACGTTAAAACAGCAGTACAATCATGGGGAGAAATAACAGCCTAATGGCTCCTTATTGAGGTCTGTGCTGCAGCTACACTTCACAAATTTATCTAAATATTGAAGTGTTATAAGATCCCTTTTCTGTAAATATGTATGTATATCTATTGTAATTTATGTATCAAGACAACCTGTCACATATATATCCTTGTAAAGCAAAACAAGGGATATTCAAGCCATTTTTCCTAATTCTGACATTAAATAATCAGAATAAGTTGTTCCTTATATTTAGTAGCTATAAGTAGATTGCCTCCAGGACTTTTTCAGAGCCTTTCCAATCCTATGGAACTCCTTACCCCAATCTGTCCGATTATCTCCTACTCTGAGCTTTTAGACGATCCCTGAAAACCCCCCTCTTCAGAGAAGCCTTTCCTACCCCCACCTAACAGCTTTATTTTCATTTTCTTCATCTGATCTTACCCCACAGCTGTTACCTTTTGTTCCTTCCTTCTAGATTGTAAGCTCTAACGAGCAGGGCCCTCTAATCCCTCCTGTATTGAATTGTATTGTAACTGTACTGTTTGCCATCATGTTGTAAACTGCTGCGCAAACTTTTCCCGCTATATAAATCCTGTATAATAATAATGTAATTTAATTTCCTAAAGCACTGTACTGTATATCATAAAAAATATATATGCATGCCAAGCAGCCATTGCTGCATTTCTTAGGGCAAGTTTCCTAATTATGAAAACAGTTGACCATGTCACCATTGGTTTTAGTGATTACTGCAGAGTAAAAAACTAAAAAGTGCACATTATTTTGAAGGTTTGGTTATATATACTTTAAATCACCAACTCTACACCAGAAAGCTGCATGGAGTCAGGATTTCTAGCCACTACTGTGCTTAGACTCTTACATGATTATTATTAAGTATAGCTTCACCCACCATTAACTACTTGCCCACTGGGCAATAAAACTCCCTTCCTAACCAGACCAATTACTCAGTCATGAAACACTGTACATATGTGAAATTTGTGTCTTTATTTCACACAAATAGAGTTTTCTTTTGGTGGTATTTAATCACAGTTGTGTTTTATTATTTGCGCTTTAACTAGTTACCGACCGCCCACCGTCGTTATACGTCGGCACTTTAAAGATGGATATCTCGGTAGCGGCATCTGGAAGAATGTTAAAACATTCTCATAGACACACGCCTAAACCTTGTGGACAGCCTTCCCAGACGAGTTGAAGCTGTTATAGCTACAAAGGGTGAGCCAACTCAATATTGAACCCTACGGCCTAAAGCCCTGTACATCTGACGAAAAAGCGAAATTGGCTGTCCCAACCAATATATTCACACTACTTTACAAGAGACCTGATGCCGGAGTTAGTTTCTTTCAGGACAGAAAGTACATAGTAAAGCGCTGTGTAAACTGTTGGCGCTATATAAATCATGTATAATAATAATAATACATAGTACTCATTAGTCATATTATAAATAACTGTCACTTTTTCATTATTTTAAGAATAATATGTGCAGTCTGTAAGAGAAAACCAGTTTGACAGATGGTATTTCCCCACTGATTATTTTAAAAGACTCAGTAGTTTGCACCATAGAGCCCGTGTAATTAAAAATAGTAAGCACAATTGACATCAGCGTTGTCTTAGCTTATATCATCATTTCTGCAACAATTCAAATATTATAGAACCGGTAGAAGAGCAGTGTTTCTGACTTGATATGTATTTTAAATTCACAGAGCGTCATTTCTTTTTTGACAAAATAAAATCAATGTCTACATATAATTACCATGCACTGCTATAACTTGCTAAACTGTGGACATAGAGGTGCTTGCATATTTAATGCAAGGGTATACATTTATACAGATCTTTATTCAGCTAACAACGTTAAAGTGTTTGTTACCCTAACATTTCATATTCCTGATATGCTCCTGCTGTACTTCTATGAAAAAGCAGCATGGTCAGTTCCCTAGCTATGCTGAAAACTCGGTGTGCTCTCCTCCAATGATAAAAATGCATTGGATTACTATAAAAATGCCACTGGCAGTGAAGGGGTTAACACTAGGGGGCGCGGAAGGAGTTAAGTATGTTCCTGGGTGTGTTCTAACTGTAGGGGGGGTGGACTGACCTGGGGAAATCACTGATCTTCCGTTCATACATTGTATGAACAGAAGATCAGCATTTCTCCCCCTGACAGGACCGGGAGCTGTGTGTTTACACGTGCCCCTAGTTGCCTGCGAGAGAGCCGACGTAGAGCTACAGGCTGCCGCGCAGGGGGGCCAACCAGGGCCAGCCTTTGGGGTGTGCGAGCTGTGTGGCCGCACAGGGCGCCATGAGCAACGGGGGCACCGTGTGGCCAGCACAGCTCGCAGAGCCGGGACTGCGCTACCACTAGGCGGATTAGGAAGACAGCCACCTAGGGGCGCTGCTGACTCTTGCCTCACCTCTTCCTCCTCATTGTCGCCCCCCAAGGCTCCTGACAGAGGATAGAGGGGCCCCGGACAGCCTCTTTATGTATGTTTAGGTGACCAGGGGACGAGGCGTGAAGATGGGGGGCGCCACAGGATTAGCTCGCACAGGGCGCCTGAACACCTAAGGCCAGCCCTGGGGCCAACCTGCCGCCATAAAACGACGGTGGCAGGTCGGCAAGTAGTTAAGCTCTGGCATGTCTTCCTTATTTTTCCTTTCTAACGCACTGTGCCTGCATTTTATCAGTGCTAGCAGTTTAGTAATTTATAACTTTTCTATACTTTAATCATCATACAAACGGGTAGAATCAGAAGAAAAGAAGAAAACTCAGTCAGTACAGTTCATAGGGTCAAGCCCGTAACATAAGAATTGGAAAGCCATATAAGTTGAACATGGGTGTGACCTGCTAACCCCCTGAGTCAGGTACAATAAAATTGACCTAATCAGTACACATATTTTTGCAAGTCGTACCTAAATGATGGATGGATCTGGATGTGTTGACTTTGTATTTTCTGGAAAAACAAATAAGAAAGATCTCAGACTTTACAGGCCACACAACAAATACAAAATTTATTGATATCAAAGTTAAAAAAAATGTACCGTATTTATCGGCCTATAACACGCAAAGACGTATAACACGCACCCTAACTTTAAGAGGGAAGTTTCAGGAAAAAAAACTTTCCACAGCCCCCAGCGTATAACACGCAGGCACAGTTTACCCTCTATTTTCAGGGTAAAAAAGTGAGTGTTATACGCCAATAAATACAGTATCTATTGTACGTCCAAAATAAAAAAACAATTGTTAGTGCTGATAAATCATGTGCACAATCAGAGGCGGCTCTAGGCTTTATGTTTTGCCCATAATGGGTAAAAAAAAAATTCAAGCAAATGTAGCACTACACCCGTAGGAGCTGCTGGTTTACATTTTTGGTGGCACGTTACCTCTATTCTCGCTGTCCAGGGTGAAAGGAGAGCCCAAAGAACTTCAATGTCCACACACAATGTGCCTCTTTCTCTTGAAGTTTATTTTGGAGAACTTTAGTAGAAAAGAGGAATAAGGGGTGGAAGGGTTCAGGTGCAAAGTAAGGAAACATTCCTGTTTCCAGCAGACAGTTCTCGTCGCCACTCTAGCCAGAGTGGGTATTGCTCATCCGATAGGTCCCTCTCGCTGGCCTATCAGCCGGGATGGCGCACGGAATAAAGTACAGTCTCTGCCACAAACCTTCCTTTCCTGATGAGATATTTCGGTCCTGAATCCTCTGCCATAGGATTCAGCACCCAGATCTCTTTAGCTTTTTCTCGAATAGAATCTAACTAGAATCTTTGAATTCAACAGGCGACACTGTCAAACCTCTCGTGTAGGATGCATCCTTTGGTGAAGCTTCCAGGCCTTCCCCTAGGGTACCAGCCTCTTGCATGGCCCCTACCAGGATAGGTCCTTCCCTGGTCGCCCGCGGGACGGACAGCACAGGATCACCTCTGCGGTAAAGACCCCAGCCAGACAACTGGGCCCACCAGACGAAGCCGCAGCCCCGGACCAAAGTGGTCCCGGAGCCAGGATTCACAACATGCACCCCCTGGACAGGCGGGCCACAAGGCGCGAAGGACGGACCCCACACCAATGGCGTCTGTCCCTTAAGTACCCCACCCCAGCATACACAGCGGGGTACTCACTCCCACTGATTTGCTGCTGACGGGGACACTCAATATACCATGAGCTGACTGCTGCCACCCTTGGCCTGGGGTGGTAATAACGCCCCCAGGCGATCAATGGTGGATCACTCCCAGCACAGCCATGGTTGGAACAGAGGCTAAATTGCCCTTAATCAATCTGGCCTGAGCCAAATAACATCTCAGACCCTCCATTAAATTTTAAGCAGCGCCTGTTCATCAGGAGCAGGGCGCTACACACTCGCCCCACTACAAAAAGACACTGTGGCAGGAACAATGGCACTCAAACCTGAGGGCCAGCACCTGAACCGTTAACTTGGATGGGAATGGAAGAAAAGGAAATAGGAGCACAGTATACATTGTCATGCTATAACAATTCACAAATTTACATCACCATCCCTGTTCTATCTATCTAACCTGCCCATTCTCCGGCAGTCTTGATAGAAGATCAGCTTACTACCTAAAAGAAGACAGAACAAACACACAATAATTCTATTTCTAATATTATAAACAATCAGGACAGAGCAAAGCTGCACCTCCGTGAAGGTGGTACTTCCCTTCTTCCTTCTAAAAGAACATAGGCCCGGATTCACAAAGCACTTACGCCGACATATCTCTAGATACGCCGCGTAAGTGTAAATATGCGCCGTTGTATCTGTGCGCTGTGCCCACAGAACTAAGATATGCCTAAAAACTGACTTCATCCGACCGACGTAACTTGCCTACGCCGGCGTATAGTGGGCGCATAGTTACACTGGACGCATTTGGCACTCCCATTGATTTATGATGCAAATGGTGGAGATACGCCGATTCACAAACTTACTTGCACCCGGCGCATGTTTTAAGCGATTTGCGTAAGGGTTACATCTGGCGTAAAGTTATTCCTCCATATTGGAGGCGCAACTCATGCAAAGGTATGGACCAGGGAACGAACGCCGTCAAATTTTACATAGTACGTGAATAGGGCTGGGCGTAGGTCACATTCACGTCGTAAGCAGTGATTCGACGTATCTTAGTTGTTTTGACGTGATTGTGAGCATGCGCACTGGGATACGTCCAAGGTACGATGCATGCGCAGTTCTTTTTAAGTACTTGTCTGAAGCTCAGCCCATCATTTGCATGGGGTCATGCTTCATTAAAATGTATCACGCCCACTTCCAGTTACGCTGCCTTACGCCTATGACTATACGCTACGCCGGCGCAACGTAGGGAGCATTTGCTTTGTGAATTTCATGCTTCCCTCTCTGCGTTGCTCCGGCGTAGCATAAAGAAGATACGCTACGGCGGCATAAAGATGCGCTGATGTATGTGAATCCGGGCCATAGTAGCTAAGCTTTAAAGAGTCTTTCCCTGCTTATATTGACCTCTGCCGCCTGGTGGCAGAAATCACAATTTACAATTTTCACGATTCCTCAGAGGCCCTGACTAGCTTCTCCCCTCCCGAGTTCAAGTATCACAGCAACTGAAGAAATAAAGCTCCTTCATGAAACTTCTTTGGAGGAAGAAAAAAAAACTCTCCAACACAAGTCCTGACGGCTTTTTACAAGTAGAACCGAGTCAGAGTTTTTCCCTGTTTGTCAAGGGTGGTGATAAAGTACACTCTGTCATCCTTGCCAGGCCTTTGGATGACCACCCGATCGGCATAGATGTGCCAACCATAGCTCCAATGCAGCCGACATCCCTGGAAGCCATTATGAAGGAACAGTCCAGATCCACCCGAACAAGTACTCCCCACATTCTATTTTTCCAGTTCTGTTACTAGAGGTAAAAGCCTATCTACTGTCAAGCCTCTCGGTGTATGGTGCATCCTTTGGTGAAGCTTCCAGGCCTTCCCCTAGGGTACCAGCCTCTTGCATGGCCCCTACCAGGATAGGTCCTCCCCTGGTCGCTTTCATCAAGTGGCCTCCTCCCGCAGGACGGACAGCACAGGGTCACCTCTGCGGTAACACCCCCAGGCGATCAATGGTGGATCACTCCCAGCATAGCCATGGCTGGAACAGAGACTAAAATGTCCCTTAATCAATCTGGTCTGAGCCAAATAACATCTCAGACTCCCATTACATTTTAAGCAGCACCTGTTCATCAAGAGTAGGGCGCTACATAAATAAAAATGGCTGCAGAAAGTTGCGGATCGAGCACACAGTGATTGCGAAAAGGCAAATTAGGTGGACGTGAGGCCCCTGTGAGTGCAAGGCCTTAGGCAACCGCCTAATTAAGGAGCCGCCTCTGTGCACAATATGGATGATGGCCATGAGTAGCACTTCCAGTGGTTCTTAAAGGGTCACTAAAGGAAAAATTTTTTTTAGCTAAATAGCTTCCTTTACCTTACTGCGGTGCTGTTTTCATGTCCTCATTGTTAGTTTTTTGCCTTGATGTTGCTGTAATCCTGCTCTGATCTCCACACTTCCTGGTTGTCTGTTTCCTTATAACCACAGTACTGGGAGCTTTCTCACTGTGGTCACTAATCAAGGAGGTGTGATTACTGTGTGTAAACTGAAACTAGATTGGGCTGAGGGGTTTTAGACAAACCATCACTGCCCTCTATTGGCTCTCTGGCTCTGTACATCAAAGAGACAGGAAACAGCAAAAACGAAACTAGAACTGTAGGTTGATTATATGATTGATTTTTATCTATTTTTAATTATTTTTAAAAGGAATCAGTTAACTAGTATGTCTCTATACCTTGTAAACAGTCATTTCAGCCCAAAAATGTTTTTCCTTTAGTGACCCTTTAAGCCACTCTAACCTTATATAAGGGAAGGACTTAGGAGATAAATATTAGGATTGAAGAAGGGTAGTGTAAGGAAATGAGAAAATAAATGAGGTAAAATCAAATACTTATGAGTATGATTAGGTGGTGTGGGAAGGGTAGGGATGGGAGGGGGTGGGTGGTACATGAAAATACACACAAAATAAAAGCACAATAATATATAAAAGGGGTATAGATAAGAGTGCAAGTTTGGAAATAAGAGTTTAACACATATTTTTACTTATTTAATATGTATTGCATTTTTGTACTTGAATATGTGCACAATATGTAAGATAATATCATGCGTTGAATAATAAAAATTATAAAAAAATAAAAAAAAGCCACTCTAACCTGTATACACCGCCATCAGCACTGCCTCCTATTGTAGGATCCCCCTCCGTGTAAGATTTATAAAAATAAATGCTGCAAATACCTAATTACACTGCCAAAATTGTGATCGCATTACCAGCTAGCTTTCTCCTTTTCTCCTCTGAGAGATGCAGCGGGCGGGGGTATTGAGATTCCTTTGCTGATGTCAGTCTGGAAGGGATGAGGAGAGAGCTGTCTGGTCATATGATAACAATCTTGGCTCTTAAATTAGGTATTTGCTGAATTTATGTTTACAGTGGGGGACACTGCAATAGTAGGCAGTGCTGATGGTGTATACAGGTTAGTGTTATGAAAGCAGCGGGGTGGGGGGGGGGGGCTCACACACAGACAGAAAGGAAGGGGGAGGAGGACACAGGAGTAGAGAGGCTAGCAGGCTGCTGATGACAGATGACAAACACTGTGTTGTATAACATGCTTTATATGTATTTTCTGCTTTACAGTACCATTGCTGCATAGGAAAAACAAAAATATATATATACATATATAGTGTGTGTATATGTATGTGTGTATATATATATATATATATATATATATATATATATATATATATACACACATATATACACACACACATCGTACATGTGTGTGTGTGTGTGTGACAGTACCTAGATTTTTTTTTTTTTATTGCAAATTGCCAGCCAAATTAAATTTGCAGCCATGTAAAAATGAGACATACTTTGTAGATTCTGGTTTTCTCTTTATAGAAAGTAACCATTACAATTCCATTGTAATGGTTCATTCCAATAATTGATGTATTGCCATAATTATCCAAACGTTTTGTTTAAAGGAATATTCCAGTCAAAAAGTAAATTTACCTTGAGAGGCATACATGGAACAAGTTTTTCTCTTTCAGTATTTCAGTCCTTCATCGAGAGTTTGCTGGTTGTCAATCCCCAATTTAGTTTTCCTGTAATCTGGTGATATTGGAATACAACTGCTAGTGATATTTATGTTGGGGTTTTTTTTTTTTTTCCTACAGGTAATCCTAACAAACCAGATGACTACAAGAATTGGACCCAGAGAGTCCTTTTTGGTACCAGCTTTAGGTATGTTGTGGTTAGAAACCAAAACTCTATATAGTCAACTGATTAAATGCACATTTCAATATAGTAGCATATGCAATAAATATTCTAAGCGAAATGTGGTGGCTTTTTGTAAAAATATATTCCTGTCAGTAACAGCTGCTCATAATTTGATTCACATAGTCTACTGGGGTCCTTGGTTTGAATCCCCATCATGACAATTTTCTGCATGGAGTTGGCATGTTCTCTATGTGCCTTCAGGCAATCCATTTCCTCCCAAAAACTCCAAAGATATGTTAATTTTATATTGCCCCTAGTATGTGTGGGTGCGTTGGTATATGAGAAAAGGGCTTTGCGTTACATTGTACTGTAGGCTCCTTGAGGGCAGGGACTGATATGATTGTACAGTATATAAAGTGTTGCATAATTGTTGGTGCTATATAAATACCTGTGATAAATGCTTTGCATCCTAGAATGCATATTATCCCATCTAAATCCTAGTTAACCTTCCTGGCGGTATTCCTGTGTCGGGCTCGGGGTGAATTTTTCATACCAAAAGCGGTAACTCCGAGCCTGAATCGGGATCACATGACAGTATCCAGGCAAAGTTACTTACCTTGTCCCCTGGATCCTGCGATGTCCCCCCGCTGTGTGTGTGAGCTGTCTCCTCGCTCAATTCACAGTGCCGAGCTCTGTTCCCGAGCGTTGCGACGCACATGGATAGAGTTCAGCGCCAGATTCAAAAAGTAAAAAACTAAATATTTCACATCCCCTTTGTCTCTAGTGGTCTGTCCAGTGCCCTGCATGCACTTCTATATTATAAATACCTTTCTTTCTGCCTGGAAACGGTAGATTATCCATAGCAACCAAAAAGTGTCCCTTTACATCAAAAGTGCTTTTAGACCAGCTAGAAAACAGCGATAATAAATTAGAATCACTTGCAGAATTAAGCGATAGTGATTTGTGGGGAAATTTGTCATCAAACACTGAAAGTAATGACAGCGACAATTCTGCAACTGAGCAAATTTCAGTGTTTTTGATTTGATTACATTATTGAATATTTTTTTATTATTATTTGTTATAATTAATTTATGATTTTGTGTTTCAAACTTTATCATAGCTGGGATGTTTACTAGACTCTTGTTTGGACAGATTTAAGTGAGTTATTCCTAAGAATTACAGGGCTACAATATAAAAATCCAAATTTCCATGCAAAGAAATGGTACCGCTTTCAGCACCAAAAATCTGACATAATCATAACTCCAGGGAGGTTATTATATGGATAAAGAGGTGGATAAAATAACATGTATTTTTTATTTTATTTTATTTTTTTAAGGAATTGTCCATATACAGTATGTATTGTCGTTCCTATTTGTTTACAATTCCTTCAACACTGGGAGGAATTACTTGGCTGAACTCTATTAATTCTCTCTGGTGTCAACTGCCACCGTATCGTGCACTTATTTGCTTCAATCGTGGCTATATCAGATGCAAAATTATGTACTGCTCCAATCATTTGTGTTTCATCTAGTTTTATGCCCAGTTCTTGTTCCCATTTTTCTATGAAGGGTAGTAGCCCATGTCCTTCTAATTCTGGTAATATGTCATATATTTGAGATATTCCGTGTTTTTTATATTATGTTTTTAGATTACAAATCTTTTCAATTGGATTTAGCGTTTTCTCGTCTCTGGTTGGGGGATTGTGCTTACTAAATGTTTCAGTTGCAAATATTCCCAATCATTGACCTGGTGCCACCCATGCATCGTTATTAAGTCCTGTCTTGTCCTTTTTTTACCTTGCTGGATGATAATATCCTTTTATTGTGCGGTTCCCATTTGATTTCCCATCCGTGTCTCATTCCCTGGGATAAAAAAAATTGTGCCCATTAGTGGAATTAAAGGGGAATTGTACTTCCATTTTTCTTGTCTATGTATTGTGTCCCATGTTTTGAATACATTTTTGGTTAAATTGTGTGTCTGTGCTCAGTCTTCTTGTTTTTACTGTTATCCAAATATTTTTTTTAAGTTGTGTCACACTTAGTGTGACTTCCATTTTCACCCTTTTCTTTATAGTATGTGTGTTTGCCCATTCTAATAGCCTTGCCAATATGACAGCCTTATAATATATTTTTACATCTGGAATTGCCAGCCCCCCATTTTTTTTTTTTTTTTTAGTTGAGTATGTTCTTTACCCTAGCATTTTTGATTCTGCCAAATGTACTTCAAAACTATTGTTTTAATTACTTTTAAAAAAACGTTGTGGGATGTGGGATTTCTATAGGCAATATTTGAAATGTTATATATTATTTTTGGTAAAATCACCATGTTTATTAAATGTATCCTTCCTATCAAGGAGATAGTTTTCCTCAATATATTTTTTAGCTCCGATTTAATTTCATTGAGTAGTGGGATGTAGTTGGCCTGATATATCTTATCAAGGGTGGGTGTGGTTCTAATGAGATTACATATAGGAGTGATGAGAGCGGGCATCCTAGTCTTGTTCCATTGAACATCTCAAAGGCTGACAACATACTTCTATTAACCTTAACCATGGCCGTAGGTTGTTAATCCATCTCATGAATCTTGGTCCCAGGCCTATACTTCGGAGTGTGTCCCTTAAAAAATCCCCAATCTACTCGGTCAAATGCTTTGACATGAGCAGCATTGGGAATTTCCTCTCCTTGCCCTTGCACATTGTTAATATTGTTCTCATGTTGTTGTTTCTTCTCTCCCTTCCTGGTATGAAGCCTGCTTGATTTAAATCTATCAGGTCTGGCATTACGTTTTTTAATCTCGATGCCAGAATTTTTGCATATATTTTTGTGTCTACGTTTAGCAGCGCTATAGGCCGATAATTGCAGCAGATGGTTCTATCTTTCCCTATTTTCGGTATTATTGAGGTACTAGCAAAGAGAGACTATTTTCTTATTTCTTTACTTTCCCCTATTTTGTTTAAATAGTTACATCGATTCTGTACTAATTCTTTAAATATTTTATAATATTTAACCGTAAATCCATCTGGGCATGGGCTTTTACCCCTGGTATGTCCCTTGTTAATTTCCTTTTGTGTGATTGGTTCCTCTAGGAGCTCTGCACTTTCTGATGATCTTTGGTAAATTAACTTCCGCTATATATTCCTGTATTTTGGATTTTCTCGTTTCCTCCTCCTGCCATGTGTGTTTATTTCTGATTGCATATAGTACACTACAATATGTTTTAAAGGCCTTTGCGATATCAGTTGTTTTATATTGCATTTCGCCTTTTCACGTTTTTTATCTTTTCCATGTAATTTAAAAAAAAATTAACTTGATTTTTTTGCTAAATATTTCCCGGGCTTATTTCCCCACTTATGTCTTTCTTTTGCGACATTATTGAATACTTTTCTAATTTCTTGTTCCATCAAGTACCTTAAATGGCCCCTTTTTATGATCTATGTCTTCTGATGCGTTTCCATATGTAAATATGTTTTATGTTTTTGTTCCAAGTCATGAAGTTCTTTTATTAGATTTTTCATTATTTCCTTCTTTTTCCCAGCTCCTATGGAAATCAATTTTCCCCTAATACAAGCCTTATGGGCTTCCCAAACTGTAGCCTTTGTCACGTCTGATGTGTCATTGGTCTTAAAGTATTGTTCGATTTCGGTCGTTATTATTTTTCCTACTACGTTCTCTATGAGGTCTTCATTTAGTCTCCATGTCCCTTTTCCATATTCTCTTTTATTGAATCTTATATTCAGTGTTACAGAGGCATGGCCTGAGATTGATATTATACCGATTGAGGTCTCTATTACATTCGCCAATACCCCATGATCCACCAGGATGTAATCTAGTCTTGAGTATGTGTCGTGCACCGATGAATGATATGTGTAGTCCTTTTTACTTGTATATGTTATTCTCTATGCGTTAATCAACTGTTGACTATACATTTTTTTTCTAAATCCATTTTAGTTGTTTATTTTCTCGTATCGGTGCACCAAATGTACTGTCAAGATCATGATCCATTGAGAAATTGAAATCTCCTGCTAAAATTAAGTGACCTTGTTTAAAGACCATTAAGGCATTCAGGATTCCATTTAGATATTTTTTGGGGTTTCTGTTGGGGAAATTCACATTTGCTAACGTGTACTTTTTTCATTGGAGGGTCCCTTTCAGGAACAAAAAGCGGCCTTCTGGGTCAACTTTCCTTTCCTCTAAACTAAAACGTATATGGTTCCATATGTCCTATAGTGACTCCTTTTGCCCTTTTATTTGGGGAATCCCTGTAGAACCAAGCTGGGATAGCCTGTGAATATAATTTAGTGTTAGTCTAGTGCTATATGTGTCTCCTGAAAAAAATATATAAAATATTGCGCCAAAGAATAAGAATAATAGTGGAATAAGACAAGAATTGTAACAAGGGTGATAAAGTGTAGCGTTGAGTATAAGAAGAGATGAGATAACCCCACTCTATAGCATAAAAATGCTAAATAATACAATATGAGAACCAATGATGATGTGTGCAAAACACTGTACCCATACAAAAATATCATGTGTGTGTACACAACATAAATTCATAAACACTGCTGATCATAATAGTGAACACCACAAAAAATATAAGTGTAAATAACTGAGGGTGACATAAAAGACCACTGCGATAAAGAAATGAATCAAATAATTGCTGAATGGAATAAATAAACAGAGTCCAAAGTGAATTCTGTGACATCCGTCACTATGGGGTCATCAATAAGTGTCCAAGTGGAATATCAAAAATCGGTGTGAAGAAATAATCACAATTACTTTAAATGATCTCTATAAGCAGGTGTGGTGTGCTGTTCAGAAACATCACCAGGGAGTGCCTTCACCTTTGGGCTGAGGGGAGAAATAAATCCTCTTACCCTTTAATGTGGACCCAACTCACCCTACAGTGGTGGATCGCTTGCTTTTATGTCCAAATTAGGGACTCGAGGGAACTGGATCTGCAGGTCATCTCCTCTCTCATCCACGGCACCTCCTCCAGGATTGGTAACTCCAAAGCAGGGACCTGATATGGCGGGATAGAATATCCAGACCAAAAAAACTTTCTCAGATGTCAAACATATGAAAAAAAAGGGAAATCCTCCACATAGTGTAAATCCAAAAAACTGTATTTATTAAAATCTTAAAAAGCTCCACAACTTAAATGTTATAAAAAAAATCCAAATAAAATCCAAAACGAACAATCCAAAAGCGTGGTATGGGCAGCTGGAGCTAGCGTATGACCCGATGCGTTTCGTCTGAAAAAGACATCAACTGGGGTACACACCAGCTCGCTGTCCCCACGCTTAAATAGGAAGAGAGAGTACATTGAAAACCAATCCCCACGTTTGTATTACTGCGGCACACACTTCCGGGATCACAACGTTAAAAAACGTGTGACATCAACACATGTATGTGTCAGCCAATCTGTGTGACTTGTAGGGCCGCAGCTGGCGTGCCCGCGTCACCGCTGCTGGTAAATCCCGAAAATGCCCCCACCACAAAGGACGACTCAACGTCTCATAGCAGCAATACACAACCAAGAGGGGAAAGAACCGCAAAGCAGGTAGGGACCTGTAGTCTCTGGGAAGAACAGAGTCCCATGACTAAACCCACCAATGCATTGACATATTAACCACACTTATCATACAGCTGAGCAGTCAATCACGTCTCACAGCTATCGAAGCGTGCAGCGGTGCATGCTGGAATGTGTAGTCTTGAGGATAAAACATGGGAAGAGTACGTAAATTAGATTAAATAAATAGATAACTAGTCTGCTACGAGTAGTAATTACATCCCACAATTACATTAAATAGCAGAAAGGAAAAATGTTTATACTAATAAAATGAGCCACTTAAGTGGACTACGAGAGAGATGTGTAGCAATATGACTAAACATACTCATTGTGCATGTCTATTATATTGATCCCAGGTCATGGTGCCAGCAATATGACATACATGTACAAATCACTTAACAATATCAACTCCTAAGTCAGTATAATAATCAATTGTAATGAACAGTGATCATCAAAAGGTAAGTATATGATCAAAACAGAAAAAATATATACACATGTACATGTCACCTAGATGGAATGTACAACTATAATACCCTAACGATGAGAGACTGGGCATAAAAAATCTGTGATGAAGGATAATGAGTAGACCGCAAAGACTAGTCGAAACCATATGAAATATATGAAAAGCATATGTACAACGGATCGAAGTCAGAAAAGAGGGAATGTAATACAAAGAGTCTAAAATAATGTTATTAATGGTTGGTGTGGAAAGATCCATTCCAATTATAATAATCGACCAGACCAGGGGTCTCCAAACTTTTCAAACAAAGGGCCACTTTATTATCCTGCAGACTTTAGGAGGGCCGGATTGTGGCCAGCAGGGGCAGAAAATGTCCCAGGCCCAGCACCAGTGAGAATAAATATGGCCTCAGGGTTGGTGGTCAGTAGGAGGAGGAGTAGGGCCCCTATCAGTAGGAGGAATAGTATCCCATCATTGATATCAGTAGAAGTAATAGTGCCCCCTTGTTGGTATCAGTGGAAGGAATAGTGCCTCATATCAGTTGGAGGAATAATGCCCCAAGGGCCCGCATACAGGCTAGCAAAGGGCCACATCTGGCCCTGGGGCCGCAGTTTGGAGACCCCTGGACCAGACTATTGACGTACAATATCCAACACTATTGGAAAAAATATCCAACACTATTGGAGAACTATGCTTTGTTTATAAATGCATTAATGTCCCAATCTATATTAAGACCATGTGCCCTATAGCTTTTGAGCTGGTAAATCCAGAAGGTGTCCAACTTGGAGACCCCCCTGAGACATGATTCGCCCCTCCAGTTAGGGACAAACTTGTCTATGATTTGAAACTTGGTACCCGTAGGGTCTTTACTATGGGAGTCTAAATAGTGTCTTGGGACCTTTTCTTCCCCTTTCTTATACTGGCTATGTGCTCACCTACCCTTGTGGAAACAGTCCTGATGGTGCGTCCCACATACTGTTTCCCACAAGGGCAGGTGATCAAATATACGACATACTTGGTTGCACAAGTAGTGAAGTGCTTCATTTTATATTCCACCCCAGTGGCAGTTGAACAGAAGTTTTCCATCTTTCCGCATCCACATGAATTTCATTTACACAAGAACAAGGATAGTAAGCCTTCACATGTGAAAAGAAGACTGTGGCTGTAGGGGGGTCAGTTACATTTGACGCAATCTGACCCCTTAGCGAGGTTGCTCCTCTATATGTTACTCCTGCTTTAACGGGTAACATCGGGCGCAAAATATGATGATTTTGAGGGCATTCCAATGTTTTTGAAAAATGTCCTTAATCTGCTTGTTGAACTGAAAATGTGGTGAAAAAAAAAACATTTATATTTAGAATCCTGAATAGGTTGTGGCTTCTCAATCATTAAAGAGTTTCTGTCCATGGATGAAATTTGTTCAATCTCATCATCTATGGCACAAGATTGATACCCCTTAAAAATCTATAAATCTTGATTTCAGTATCTCAGCTTGATGCCGAAAATCCAACAGATTAGTACAATTACACCTGATCCGCAGGAATTGACTACGCGGTACAGATTTTAACCAAGCCGAGTGGTGGCAACTATTAACCATTCCGGTCGGTCAGTTTGATAAAAGTTTTTTTTTTTTGCAACAAAAGGGGGTCGCAATGGGGGCCAAATTTGCTCCCAGCCTGGCCAACATCTTTATGGCTAAATGGGAGGAGGATGTCGTCTATGTGTTTAATCGACCCATTGTTCTCTGGGTTCGATACATAGACAACATCCTCCTCCTATGGAAGGGAGATCTGAGCTCTTTAGAGACCTTTATGTCCACCCTTAACAACAATAGGATTGGTATTAGGTTATCTCATGAAGCAAGTTATACAAGTATACACTTCCTAGACTTGGAAATCTTTTCCAGTGATGGTTTACTGAAAGCAAAAACTTTTTTCAAACCGACCGACCGACCAAAATGGTTACATTCCGGTCGATAGTTGGCACCACTTGGCTTGGTTAAAATCTGTACCGCGTAGTCAATTACTGTGGATCAGGCGTAATTGTACTAATCTGTCGGATTTCCGGCATCAAGCTGAGATACTGAAATCAAGATTTGTAGATAAGGGGTATCAATCTTGTGTCATAGATGATGAGATTCAACAAATTTCATCCAAAAAGCAAAAGTGCCAGTAAAAACACTAGTGCAATTACAGCACCCCTGGACTGCCACTCCAGGGGCACATCACCATAGGCTTTTCAATGGACCCTGACCCCCTGCCCAGACCGATGCAGCCCCACCCCAGTTAGGAAGGTATCAGAACAAGTAGGACCCAATGGAGGTGAAGAGTCTCCATAGCTCCCATTGCTCCCACCTAATTATATTTGGTGGAACCGGCCAATTCCCCTCAATAACACCGAAAAGGGGCAGGCTTTCCCAACCGAAAAACTGAAAGGGGCTGGATAGGCGGGTCGGGCGATCACTGGTTAGTTCATGGAGTGGGGTGAGAGACCAGGTACTCCCGCTACGTGCTCTGGGCCGGTACCAGCGCCATTGCTAGACTCCTCTCTCTCTTACAAAATAACATATTTGTTACAACATTACAAAAATGTTAACTTTGAAGTAACATTTTGGCGTTGATTTATTAAAACTGGAGAGTGCAAAGTCTGCTGCAGCGGTACATGGTAGCCAATCGGCTTGGTCAATTATGCTTTGACCAAAAAAACCTGTAAGCTGATTAGTTTCTGTGCAGCGCTTCACAAGATTTTGCACTCTCCAGTTTTAGTGCAGTGACTGCCTTTTTTCGGCAGTGGATAAACACCAGTCACCACAGGGGCACAAAGAAAACCTTGGTTTTCTATGTGCCAATTCACCCCACAATGTAGGTGTGATATGCAGTGCAGCTGCATTTTTCTGCAGAACACTGGTGGTGCATGGGACATAGTTGCAATGCAGCCTTTTTACTTGAATGGGTTGCATTTGGTGGCAGTACTGCCCATCAAATGCAACTGGGTATAACTTTTGCTATGGCATATATTAACCCCTGTCCGGGGGTCAGTTAAGGGGCAGTAAAACTGCCACTCAACCGTTTGTTTTTCTGCCTTCAACCACAAATATAAGCAAGCTCTACAACTCCACAGTCTGAGCACAGGTGCACCTAAAGGCATGTTCACACTATTGGGTTGATTAATGAAAACTGGTGCAGCAGTGCATGGTAGAAATTGGCTTCTAACTTCATCTTGTTCAATTAAGCTTTGAGCCCTGGTTCACACTGGGCTGCGGGAGTGAAATTGTGCGAGTTCAGCTGAACTCGCACGATTTAAGAGACATCTGTGCAGGTACAGGAACTACTTTTTGAAAACGGTGCAGCGCCGCAGATGCGGCGTCACACCGATTAGGACGGTGTCATTGCTGGCAATTGCCAGAAAATGCCGCTGATTTAAGATGCGATTTCACATGTGAAATTGCATCTCAAATCAAACTAAATCGTACCCAGTGTGAACCTGGGCTGACAAAAAAATCTGGAATCTGAGAAAAGGCTGAGAAATTAATAAATAATTGGCAAATAAATCTGGAGTATGTCCATTATCCCTGTATGTAGTTTTTTGTTGGCCCAGTATTTTACTTTTAATCAACTTTAGAAAAGACAAATTCACTCAGGCCGCGTACACACGACCAAATAAATCTGCTCAAATCGGTCGGACCGACCGATTTGATCAGATTTGTCTGCTGGCTGTTTTGGTTTGATCCCTGTACACACGATCAAACCAAAATCCCCGCCGGCAGACAGCGCGGTGACGTGGCGGTGACGTTGACGCCCCCATGTCACCGCACCAGGAAGTAAAACACTTCCGCGCATGCGTCGAATCCATTCGACGCATGTGCGGGCAGATATGTCTGCTGGTTAGCGTACTAAAGCATGCTTTAAAATCTGTCTGCTGGAAAAACCCGTCTGCTCGCCCGTACACACGATCGAATCTGTCTGCTGAGACGGTCTGTCAGACCGTTTCCAGCAGATAGATTTGATCGTGTGTACGCAGCCTCAGAAGTCCATGTTGGCCTTCCCTATTTGCCTTTTTATGTTTTTTCACCACAATTGCAATATTTCAGATTCTGCTTTTGTACTTGTCCCTGCTGCCTGTAGTATATAACAAAGACTACAAGCTTCCTCATACATTCATATCTGTCATACTGTCAGGGAAATCTCAGCAGATCTCCACATCATACTTATTCAGAGAATTTGTATTCACAGTCACATTGTCCTCAGGGATTTCCTCCCTTACGTACTAAATGGCGCTTTATTGACTGGGTGCAAGATGCAGTCCCCAGTGGAGACATTAATCTTTGCTCGCCTATTTAATTTGCCTGAAGTGGAAATCCTTTAATTATAAAAGAGGCTTGGGTTGCCTTGAGCTGACTAACTAGATGTTTTACAGGAGACAAAATAACTTCCTTATATTTATTTAAATGCAAAATGAAATCACTGGGCTGAATGTGTTTGCAGTTTTACTTCCGCTTGCTCACTTTATTTTCCTGCATGGCTTTGGCAGTGCCCATTAAAAAACCATCAGAAGTTAAATCATGTACCAGTGAGATTGCCTGACATAACAAGTGTTTTGTGTACTGTATAAAAATAAGATTATGGGTATTTTTATACTGTTTGGTTATCCTTTTTCCCTTAACTGCTTATCGGGTAGTTTTAAGACTTCTTTTTCTTAAACTGGATGTAAACCCCAAAACATTTTTATTTATTTTTTGATGTCACAATGTAGAGTATAAGATTGCTATCATCTGTGCCCAGTCTTGCCACACAGAGTTAATCCAGATCTGAGAAATCCTCCTTCAATGTTCAATAAAATGAACAGCCTTCCAGATAAAAACCTGCCTAAATAAAAAGTCAGTTTTCTCTCTTCTTGCTTTGAGTGACAGGTTATTTACATATCTAGCTTGGACATGTTTATCATATGTTATGTTATGTTTATCATAACATGAGGTATAAAAAGTGAGAAATCCACCCCTCCCCCACATAACACATCCTGGTAATATACAATGAACTTTGGATCACCTCATGTTATGATAAACAAAACATAACATATGATAAACATGTCCAAGCTAGATTTGTAAATAACCTGTCACTGAAAGCAAAAACAGAGAAACAGACTTTATAATTTGGCAAGTTTTTATCTGGAATTCTGTTAATTTGCACTGAATATTACAAGAGGATTACTCAGCGCTGGATTAACTCTGTGTGGCAAGACTGGGCACAGATAATAGGAATTTTTTTTTTTGGGGGGGTTTACATCCACTTTAAGACAAATACAGTTTTTTGTAAATAATTCCCCAGCCACCTAATCTAACCTAGAACTCCCCACCCTGGTGCATACCTGTCCATGGCAGCCTGTCATTGTGTTTATATCCATGCAAAAATCCGCTACTGAGCTCACCACATCGGGACAGAAACTTCATAGATATAGACAGGGCCAGTGCAAGGATTTCTGCCAACTCAGGCGAAGGTGCATTTTGACCCCCCCCCCCCAGCGTGCAGGGCACAACACATCAGGGCACAGCACATCAGGGCACAGTGAACATCAGGGTACAGCACACCATGCCACAGGGCACAGCACATCAGGGCACACGACATTGAGGCACTGCAGACTGGGGCACCACCAGACATCAGGGCACGGGACATCAGGACACATGGCACATAAGGGCATGGGGCACTTGGCGCACATAGGGGCATATTGGAGCACATTGGGGCACAGCATTTACCTGGCAGCCAGTATGCAGGAAGCATCTATGATAAGTTCTCTCTCATGTCACGCTGCCTTGGCGGCCTCTCCTCTCTTCTCGTCCATCCCAGATGATGTCACAAGCAAATGGGGATGGACGAGAAGAGAGGAGGGGCCGTCGGGGCAGCGTGACATGAGAGAGAACTTATCACACACACTGCCAGTGTGGCTGCAGCACTCCCCTCCCTCCTCTACACTTTACACACAGCAGGCATCTCCCGCTGTATGTATTGGAGCTTAGTGTGAAAACTTTGGCCGCGCTGTGAGAAAGAAAAGTCCCGCCCTCCTAGATCAGCTTGTGTGAAAGACGCATTGTTCTGCCTATCACACAAGCTGATCTAGGAGGAGGGCGGGACTTTTCTCACAATGCAGCCAAAGTTAACACACTAAGCTCCAATACACACAGCGGGAGATGCCTGCTGTGTGTTATCCTGGGACTCACAGAGACGAGAGAGACACTAACACAGTGACACTGTTATATTTTCCACCCTGTTCCCTGGCGCCGTAAGGCAAGTACCCATGTTGCCTTGTGCTAGCGCCGGCCCTGGATATAGATGGAGCCATATATTTACAGTGGTAATGCTAAAGCTGGCTATACTATAGTGGATTTTCAAACAAATGTTCATATGAACATTCATACTTCAAAGGCTGGCCCAAACAAACGATTTACTACTCTAAAAGGTGTGCTTGCTAGGCACACTGCATTTAACTGTATGTAATTTCAGCCACATACAGTATATATTGTGTTGTGTTCCAGCAGTGGGACAAGAATTTCCCATCCCACTCCCAGAACAATACAGAGTCGGGCTGGCCGCTGCTCAGTCATTCACAGGCTACATACTGTTAATACAGTGTGCCCAGGAAGTTCTGTTAGTGCAGTAAATAATTTGTTTGGGCCAGCTTGGCCCAAATAAACTATTTAAAGAAACATTAAATGTGAAGTTAAGATTTAGGGCAGCCCTTTCATTTGAAAGGGCTACCTAATGTACCACAACAGACCAAAAATAGTGCATGCAACATTCTCTGCAACGTACAGTAGTGCATTACACTAGGCTGGTGTATTTTAAAATTCAGATGCGCTGGGATGTTGTGTTGGTGTAGCATTGTGATTGAAAGGCACTGGGTGGTGCACCAACGATATCATAGCGCAATGATGCAAACCCAAACTAGATTATAAGCATGAGATGTATATGAAAAGTCTAGTTGATCTTTCAGTTTAAATATGATAAATACATTCCTGGTACATCAAAATAAAAGGTATTCCAGGTAATATAGGTAATTTTCCATTATAAAGGAAGCATACCCTAAGTCTAAAAGCTTGTTCACTGAATGCATGCTGACAAGAACCTTTTCTCTCTGTGTGGAAGCAGCAGCATCTCTGCAGAGGTCCAATTTGCCCTCTATAGCACAATATAGTGGGGGGGGGGAGTTCTAGTAGTGGCATTGTGGTACCAATGTACCAGAGCATGTACAGTAGCAAACATTGCATGCTTAAAGAGAAGCTCCAGCCCCCCCCCCCCCACCATGAAAGGTGGCAAATGTTGCAGCGGATGGGGGGGGGGAGCAAAGTTTTATGTATTTTATGTATTAGATGGACTTATCTGTGAACACTTCCACAATTTGAACTTTTTATGTTTCTTCTTTTTCCAGGGGACAGTTGGGCACATACAGCAACCAGTCGTTTAACACTTCACTGGGAGGGTATGCAAAGGTGTGTGTGTGTATACTGTATTCTATCATAGAGTATGGTCACACTGTTTAGTTCTCTTTAGCTGTTAGGTTTATTGTCTTGTCAAAGTTTAAATGGGAAACGGCAGTTCTGAAAATTAGGTTAAAAAATATATATATATTTTTACGCAAAAGCTCTGCCTAGTAGTAGACCTATTTTCTGATAAAAATAACTTCTGTTTATTTAAGCCAGATCATTCAGCCTGGGTTCACACTATTGCGAACACAGACATTGCATTTGATTGGCGCTGAATTTTTGTGCAGATTGCATGCGATGTCTGTGCATAGCGAATTCAGCCATTCAGTGTGTATGTGAAGAAGGCTCCTGCGCTGACAGGGGATGCAGCTAGAGGACACTGCGTGCAGATGCCTAGTAATGTGTTAAATATGTGATATGTGAAAAATGATGGTGTCTGCGCTGTGCTAGGGATAAGTACCTCAGAGTTGAGTGCACAAACCAAGGGGAAGTGTCCTAAAAACTAAACAAATAGTGAACAAGTGTAAACAACATATAAAAAAAGGATGATGAGACACACAAGTAGGATAAAACCAAGGGACGTAGTGACATCCGAACATCAATTAACCACTTGCTTACTGGGCACATACACCCCCCTCCTGCCCAGGTGAAATTTCAGCTTCCAGCACTGCGTCGCTTTAACTGACAATTGCGCGGTCATGCGACGTGGCTCCCAAACAAAATTGACGTCCTTTTTTTCCCACAAGTAGAGCTTTCTTTTGGTGGTGTTTGATTGCCTGTGAGGTTTTTATTTTTTGCGCTATAAACAAAAAAGAGCAACAATTTTGAAGAAAAATACAATATTTTTTACTTGTTGCTATAAATATAAATATCCCAATTAAAAAAAAAAACATTTTTTCCTCAGTTTAGGGCAATACGTATTCTTCTACATATTTTTGGTAAAAAAAAAAAAAGATCGCAATAAGCGACTGGTTTGCGCAAAAGTTATAGCGCTTACAAAATAGGGGAGAGAATTATTATTATTTATCATTATTTTTTTACTAGTAATGGCGGCGATCTGCGATTTTTATTGGTACTGCGACGTTATGGCGGACACATCGGACACTTTTGACACATTTTTGGCACCATTCACATTTATACTGCGATCAGTGCTATAAATATGTACTAATTACAGTATAAATGTGACTGGCATTGAAGGGGTTAACACTAGGGGGTGAGGAAGGGGTTAAATGTGTATCCTAGGTGTGTTCTAACTGTGGGGGTAGGGGGGGGCTGGGGGGTGTGACCGATCTGTGTCCCTATGTAGGAAGGAACACAGATCGGGCTCCTCCTCTCCAGAGACAGGACGCTGTCTCTGTGTAAAACGGCAATGAGAGATGATCTATGAGATCATCTCTCTTTCGCCCACAGATCGCATCGCAAACGGCCACTCTGATTGGCCATTCGCCGCGATCTGTGATTGGCCGTGTCCAAGGGACACGGACAACACAGGGCTTCCCCGCAGCGCGCGCTGGGAACGCCCAAAGGGGATGCCGTCATTTGACGGCATGTTGGATATTCAGACCCGCGCTGTTGCCGTCATTCGACGGTAGCGCGGGTCTGAAGTGAATCTCACAAAGTGAATGGTACAAATGTGGAAAAATAAAAACACTGTAGTGAAAATCCAAAAGAGTCTATGAGTGAAAATCCCAGAGCAGAAAGAAACTTCCAACACAGAGGTGGTGCAGACACCCCTAGTGCTCTCTAACCGCTCACCTAGCGGCTATGTACAAATAGCCAAAATACACTCCAGCAGAGACAGCGGGCAGCAGAAATGAATGGCAACTAAGGATCTCAGTGGCAGATGGACATGTAAAAATGAAAGAGACAACATAACATAATCCTGTGAGGGCACTAGAGAAATGATAAATGACACAGACATGCACTCACTTTTGAGATCATGAAAGGTGGGCCTATCTCCCAGGAATTCCGAGTTCGTAAAGGTGCGGTGTTGATGCTCAGGGTCCCCCTGTTCCCTTCTCCAGCTCCAGGTGGCCACAAACAGGTGGATGGCTCTCAGGCAGGTAGCGGATGGATGTGCCAGGAGAGAGAACAGAGGAAGCACATAGCAAAGTACCACCGTATAAAAGGTTTATTGGATAAATAGAAAAAATAAAAACTCACATTTACAAGGTAAAAACTGGGCACAACTCCATACGAGCAGTGAGCTCCTCTCCCAGCCATCAAACGTGCGTGCTCTAGTGCTCCTGACGCGTATCATCATGTGACTTCCTCAGAGTTTCAAATTTCTTTCCTACCTGCTGAATAGATTCTTTCCCTCAAATCTCTGTCTCCTTCAGACTCCTCGGTCTGCCCTATTGGGGGCAGTGCAAGATTTTCTAAGGTGCGGAGTGCTTTTGCCTGTACCACTGAATGAGAGGTTTCAGGGATTTTATTCAAATCTGTTTGTGGTCCCAAAGAAGGACAGAGTCCGTCCAATCTTGGACATCAAAGTCTGTTATATGTCTTTGTAAAGGTTCGGAAGTTCCGCATGGAATCCATCCTTTCGGTGGTTTCTGCACTCTATCGCTCTTTGCAATCGGCGAGGACCACTATCAGTTTGTGGCTCTTCCCTTTGGCCTGGCGTCAGCACCGAGGGTTTTCACCAAGGTGCTCGCCCCGATTCTAGCTTTGCTGAGACAGCGAGGCATTGCTATCGTGGGCTACTTAGACGATCTTCTTCTGAGAGCAGCTTCTGGCTCAGAATTAGAGGAAGATGTGTCTATAGCCAGTCAGACCCTCCAGCGTTTAGAGTACCTAGGGCTGATTCTGGACTCCTCAGAGGCGAATGTCTTCCTTCCTTTGGAGAAGTTGCAGACACTCCAGTCGGCTTTGAAATTGCTAGCATCCCGCAAATGGTTGTCTCTCAGTTTTTGCATGCGAGTTCTGGTCCTCATGGTGGCCTCCTTTTGAGGCAGTACAGTATGCCCATTTCCACACTCGAGTCTTGCAGAAGGAGATCCTGTTCAAATGAAACAAATCTCCATTATCTCTGGATCGTCAGATTCGGGTGAGTGACCTAGTCAGGGCCTCTCTGAATTGGTGGCTGAGATCCCCGACTCTTCAGTCCGGGAAGTCGTTCCTTCCATTCTATTGGACTGTATTTATGAAGGACGCCAGCCTCACAGGTTGGGGGGAGTCTGGGGGGTCCAGTCGGCCCAGGAGCGCTGGACTCTGGACGAATCCCGTCTGCCGATTAATGTCCTGGAGCTTTGGGCAATCAGACTGTGCCTCTCCTTGTGGTCGAGGAGGCTACAAGGATGCCCAATCAGGATCCAGTCAGACAACGCCACGGCGGTGCTTATGTCAACCATCAGGAGAGAACACGGAGCTCAGCTGCAGCGTCCTAAGTCACTCACATCCTGCAGTGGGCGGAAAGAAGCGTGGCGGCTCTGTCGTCTGTCTACATTCTGGGTGTAGAAAACTGGCAGGCGGACTATCTGAGTCACCAGATGCTGGACCAAGGGGAATAGTCGTTTCATCTGGAGGTGTTTCAACTCCTTTGTCGGAGGTGGGGCACACGGGACGTGGATCTCCTGTCTTCTCGACTCAATCGCAAGGTTTCGAGATTCGTGGCCAGGTCCAGAGATTCCTGGGCAGCTGCGTTGGTGGCCCCGTGGGGTCAGTATCGGCTAATATATGTCTATCCCCCACTGAAGTTGCTTCCTCGTCTGCTTCGCAGAGTGGAGACCGAGGGGATCCCGGTGATTCTAATCACTCCAGATTGGCCCCTGGCGTCCTTGGTACGCCGACCTCATGCGCCTGGTGGCAGATGCATCCTGGCGACGGATTCGGTCATCTCAATCATGCTGGGGGCCATCGCACCTGTAATGTCTACATCTCTAGTGTCCAGTACATCTGTCTGACGGGTTTCTGAATTGGCGGCCTTGTCTTGCAAGTCTATAAAAGAGTGCACAAAGAAAGACAAAAAGGGGGGAACAGCAGCAGAAAGAAATTCACTGTGCACTTCCCGGCGCCAAGGACAGGTATTACTTAGACTAAGAGTTGGATAAATCTAAGGAATAGACCAACCATACAAATGTATAGATATAAAAATACCAAAAAAAATTATTATATCATAATAACATATACAAATCTCAAGATATAAAATCTCCACTTGAGAGCAGTCAAGCGATATATGTTACTATCAGCAGCTATTTAAAATAAGACAAATAAATTTGTCTATTCAAAGTATAAAACAAAGTATCACACTAATTAACCACTAAAATTCAGTTGATTAAAACATGATAAACAGCGCATAAAAAGTCCAATGTAGATTTAAAGTGTTAGATAAGGTCCATAGATCAGTAAGTGAAGCTGAGAAAAGCGTGAGGAATGCTTGGGAACAAATGGTGATGTACCCTCCACCGATCTCCAATTTCCACCAAAACGTGAGGCACACGCCCCCTCAGGGGTTCAAACTCACCAAAAATACAAAAGAACAAGCCTTGTATATCAATGGATCATCCTGACCAGACCTCCAACATCAGTCACGGGACAGCAGGGGTTAATATATAAAGCTCCAGTGATATGGATCATAAAGGAAACAGAAGCACTATATAGTGTAATACCGTTTAATTTAATATACAAAAGCCCATATAGTACCACCCCGCAGTATATCTACGTACATAAAAGTATAAGTAAATGAACAAAAATAGAGTGTAAGGTTCACCGCTCTCTACTCCGCACGCTGGAGGTCGCGCTTATCCCGCGGTCACGCTGCTGAAGGCGCCTCTCTTGGTAGCGATGGTGAGATGGTGGAACGCACTCTTTGTGTATCCTGGTTACGCCGTCGTAGCCACGCCCTGACGTGTTTCGTCACATCCGACTTCAACAGAGGGCCTCTGTTGAAGTCGGATGTGACGAAATGATGTGCGTACACACCATCGGACAAAAATCACCTCGGACCAGAACGCTGTGATGTAAAACGTGATTAAAAAACTAAGTTCAATGCTTCCAAGCATGCGTCGACTTGATTCTGCACATGCGGGGGATTTTGGTCCGATGGTTTGTGTGCTAACCATTGTCTTTTATACAGAAGTAATTTTGCAGAGTCGTCCCCGAAGTCGTGCCACCGCAGTGTGAACCGGCTCTTTAGGTACATTTCACATTTTAGTGTTGTGCACTCAAAAGAAATCCTGCCTTGGTCACAACAAGTGAATCGACCATAGAGACTGATGGTTCTGCATTTATAGCACATGAGTAGATTAGGGATTGTTACCACTTCAATATCCCTGTGTATTTTTATAACAGTGTGATTTCCTTCTTTTCACTTATTCAGCTATGTACAGTATATTATTCTAAGCAAATTATTCCCAGAGTTTTTACTTTTTGTAGTTATAGGCTGCATTCACACCTGAGCGGCAAAACGCCTGTCGCGCGACGCTCGTGCCGCTGGAGGGGAAATTTCCCATTCATGTCTATAGAGATGGTTCACATCTCTGAGACGCCGAACGCCTGTCGCCTGAAAAAAAGTCCCGGACCCTTTTTTTCAAGCGACATTGGCGTTCGCCCATAGACATGAATGGGAAGATTTGTAAAAAAAATAAAAAAAAAAAAAAAAAAATCGAAGCGCGGCAAGTAAAGCCGCGTATGCGGCGTTACTTGCCGCTCAGGTGTGAATGCAGCCTTAAACGCATACGCTCTTTTAAATTTACCGCTGTTTGTTTGTTTTTTTCATTATGCATGGACTGTGGGATTTTTGCCTCTTTTTGAAATGTAAATAGAATTTACCAAAGGTGTTTGTGCTCATTGAAGCACATAAACAACAGATCCAGTGTTTCAGTCTTGCTGTAGTCAGAGCATAACACTTGGTCCATTATTTGTTTGTTTCTAATTCAGTGATTTTAAAATGCACAAACATCTTTCATCCTGACTTTCTTATGGATTAGTACGTCTTTGTCAGCAATAAGTTGCCATGGAGTCCGCAAAAGAGGAAAGCTGTGAAAATGCTTTTACAATACATAATTTGTTCAGCTGAGTAGAATGCCACTCTCTAAGATTACATTTAAAATATCACTGTGCCTTCTTAACACGGTTCTCATAGGAAAGATGTTTAGCTCTTCACAATGACGAGTGCCATTACTATATTAAAGAATTTCCATATTTTTTAAACAATTTGAGTCATGTAATTATAAAATGGCAGCGTCTTTGCAGTACATAGTACTTGAAAGTTGGCAACTCAGCTATGAGTACACATAGGAACTGTGTTACATCTACCGGGAATAGTCACTAAGAATGATGAATATTTTTAAAGGTAGGCAGAGGCTTGAAGTGTCAAACTTATTTATTTAAAATAAAGCTTTTGTATACTTTCCCATCATGCATTGCCATTTTCAACTCAACTGCAGCTGGTTCAGACAGAACCACCACCTTGGGTAAAAGGCTGGATGAAAAAGACTTCTATAATGAATGCAGCGCTTACTCATACTCAAATAATTATCCTATTTGTTCATATGTGCAATAGTCTGAACAAACAATATATGTACACTTGCCATAAAAAGTATGTGAACCCTTTTGGAATGATATGGATTTCTGCACAAATTGGTCATAAAATGTGATCTGATCTTCATCTAAGTCACAACAATAGACAATCATAGTCTGCTTAAACTAATAACACACAAAGAATTAAATGTTACCATGTTTTTATTGAACACACCATGTAAACATTCAGGGCCAGATTCTGGTACAATCCACGGCGTAGCGTAAGCCCTTTACACTACGCCGCCGCAACTTACTGGAGCAAGTGCCGTATTCTCCAAGCAGTTGCTCCGTAGTTTGCGGCGGCGTAGTGTAAATGGCCCAGCGTATCCCCGCGTAATTCAAAGGGCGCGGCTTGTATTTAAATAAAGCGCTCCCCCGCGCCGATCGAACTGCGCATGCGCCGGCCGGGAAAAAAGCCCAGTGCGCATTCTCCGGCTCACGTCGAAAAACGTTGTTGAAACCGACGTGAAAACGACGTGATCGTCACTTACGCAATGCCCTATTCTCGAACGACTTAGTAAAACGACGTAACCGAAAGAAAAAGACGACGCTGACCTGACACTATACTTAACATGGCATACGACGGAACTTCGTAAGCCTACCCCTCATATAGCAGGGGTAGGTTTACACTTACGTAAACGACGACGAGGTGGCGTAAAAACGTTCGGGAATCAGCGTATTAGGCTCATTTGCATAGGCAAATGAGAAATCAACGTAAAGGCCACCTAGCGGCCAGCGAAGTTATTACATCTAAGATCCCATGGTGTAAGTGTTTTACACCTGTCGGATCTTCGCTGTATCTATGCGTAAATGATTCTAGGAATCACACGCATAGATACCCGGGCAAAAAAACAGAGATACAACGGTGTTTCCTGCGATACACCGTCGTATCTCTTTTGAGAATCTGACCCTCACAGTGCAGGTGGAAAAAGTATGTGAACCCTTGGCTTTAATAACTGGTTGAACCTCTTTTAGCAGCAATAACATCAACCAAACTTTTCCTGTAGTTGCAGATCAGACGTTCACAACGGTTATGAGTAATTCTTGACCATTCCTCTTTACAGAACTGTTTCAGTTCAGCAATATTCTTGGGATGTCTGGTGTGAATCGCTTTCTTGAGGTCATGCCACAGCATCTCAATCAGGTTGAGGTCAGGACTCTGACTGGGCCACTCCAGAAGGCGTATTTTCTTCTTTTTAAGCCATTCTGTTGTTGATTTACTTTTATACTTTGGGTCATCGTCCTGTTGCAACACCCATCTTCTGTTGAGCTTCAGCTGGTGGACAGATGGCCTTAAGTTCTCCTGCAAAATGTCTTGATAAACTTGGGAATTCATTTTTCATTCGATGATAGCAATCCGTCCAGGCCCTAACGCAGCAAAGCAGCCCCAAACTATGATGCCCCCACCACCATACTTCACAGTTGGGATGAGGTTTTGATGTTGCTGTGCTGTGCCGTGCCTCTTTTTCTCCACACAGTACCGTTTTGCGTTAAACAGTCCTTTCCCTTTCCAAATAAGCAGGAGCTGAAAAAAAATCATGGATGTGAACGTGTCCCATAGAAAAACATGTAAATGCACTGTAGTGTTTTTCTGCAAAAAACACCAAAAAACAGAGCTGTGACCCAGGCCTGAGATGTTTTTTTTTTTTTAAATCATTACTTTTTTATTCAATGTTTACATTTATCATACACTTGTGTGGATATTCAAATACAAAATACAGTGCATATTAAAAAGGTAATAAAATATGTAAAACTCTAGTTTCCAGACTCGCTCCCTTTTCTTGACTATATCCCTTTTGTGCATTATTTTGTGCATATTTCTATTTACCACCCTCCCTCCCGACCTTCCCTACCCACACCACCTTATCGTGACCATTTCGTTTTACCTCTCCATTTATTTTTCTTGTTTTCGTACACTACTCCTCCCTATTCCTTCTATTTACCTCCGCAGTCTATCCCTTATCGACTGTGGCGGAGAAAGTCTAAGATGTTTAGTAACATAATGGGGTTAAAAAACAAAAATAAGTACAAAAAGAGCAAATAATCACTACTACTGTAAGGGGTTCATTTTTTTTTTTTACTGTGGGACAGTGAAAGTAATATTTAAAGTAGCGATTTTGCTTTTTTTGTACTATAAAGAGCTAATTTTCGTTTTTTAACCCCATTATGTTACTGGCCGATTAATCCATTATGAAAATTGTAATCGATTAATTTCATAATCGATAAGTTGTAGATTAATCGATTAGTTGTTTCGGCCCTAGAATGCACCTTTACCGCACCGCTTTCTAATGTGAACCAGCCCTATGAGCATCAGGTAGGGTTTCTTTGGGCTGTGAGCTTGTTTTTTACTATTTCACTGCATCTACTATTTTTTGATCCATTTTAAAGGGATTGTCCACTTTTGTTTCCATTAAGTTAATTAACAGTCATTTAACACCTTAGTTTCCACTTTTATGCTAACCAATAGAGATGGGCTCGGACGTTTTCAAAACCCCACGTGCCCGCCAGGAAGTCGACACTGCACATGGCTAATCACAGACTGTGAGACATTTCCTGACGTGCAGCTGCGGATCGGGAAATGTCTCACTGCCTGTGATTAGCCATGTGCATTGTCTGCTTTTCTGGTGGGATCTGGCATATGGGATCCCAAACATGCCCATGGTCCCCTTCACTGAGACCTCCACTAATCGCCTCTTTTCTGTGTAATCTCATTACTTGTAGTGGGCTACAACATGAGCTCCTTTGTTTAAAAAAATGTAATAAAAATGAACAGCAGCCTAAGGATAGGTTTACACAGAGGCAGAATCTACAAGGACACATCATCATTGTTACACAGGCTCTACTTTTTTCCTTAGAATGCTGTGCCAATAAGGGAACTGCCTGGGAAAGTGATTCAAATCAATTGAAGCCCATAGCTTGAGTTTTTCACTTAGTGCTTACAGTGCCTTGCAAAAGTATTCGGCCTCCTTAAACTTTGCGACCTTTTGCCACATTTCAGGCTTCAAACATAAAGATATAAAACTGTATTTTTTTGTGAAGAATCAACAAGGGGGGCACAATCATGAAGTGGAATGAAATTTATTGGATATTTCAAACTTTTTTTAACAAATAAAAAACTGAAAGATTGGGCGTGCAAAATGATTCGGCCCCTTTACTTTCAGTGCAGCAAACTCTCTCCAGAAGTTCAGTGAGGATCTGTGAAAGATCCAATGTTGACCTAAATGACTAATGATGATAAATAGAATCCACCTGTGTGTAATCAAGGCTCCGTATAAATGCACCTGCACTGTGATAGTCTCAGAGGTCAGTTTAAAGCGCAGAGAGCATCATGAAGAACAAGGAACACACCAGGCAGGTCCGAGATACTGTTGTGGAGAAGTTTAAAGCCGGATTTGGATACAAAAAGATTTCCCAAGTTTTAAACTTCCCAAGGAGCACTGTGCAAGTGATAATTTTGAAATGGAAGGAGTATCAGACCACTGCAAATCTACGAAGACCTGGCCATCCCTCTAAACTTTCAGCTCATACAAGGAGAAGACTGATCAGAGATGCAGCCAAGAGGCCCATGATCACTCTGGATGAACTGCAGAGATCTACAGCTGAGGTGGGAGACTCTGTCCATAGGACAACAAACAGTCGTATACTGCACAAATCTGGCCTTTATGGAAAAGTGGCAAGAAGAAAGCCATTTCTTAAAGATATCCATAAAAAGTGTCGTTTAAAGTTTGCCACAAACCACCTGGGAGACACACCAAACATGTGGAAGAAGGTGCTCTGGTCAGATGAAACCAAAATCGAACTTTTTGGCAACAATGCAAAATGTTATGTTTGGCGTAAAAGCAACACAGGTCATCACCCTGAACACACCATCCCCACTGTCAAACATGGTGGTGGCAGCATCATGGTTTGGGCCTGCTTTTCTTCTGCAGGGACAGGGAAGATGGTTAAAATTGATGGGAAAGAGGGGGCGTGGCCTGGACATGGCTGAGTGAGGAAGCAGATCTCTGGAGCTCCCGGCCTTGTCCTCCCTTTCACCAGCCAAAGACCTGAAAAAACAGGCATGCAATCTGCCAAAAGGAATAAGAATAGAGGAACAACCCAACTGACCCGCTCAGGTGTGAAAACAGGCAACCTACACCATTACTTCCACCCACAAGAGCCAATCTCCCCGGGAGCAAGGGTGGCAGCGCCACGTGGCAACCTGCATGGCGGCCTGATAGATGACCCGGACCAGGCGGCCTGGATCTTCCACCCAGACGGCATGTTAGAGGATATTACCGCACCGGGAACACCGGATGCACACCCGACCATGTCCACCTCGATTGCAGGGTCGGGAGGCACACCGGCGGAACGAGAGATACGGGCACTCCTACAAGCCCTCCCTACCCGCTCGGATATAGTGTCTCTCATACTGAAACTAGAGGAGACACACCGACGGGACTTCCAAGAGGTGAGGGCAGAGGTGTCCACGTTAACGGACAGAGTATCCACAGGCGAGAGCTCCCTGGCGGCCTTGGAACAGCGGGTGTCCGGCCTGGAGCGCGATAGAGACCTCCACAGGGAAGCGGCAGTCACACTCCAACTACACCTCGAGGAGGTCGAAGACAGGAGCAGACGCAATAACTTGCGTCTTCGGGGGATACCGGAATCGGTGGAGTCCGATGCCCTGGACGAATCGCTGCTGATACTGTTCCGAGACGTACTGGAAGACCCGGAGGAATTAGTGGAGGTGGACCGTGCTCACCGCGCACTAGGCCCAAAATCAGATGACCCAGACAGACCTCGCGATGTCGTATGTCGGCTGCTCCGTTATGCCCAGAAAGAGCGCATCATACGGGGAGCGTGGGAACGAGGAGAGGTCCTGCTGGGGGGTTCAACAATCAAGATATTGCCAGACCTATCGCGAGCGACACTACGCCGACCCATCCTGGATCTGGCGAGACAACAGGGCTGCACGTACAGATGGGGCTACCCACTTGCAGTCACCTTTAGGAAGGACGGAGCTGCCTTCACCGTTCAGACGCCGGCAGACCTCCCAGGCCTCTTCCAATTCCTGGACACAGACCGGATCCCCGTCCCGGACTGGCTGCAACTCTTGCCTCGCACCCCCGGCCGGGGGAGTCCTTCGATGTTCAGGCCTGGGTGCTCGCCAGCAGGGTCGAGGACGGAGGAGACGCCACGCGCCATCGGTTGGAGAGCACCGTGAGTAGGCCATAGGCCATAATCCCCGAGCCCCCGTAGACTGCCCTCCATCTGCTGTGCCAGCGAAGCTACCTCCCCCCCACCCCCACGTGCTTACCCTCCCTGTCTATGCTGCACTCAGGAAACCACAGTGCTACATAACTATGTGAGTCCCGGGCTGCTGTCGGTTTATACAGCGCCGACCCCCCCATCATATATGTTACTCGAGACCCGAGCAGGAGACTCAGGGGGGCGGGATGGCTTGAGCTGTGACATAGACCCCCGCCCGACCTCCCTGTACACCTTTCTGGCCTCCTGCGCTGTTAGGGCGCGCCCTGATTCCCTGAAGACTGACCTGAGACCCGCGGGACCCTAACACCCCCTCTCTTCTTCCAGTGCTGCAGAGTCAGAATCCCTACCCCGGTACAGTTACCCCGGTCTGCCTCCTGTGGGTCTAGACCGGAACCACCTAATCGCCTGCTACCCAGGGATCTGAGGCTGTAGCATCTTGCAGATCCCCCCCCCCCCCCGCCCACGGAGATGTTTCCTCTACCTATGATTTTACGGTCACCCAGAGGAGTGGGGAACCCTGCACTTTTGGCTACTCCCCGGGATGGACCACAGGATGTGATCTTCTGGGCCTCTTCTCCGTGGAACGACCACACATCATTCTCCCTTCCCCTCCTGCATAGCCGGCCGACATTGTATACGGGCGCCAGACAAGGTTGTGACATTGCGGCAGAGGAGGACACTCTTTCCCTGCCCGCCATCCCCCCCGCTCATGCCGGCTTTGCAGTAGTGGGGGCTGGGGTAAAAAAAAAATGCACCCCGCATAGACTGTTCTGTCATGGCTGCCGGGAACACGGACTGAGGTGTAATGTTTTCGGGGGGTGATGGCGGTGTTGCAGTTGGGGGAGCACTCTGTGGGGAGGGAGCTGGGTGGGGGGTAGACCCCCTGGACTGGTTGGGTGAATGGGGACTGTATTACTATGCTTGGGGGAGGGCTGCTGAATGCTTGGGATTGTGTTACTGGGGGGGCTGGGGATACTCCACCCTTCAGATCTATTTATATCGTATCTGTTTAGACCTCTAATTTACCTGTTCCTGCAGTCCTTGGGAATTTGCATATATAAGTTGAGGTTCTATATCTTGTGTTTTATGCCTTATTTCTTGCCTTACATGTTTTTTTGTTTATTTGTTCCTTTTTTCTTAAAACTTCCTGCATTGACAATACATTGCCACAGATTGCACTACTGTTATTGATGAGGCCGGGGGCTCCCACCACCGGCTTTGTCTATCCACCTACCCACGTAGGCCTGCGCTCATTCGCCAGACTACCTCTGGTGAGCGTTCTAGCCATTTTTAGGCTAACTTAGACTCTCCTCTTGACCTTACCGCCTGGTGTTGGTCTTCTCCCGTGGGCCCCCTCCACGTTAGACGAGGGCCCACGTCTCTTAGACTTTCTTCCTTTCTTCTTTCTGTAACTCCTGACTCTTGGCCCACACTGGACGGCACAATACCCCCCTCTACCTAATCACATATTTCCTTCCCACCCCTCGCCCGCGAGCATGGATACACTAAAGATTATGTCGTTAAACGCCAAAGGCCTGAATACCCCTGAAAAACTTAGAATGTTGCTACATGACATCCGTAGCCAAAAAGCTGACATTGTTCTCGTACAGGAGACGCACTTTAGGGAAGACAGACTCCCAATCTTGAAAAACAGGTACTACCCCACGGTCTACCACTCCTCCTACTCGGAGGCGAAGTCCAGAGGTGTCTCGGTGCTTATAGCGGCCGGAGTACCCTGGACTTTGGGAGACGTACAAAAGGACCCTGGGGGACGCTCTCTGTTTATAAAAGGCCGGATTGGCACGACAGAGATCACCCTGGCGAACCTCTACGCCCCAAATGAACACCAGGATAATTTTCTAGCGCGACAACTCAACCGTCTGACGCAATTCACCACTGGACACTTAATTGTAGGGGGCGACCTTAATATTCCTCTGTCACCACGAGAAGACACGTCCACTGGACTGTCCTCGACATCCGCAAAAACCCGCAGTCACATTCAGACAAAGCTCCATACTTCCCAACTGGTAGACGCGTGGAGACTGCTCCACCCAGGAGAAAGAGACTTTACTTTTTTCTCTAGGCCCCACCAGGTCTACTCCCGAATCGACTAGTTCTTAGTACAACACAGGAACCTGAGCGCGGTTAAGGACGCCGGGATAGGGTCGATCACCTGGTCAGATCACGCCCCGATTACCCTGACTTACGCCCTGTCGGAGCACGGCTCTGAACGGAGGCACCCCTGGAGACTGAACGAATCCCTGCTACAGGACCCTGACATCTTAGCAGACGTGGTTAAAGAACTGAGACACTACTTTGCAGACAACACCACCCCAGACAGTAAACCAGAAGTAGTATGGGAAGCCCACAAGGCGGTCGTGCGTGGCATCCTTATCAAGCACGGGGCCAGGCAAAAGAGAGTGAGGACAGAACAACTGACTGCTTTGCTAGCCACACTGCAGACCTTAGAGTCACAGCACAAACGAACGCTGACGAGACAACTGGGCATAGAGCTTGACACCACGCGGAGGAGGGTCACAGACATTCTTACATACAAAGCTATGGCGACCATTCAAGTCTGCAGACGAAAGGTATACGAGTCATACATACTACACGTAGTCAATCGGGAGGGACGGAAGGTATCGGTCCCACTCAATCTCCCGTGAATTTAGGGACTTTTACAATACATTGTATAATCTACCCACTACACCTCTGAATACCAGGACAGACCCTTCCAGAGAATACCTGAACTCCTCGGCTATGCCGACCTTACCCTCGAATGTTAGGGACCTACTCGAGGGACCTATCACCTTACCCGAACTACAACTAGCTTTGGGCAGCACCAGACAGGGGAAAGCCCCGGGCCCAGACGGGCTAACCGTGGCGTATTACAAGGCGCTCCTCCCATCCCTGAGTCCCCATCTGATCTCTTTGTTTAACAATCTTAGTACAGGGATGAGACTACACGCATCGACGTTGCAAGCACAGATAGCGGTTATCTATAAGGAGGGGAAAGACCCGAGTCATTGCGGAAGCTACCGCCCTATCTCGCTGCTGAACGTCGATCTTAAACTCCTCACTAAGATCCTCGCGACCAGAATTCAAAGCCACCTGCCGAGCCTGATCCACCTGGACCAGGTTGGGTTTGTCCCTACCAGGGAAGCGAGGGACAATACTGCGAAGGTACTGAACCTCGTACATGCGGTAAACATTACGAAAACCCCCTGCATCTTTGTGAGTACTGACGCCGAAAAGGCGTTCGATCGTGTCAATTGGAAGTTTATGTTCGATACGCTGAAACACATAGGACTAGGTCATAAAATGTTGAATTGGATAACGGCAACCTACGCAGATCCATCTGCCAGAGTCAGGGCCAACGGCGTGCTGTCAGAACAGTTTCCGATCAAAAATGGGACGCGCCAGGGGTGCCCTTTGTCACCCCTGCAGATCGCACTTACCCTTGAACCCTTTTTGCGCCATGTACGAACAAACTCAGACATCTCAGGGGTTAGGGTGGGAGATGGAGAACACAAGGTCTCCGCCTATGCGGATGACCTGCTCTTCTCTCTGACAGACCCGGAAACATCCCTTCCCAGTCTGATGAGAGAATTTGAGGTTTATGGACGGCTCTCCAACCTAAAAATAAATATGAGCAAGTCGGTAGCGATGGGGGTGGGAATCCCGAGCCCAAGTCTGGAATGCCTACGCAGCAGTACTGGACTGCAGTGGACGGATACAGCCCTAAACTATCTTGGTACACGCATCCCCCCGACCCTCTCCCAAACTTTTAGACTCAACTTCCCACCGCTCTTAAAAGAGGTCCAGAAGTTACTAGACCAATGGACCACCGGTCTCCACTCTTGGTTTGGCAGGTGCAACATACTGAAGATGTCTATACTGCCAAAATTTATATACCTCCTCCAAGCACTCCCCGTTCATATACCAGCAATCTTCTTTAAACAGGTTCAGACCACGTTTAAGACCTTTCTGTGGGTTGGGAAACATCCTCAGATACGCAGATCGGTACTTTCCCTGCCCAAGAGTCATGGGGGAATGGCCATGCCCGATGTCAGGACGTATTACCACGCTGCCCACTTAAACCGTCTTGTTGACTGGTGCCGACATAGAGACACCAAACTGTGGCCTCACCTGGAGCAGGCCCAGAGTGAGACCCCGTTACAGAGGGCGCCATGGTGCCCTACGGCACTGCACAGATCGGTGCGACTTCACCCCCTAATAGGAAACACACTCAAGGTCTGCGCTAGGCTACTCTCACAAGCAAGGCTGACACCGGGAATCTCACCATTATATCCAATATTGGGCAACCCGCAATTTGAACCAGGAATACGAGACACACGATTTCGTACTCTGAGGCGGCGTAACACACGGATATATCGATGAAAACGGTCCGCGGACCATTTCCATCGGATATGCGATCGGGAGTTTGATATGGCGTGTACTCTCACAAGCACGTTGACGCCGCCGCGTCACCACCACGTCACCGCCACGTCACCGCACCAGGAAGTAAAAACTTCCGCGCTGCGCCGAACCATTCGGCAGCGGCGCGGCGGCGGTGGGGGCCGACATGTCTGCTGGTAAGTGTACTAACCAGCAGACATGGTCGGGCGGACAATTCCCCCGGATAGATTTCAAGCATGCTTTGAAATCTGTCGGGTGGAGAAATCTGTCCGCTAGCTCATACACACGACGAGATGTCTGCTGAAACGGTCCATCGGACCGTTTTCAGCGGACATATCCCCTCGTGTGTACGCCGCCTCAGAGATTCAGGCACTTTCCAAGCCTCCCACTTCCAAGCCTCATGCACTTTCCAAGCCTCCCACTTTTAGCGGGCACTCATTCCCTTACAGCTTTGGAAGAGCTGTGCTCGGGCACGGAACCGTTACCACACGCCCTATCCATTATATATAATACACTTATCACACCGACAGAGGGATATCGTATCCCGTGCATTGCTAAATGGGAACAAGACCTACACTAAACGTTCTCTACCAAGAAAAAACAACAAATATTGACATTCGCTCACAAGTCCTCCATCTGCACGAAAGTCCAAGAGACAAATTATAAAATCATGACACGCTGGTACCGCACACCGACCTTGCTTAGCAAACTGTTCCGAACGACTTCAGACCTGTGCTGGCGCTGCCAGACCGAGAGGGGCACGATGCTCCATATCTTCTGGTCCTGCCCACGACTAAGGCCCTTCTGAACGGAAGTCAGAAGTATATCCCAGAAATTTACAGACAGACAACTTCCCGACGACCCAGCCTTTTTACTGTTGCATGCCAATGACATGCCCACGCGCGTGTATAAAAAATCTATTATTAGACACCTTCTTGATGCCGCTAAGGCTTGCATCCCCATCTGCTGGAAATCCTCAGAACCACCGACCGTAGCAATGTGGCTAAGGAAAGTGGATGACATAAATAAAATGGAAGACCTGATTCTTTCGAGCCAAGACAGACAGGAAATTCATACACGAACATGGCGACTGTGGAACATCTATACCTATTCTGACGAAGGACAAAGTCTTAGAGACCCGACCCGACCCCAAGGTTCTACCCCCTCTGTCCCTATTGGCTTAGGAGCTGATATACCGGTCCAAGCACAACGCAGATAGAGCCCTTAGACATATGGATCCATGCTCGCAGTTGCTCCCCCCCCCACCCTCCCCTTACATGCTCCCCCGACCAGGACTTTTCCCCACGGGGCGACTCCATTTTCTGGCCTCTCAGGCCAAGCCTGGGAAGTTTCTGCTATCTACTGTCCTTTCTCTCTTTTCACTCTCGCTATCTCTCAGAATATTAGGAAAAGGTGAGCGGATCCGCAGATTCCTGGTTGCATGTCACATCCAATGGGTCGTTGTATCTTGCCAATGCAGTGTTTGCAGTGTAGTACCCGTATAAGGTAGCTACTTACCGCTACGAGATGACCTATGGGATAACCTATTAGTTCTTAGTAACAGTATGTTTATAACTAAAATGTGTTTGTATATGCATCTCTGGATAACACTGTTTTTGAATATTGCTGTGATCCGTGTAAATAAAGAAAAAAAAATTGATGGGAAGATGGATGGAGCCAAATACAGGACCATTCTGGAAGAAAACCTGATGGAGTCTGCAAAAGACCTGAGACTGGGACGGAGATTTGTCTTCCAACAAGACAATGATCCAAAACATAAAGCAAAATCTACAATGGAATGGTTCACAAATAAACATATCCAGGTGTTAGAATGGCCAAGTCAAAGTCCAGACCTGAATCCAATTGAGAATCTGTGAAAGAACTGAAAACTGCTGTTCACAAACGCTCTCCATCCAACCTCACTGAGCTCGAGCTGTTTTGTAAGGAGGAATGGGCAAAAATTTCAGTCTCTCGATGTGCAAAACTGATAGAGACATACCCCAAGCGACTTACAGCTGTAATCGCAGCAAAAGGTGGGGCTACAAAGTATTAACTTAAGGGGGCTGAATATGCAATAAATTCCGTTCCACTTCATGATTGTGTCCCACTTGTTGATTCTTCACAAAAAATTACAGTTTTATATCTTTATGTTTGAAGCCTGAAATGTGGCAAAAGGTTGCAAAGTTCACTTTCGCAAGGCACTGTATATCAGCACATACTTAAATTAACATATAGCTTAGTACACCATTACACACCATGCAGCTGGGAAGGATTTAGTAGGTGTTAAAAATGTATTCCACAATCCCCACAGATGCTCAATAGGGTTTAGGTCTGGAGACATGCTTGGCCAGTCCATCACCACAATTGGCTGTGTATTGAGTTATTTTGAGGGGACAGCAAATTTACACTGTTATACAAGCTGTAAACTTACTACTTTACATTGTAGCAAAGTGCAATTTCTTCAGTGATGTCACATAAAATAAAATATTTACAAAAATGTGAGGGGTGTACTGTAAATCATCTCTCACTTATTTTGAAACTAGAAAACCCCTTTAAATCTTGAGTAATTTAGCTGCTTATATGGATTTTACTTATCGTACATGTTAAAGATTACATAAAAAGAAGTGGCATGACAGCGCAACTATTTTTAGAGTTGGAACAAAAATAAAGTAGTTGCCTTGTCATTATCGTACACGGTTTTCTTCTACTACTTGTATAATACATTTCTGTCATGGATATTTAGATTCCACTGCGGTCTCACTTCCAATTTGGTATACTGTATTTGCATATTTAGTATAATCTATTCTGTGTACTACTCAAATTCTTTGAAAATAAAGAATGTACATTTAAAAAATTATATATATAATCTCACAATAGTGAGTACACCCCTCACAGTATAACTTAGTGAGTACACCCCATCTGTTTGAGGATGCCCCACTGATTCTCAATAGGGTTTAGGTCTGTAAACATGCTTGGCCAGTCCATCACCTTTACCCTCAGCTTCTTTAGTGAGGCAGATGTGTGTTTTGGGTCGTTATGTTGGAATACTGCCCTGCAGCCCAGTCTCCACAGGGAAGGGATCATGCTCTGCTTCACTATGTCACAGTAAATGTTGGCATTCATGGTTCCCTCAATAACCTAACTGTAGCTCCCCAGTGCCGGAAGCATTTAGGCACTCCCACCACACGTGTCTATAGGCAGGATGCACTTGTCTTGTACTCCTCATCTGGTTGCCGCTCCACACGCTTGACACCATTTCAACCAAATACATTTATCTTGGGCTCATCAGACCACAGGACATGGTTCCATTAATCCATGTTCTTAGTCTGCTTGTCTTCAGCAAACTGTTTGCAGGCTTTCTTGTACATCATCTTTAGAAGAAGCTTCCTTCTGGGAGGACAGTCATGCACACCAATTTGATGCAGTGTGTGGCGTATAGTCTAAGCACTGACAGGCTTAGACCACCCCTTCAACCTCTGTAGCAATGCTGGCAGCACTCATACATCTATTTCCTCGAGACAACCTCTGAATATGACGCTGAGCACGTCCACACAACTTCTTTGGTCGACCATGGCGAGGCCTCTTCTGAGTGGAACCTATCCTGTTAAACCGCTGTATGGTCTTGTTTCAGGGTCTCTGCAATCTTCTTATAGCCTAGGCCATCTTTATGTAGAACAACATTTATTTTTTTCAGATCCTCAGAGTTCTTTGCCATGAGGTGCCATGTTGAGCTTCCAGTGACCAGTATGAGTGAACAGAGAGCAATAACACTAAATTTAACACACCTGCTTCCCCATTCACACCTGAGACCTTGTAACACTAACAAGTCACATGACACCAGGAGGGAAAATGGCTAATTGGGTCCAATTTAGACATTTTCACTAAGGGGTGTACTCACTTTTTTGTTTCCAGCAGTTTAGACATAAATAGCTGTGTGTTGAGTTATTTTGAGGGGGACAGCAAATTTACACTTTTATACAAGCTGTACACTCACTACTTTACACTGTAGCAAAGTGTAATTTCTTGTTGTCACATGAAAAGATATAATAAAATATTTACAAAAATGTGAGGGGTGTACTCACTTTTGTTAGATACTTTATATAATGTGTGTGTGTGTATATATATATATATATATATATATATATATATATATATATATATATATACCATATAGACCAAAAGTTTGGACACAACTTCTCATTCCAAGAGTTTTCTTTATTTTCATGACTATGAAAATTGTAGATTCACACTGAACGCATCAAAACTATGAATTAACACATGTGGAATTATATACATAACAAAAAAGTGTGAAACAACTGAAAATCTGTCATATTCTAGGTTCTTCAAAGTAGCCACCTTTTGCTTTGATTACTGCTTTGCACACTCTTGGCATTCTCTTGATGAGCTTCAAGAGGTAGTCGCCTGAAATGGTCTTCCAACAGTCTTGAAGGAGTTCCCAGAGATGCTTAGCACTTGTTGGCCCTTTTGCCTTCACTCTGCAGTCCAGCTAACCCCAAACCATCTCGATTGGGTTCAGTGGAGGCCAGGTCATCTGGCGCAGCACCCTATCACTCTCCTTCTTGGTCAAATAGCCCTTACACAGCCTGGAGGTGTGTTTGGGGTCATTGTCCTGTTGAAAAATAAATGATGGTCCAACTAAACGCAAACCGGATAGAATAGCATGCCGCTGCAAGATGCTGTGATAGCCATGCTGGTTCAGTATGCCTTTAATTTTGAATACATCCCCAACAGTGTCACCAGAAAAGCACCCCCACACCATCACACCTCCTCCTCCATGCTTCACAGTGGGAACCAGGCATGTAGAGTCCATCCGTTGGAAACAAAGATCTCAAATTTGCACTCATCAGTCCAAAGCACAGATTTCCACTGGTCTAATGTCCATTTCTTTCTGTTCTTTAGCCCAAACAAGTCTCTTCTGCTTGTTGCCTTTCTTTAGCAGTGGTTTCCTAGCAGATATTCTACCATGAAGGCCTGATTCAAACAGTCTCCTCTTAACAGTTGTTCAAGAGATGTGTCTGCTGCAAAAGGTGGCTACTTTGAAGAACCTAGAATATGACATATATTTTCAGTTGTTTCACACTTTTTTGTTATGTTCATAATTCCACGTGAGTTAATTCATAGTTGTAATGCCTTCAGTGTGACTCTACAATTTTCATAGTCATGAAAATAAATAAAACGCTTGGAATGAGAAGGTGTGTCCAAACTTTTTGTCTGTACTGTATATATATAATATATATAATATATAATATATATATATATAGTGTTTGCCCTCTGTTCTGGGTTGTCATTGGGTTCCCTAGTTTGATGCAGCTGCAATAGTCTGTGTTGAATTATAAATTAAAAAAAATTACTTGTTTGGCACCTTATATCTTAGCTTTACTAAAAAAAAAAAAACTGACATTTCTTCCTCAACTTGTTTACCATTTTCGAATGCTAACAATTAGAATTCCCAAGTTCTTCCCCCAATGTCTACAAAACCAGATACTAAAATGTATATGTGGCTCCACAATCCCTAGAGTCAAGCGAACCACTCCAAATTTCCATAAGTTACAGTGGTATGGGAATTATGCTCTTATGGAGTCTGTAAATCATCTATACATTTTTGGGCTGCAAACAAATGCAAGGACCCAATAGAGGCTTCACTGAATCACCACCACAATACTCCCAAGTTTCCCTGATACTCATGACAAATTATTTAAAAAAATATAGCCCCTTTGGATTTCACAGTCCTAGCCAAACAAGGGGGCTCTACACTTTTCAGCCAATTAAATACCTGAATACCCCATGGGAGGAGGGAACTCCCCCGCTTCCCCTATCACCCTTCTGTTCTTACCTCAAAATCTTTTCCTTCTTTAAATTGTTTATCTTTTCAGTCCTTTCTTCTGTAAAACTTTACAACTCACCACATCATAAGAGCATTTCAAAATCAGAGTTTGGTGTCTAGTTGATATACACTTGCTACTTAGATGCCTTGTTTCTCTTTTAAGGCTAGGTTTACACTATTGTGAGTGCAGAAATGCATGTAAATTGCATGTGTTCCATCACCTGCAGCAATAACACACTGTTCTTTTCCAGATGCGCAAGGGGTGCCATCCATGCAGCGAAAAATGTGGCGCATGTTTGTGTGTGTAAAATTGCATGGTTCCAATACCATGAGGTTCTATTAGGCCACATTTAACCACTTCCCGAACACCCCACACATACTTTCGCTATGTCAGGGTGCGCGCTCTGCAGAGGATCGTGTACCTAGTATGTGATCTGGCACTTCCAGGTAGAAGGCACACAATTAGATACAGCACAAGCCGATCAGTGGGTGCCAGCCATTGGATGTTGGCCAGCACCCGCTGATCGACGAGGAGAGACACAGAACAGAGCTCTGTGTGTAAAAAAGGCCTTTTGGCTAAGATCAAGTGTAGTATCTGTTCTTATCAGTTGTCAGAGGAGCGCTGAAGCACCTCCTACATGGGGGAGGGTGGATGCAATCCAATGACGTCATTGCACCTGGAAGGATGGTTTCAGCAGGGACTACGCTGAGCTGCCCAACAGATACTGGGGGCCGGCCAATGGTTGCGTCTGAGCCATCTGGAAGAGTGCTCCTGGTGAGGATGGGTGGCTGCACTGGGTCTGGTCTTTTTGCCGAGTTCTAGTCCGGCCTTCTGGCTGGCCGGTGTAAGTGCTATCCCTGTCAGAGATCCAGTAGGAGGAGCTGGTGCTGCCCTTTGATGGGTCGGGGTAGGACCATGCAAATCCGCTGGATTAACGGGGGGGTCTGGAAGGGCTAGTATTGGTGGAGGCTGTTAACTGGAGTGGCAGTTCTCCCTAGGAAAACCTTGAAGGGCTCTCTATCTGGCAGGGGTGGAAGGGCTGTACTGGCCAGTCGGGGGGTTGGATTTGGAACGGAAAAGCCTATGGTGCATGTGCCACTGGAGTGGCAGTCCAGGGGTATCTGAAAATCACTGTGAGTGAGGGTCACTTTGATTTAAAGACACCACTGTCACTGCACCAGCAACACGCTTTTTTTTTTAGCGCCTGCCTCCTGGGCCGGGCCTTTTGGCTAGGACCGGAGGAATTTTTTATTCCTGGCCGGCGGGCCTTGTCATTGTTAAACACAATGACCACTTCTTTCACTCTCCTCTCCACTATCCCTTTCCCCCACTATAAATAATAAAAAAATTCTGTCGGAATTCCGATGGAGCTGAATTTCATCAGTCTTGCCTACACACTATCAGACTAAATTCCAACCGTCCGAAACGCGGTAACGTAAAACACTACTACGAGCCGAGAAAAATTAAGTTCAATGCTTCTAAGTAGGGTTGTCCCGATACCACTTTTTTAGGACCGAGTACAAGTACCGATACTTTTTTTAATGTACTCGCCGATACCGAATACCAATACTTTTTTTAAATGTGTCCCCAAATACAGCCATGTCCCCCCATATATATTGCAGCCATGTCCCCCCACATATATTGCAGCCATGTCCCCCCACATATATTGCAGCCACGTCCCCCCACATATATTGCAGCCACGTCCCCCCACATATATTGCAGCCATGTCCCCCCACATATATTGCAGCCATGTCCCCCCACATATTGCAGCCATGTCCCCCCCCACAGATGCAGCCATGCATGTCCCCCACATATGCAGCCATGTCCCCCACATATTGCAGCCATGCATGTCCCCCACATATTGCAGCCATGTCCTGTCCCCCACATATTGCAGCCATGTTCTGTCCCCCACATATTGCAGCCATGTCCTGTCCCCCACATATTGCAGCCATGTCCTGTCCCCCACATATTGCAGCCATGTCCTGACCCCCATATTGCAGCCATGTCCCCCATACCTGTAGTAGATGCCGCCGCCGCTGCTGCTGGGCTAATCCCCGTGGAATACAGCGCGCATTACAAGCTTTCGTTTGTATACTTGTAATGCCCACCTCGCCATGTATAGACACTCCCCTTCTCGGGATTGGACGGATCCGTCCAATCCCGAGCAAGGGGGAGTGTCTATACACGGATCCGTGCACAGATACTCCCCCTTGCTCGGGATTGGACAGAGCCGTCCAATCCCGAGAAGGGGAGTGTCTATACATGGCGAGACGGGCATTACAAGTATACAAACGAAAGCTTGTAATGCGCGCTGTATTGCACGGGGATTAACGCGCGGGGGGGGAAGTATTCTATTAAGGTATCGGGGGTATTTGCGGGAGTACAAGTACTCCCGCAAATACTCGGTATCGGTCCCGATACCGATACTAGTATCGGTATCGGCACAACCCTACTTCTGAGCATGCGTGGATTTTTCTCCGATGGAGTTGCACACAGACGATCTGAATTTCCTAATGTTTTACATTTTTCCGATTGAAAAAAAAAAAAAAACATGTTCTATTTTTTTACACCAATGGGAAAAAAAAGTCCGATGGGGCCCACACTTGAGGTCGACCGATATATCAGCTGATTTTTGGCACTTTTTAAATAATACAAGAATACAATGTTGCTACTTATCAATGAACTTGAACTCCATTTGTAGAAGTTCTCAGTTTAACCATTTAAAGACTAAGGGCCAGATTCAGGTACATTGGCGCATATTTTGACCGGAGTAGCGCACCTCCTTTACGTTAGACCGGCGCAATGTAGAGGCGCAATCACCGTATCCTCGTAGTATTTGCGCAGAAATTTGCGCCGGTGCAACGTAATTCCCGAGGCGTAAGGCGGAGTAATTCAAATTGGGAAGGACGTGGGCGTGTTACATTGAAATGAACCTTGACCCCATGCAAATGAAGGGCCGGCCGGATCGCGCATGCGCACATGAAGCAGACCATGGTCAGCACCTCTGTGCGCATGCTCACAACTCGGGAACGGCGCAATCAGTGAAATTGGAAGTGGACCCGGGCAACTTAGTAAGCTATGCAGAGAGCTTAAATAGACAGACACAAACGCCCTTCCTTTGCAAAAGTACATCCATTTGTATCCCTTCCTATACAGCAAGGTGCTTTTGTTCCGTTGTTTATTAGCGTTTGTTTGTTTGTGACGTGTCTTTGAGATATTTGGGGACTGTTTTGCAGAGTGATTTTTGTCTTTTCTGTGTTTTCTTTGTTGTTTTTTTTTTTAAATTATATTTTTGCTGGTTATTTTTTTTTTGGTTCTGTGGCAGGCATTACTGTCCCCCCCATCCCCACAGATTTCGAACAGAACATGTATGGGGACAGCTGGCTGGTTTGTGAGTGACATGGGTGGCAGGCATGACTGTCCCCCCCATGATGCACACATCACAAGGGGCACATGCACTACTAACATCCTCCTGTCTTATCCCTTCAGAGTGACTCTGCATATGCACTGGGACCCCATCTCATGACTCCTATGCGGAACCCCCCATGGTACCCTGTTGTATTCCCCAAACTTTGTATGCCAGATCATCGGTGCATGTTGCATGCTGCACAACTTCGCAGTGAGAAAGGGCCTGCAGATTGACATACGTGATGACCTGACCCCTGAACCAGACAATCCCCCCCTAAGCGAGGCTACCCCGTCTTCTGAGGGAAGTGCAGCCAGGAGATAGCTCACATTAGGCATCTTTGCACGTTAAACACACACATTAATCATGGCACAATGAGAATGCATGCATGCACACCATTGTGGTCCCTAGCACACACACCCCACATCCTCATCAAATTGGATTAGCACAAGCCCACCATGCTGGACTTGTGAGCAGCAACGCCACACCACAGCTCCAATTATGTCACTGTACATTCATACACCATTCACACGGACCTGGGGATCACTTCCCCCTGGTCCTGGGGAACCCTTCTCCACCACAAATGAGGGTGACACCCCTTTTCCGGCAGGAATGTCACCCCCACATTCCGAAATCATTCACAAAAAAAATAAAAAATTCAAGCAAAAAAAATAAAAAATTCCAGCAAAAAAATAAAAATCATGGGGAAAAAAAAAAGTCCAAAAAGAAAAAGGGGGAAACCAAATTAATGCCGCTGGCGTGACCCGGCTCCTCAGGGGAGACTCATGGGAAAGCGGGGGTAATCCGGGGAAGGAGGAGCAGCCCCTGGTCTCTGCCCACCTGGCGGCCTGCCCTCCAAGGCCACGGCAATTCTGGTCAGGCTGGCACTTAGTGTTGCTGTACTGGCCTGGATATCCTGGGTGAGGGCCCTCACATCCTGCCCAACGTCTGCTGTAGTAGTCTGCAGTACGTTTAGGCAGTTTGTAAGAGCCAGGGAGTGGCAGTCCAGGTCCCCAAGCGTATCCTTTATGGAGGACAGGCTCTCCTCCATCCGCCCCAAAGTCTGGCTGACCTGTCCCAGATGGCGGGTCTGAAGGGCCTGGTCCCTTCTGAGATTGGCGGGCAGAACCTCGGCCACCCCCCTGGTCTTCTGGGACGACTTCCTGCCTCCAGCTGATGCTTGTGGCCGGGGATAAGGGGAGGCCCTTGGGAGGGGAGCCCTGTTGGGGGAGGAGTGGGAGGGGCTAGCCCTTATGGAGGGCTGGCTGCTGCCAGCCAGAGAGGAAGACTCCTCCAAAAACAGCAATCCACTGGCTGACATGACTTCCTCCTCAAACTCCTCCTCCTCCAAGGACTCCGGCCTTGTCGGGGGGTCCTCATCAGGCTGGTGTCCCGGGGATGGTGCAGCACCCTCCTGCACATCTGTGGATGACACACAACATTCACAGGTTGGAGGATCCACACACTTGCCACATATTCCTTTCCCCCCCTCCCCCACACATGCTACACACCAGATAGGAAAAAAAAACCTTACCTGGCATCACGGCTTCATGATTGGATCATAGCCAGGCAGGCCCTCCACTTGTTGCCTATTAAAGGTGTGGGCCACCGCACAGTCCTCCACTGTCAGCCTAACAGGGCATGGTGGGCCCCCTCCAGTGCCCCTGGCATGGGCTGCCATTTTGGCCAGCTTCTTGCGGACCACACTCCGGAGGTCATTGATTTTCTTGACGATCCCCTCGCGTGTCCGGTTCCCCCCCCCCCCCAATGCATTTACCTGGTCAGTAATGTTCTGCAAAATCTCCTTCTTCCTGGCCGGGGTGGTGTTGGCACTCTCCGGGCCGTGGAGGAAACGCCCATATTGGGTAATCTAAGCAGAAATCTTTTCTCTGCTTATCTGTTTTATTCTATTTAGTTTTTTCTGCTATAATAATTACGTTTTTTACTAAAACTTTGCGCTTTATCAAAACTCTATCTTTTAGAAGGCCACCAACAGGCAATCCTAGCGAACTCCAGTAAATGCACCCTGAAGTTTTGATGGTGTGACTAAATAGCGTTTATTTAAGAACCTGATTTTTTTTAAGGTAGCTTTCCTTTAATCTTTTACCTATATCTAAAGAAGTAGTTATGGCTCAATGTCAACTATTTTATGGCTTATCATTATATATTTTTATTATTCATCAGAATTTTTCCTTTTTGCCTCTACTGGTTGTTGCCGTGACGCACGGTGAGGGATTTAAGCTGCATCATCAGCTCTCGCCCCCGACAGTGTTGGGTGCGGTCTGATAGTCGGGCTCTAATTGTGGGACACAGTATGCCAGCGTTCTTTTCCTTTTCCAAAACAAATAAATAAAAAATACCAGGGTTTTCGGTGAGTACATCGCATATACATGCATGCATTTTTTAATCACTGTTTTGCCTATTATTTAGGCCAATATGTAAATAAAAATGTATTTCTTATTTAATTTTTATGTATATGTCTTTTGAGATCTAGAAGCTCCTGAAGAAGCGACGCCAATATAGTCGCTAAACATGTAGAGCAGCTCTTATATCGCCTAAGAACCAACCAAGGGTCCTCATCTGAAACCATCTCTCTACCCAGCGCATATACTGTTTGAATTACATATAGCCCTGTGGCTAATAAGTGAATGTTTCTCAGAGTGACCTATGTGGTTCTTATTATTTATATGTTTCTTCTTTTTTCTAATGCATAGTACAGTGCAAATGTCGTGTTGTAATTGTTGCGTCTTTTTCTATTAAATACATATTTTTTTAAATTCTGTGCCTATAAAGTCCAAATTTTTCCCAGTTAGAGGCATGTTTTCATGCCCCTTTCAAAAAATCCATATTATCAAGGATGTGGCACATTCTCATTAATGGGTGAATGATTACCACCCTAGGGCAACCGTAATCAAATCAACTATACATATTGGGTAAGGGCCCGGGCAATAATTTGTTTCTCCCCCAAAGAAAAATTGCTCTTCCGCTTCCTCTCAGTCATACTCATACAAAAACTCTCTCCCAAACAATCAGCAAAAATCACTCACAAAAACAAGCAGGAAAAATCAAGCAACAAAACAAACAAACAAAATCTATCAAACAAAAAGTCTCACAAGCAGTCACCAAAAAACTGTATCAAATATATTCTACAAAACACTAGATCAAACAGTCAACAAATATCACAAAGACAAGTCACAACGCAACAAACAACAGAACAAAAGCACCTTGCTGTATAGGAAGGGATACTTTTGCAAAGGAAGTGCGTTTGTGTCTGTCTATTTATGCTGTCTGCGTAGTTCACTAAGTTGCCCAGGACCACTTCCAATTTCACTGATTGCGCCGTTCCCAAGTTGCGAGTTTGCGAGGTGCTGACCATGGTCTGCTTCATGTGCGCATGCGCGAGCCGGCCGGCCCTTCATTTGCATGGGGTCACGGCTCATTTCAATGAAACACGCCCACGTCCTTCCCAATTTTAATTACTCCGCCTTACGCCTCGGAATTAACGTTACTCCGGCGCTAATTTCTGAGCAAATACTACGAGGATACGGTGATTGCACCTCTACATTGCGAGGTGTGCTACGCTGGTCAAAAAATTCGCCAATGTACGTGAATCTGGCCCATTGTGTGTACACGGCAGAGGTGTCAGAATGGCCAACGCAATATCGCAGTCCCACTAGAAGTTGCTGAACGCAGCTATTGCTAGTATAAAAATAAATAAATACACATTCCAGTATACATCCCATAGTTTGTAGACATTATAACTGTAGCTGAAATAAATCAATCAATTAATATATGCTTATTAGGAATGTTTTTACCAAAAATATGTAGCAGTATACATATTGGCCTAATATCTAAATTAATCTATTAAAAAATATATATATATTGGATATGTTTTATAGCAGAAAGTAAAATAAATAATATTTATATATATATATATATCTATATATATGTATAGATAGATTTATAGATCGTTTCTTCTTGTGCTTATAGCACAAAAAATAAAAAATGCATTGGTAATCAAATACCACCAAAAGAAAGGTCTATTTGTGGGGAGAAAAAATACATAAATTAAATTTGGCAGTTAAAGTAATGTGACGCTGTATCGCAAAAAGTAGCCTGGTCATGAAGGGGGGTAAATCTTCTGGAAATCAAGTGGTTAAAAAAGGGTCAGGGACAGCAGCCCATTCAAATGAATTAGGTGCCATGCTCACTCAAATGTGGCAAGCACCAACCGGAACAGTGTGAACCTAACCTAATATTGTACATTCCTAGGATATTAACCTATATTAACCTACACAAGATATATCGCCTACAATTACACAATTACATAATGTGTGCAACATATTTGTAACTGATATCTGTATACCTTGATAATGCTTACAATACATCTTATCATGTATACTTGTTTTTGGATGTACCATATTAGGGCCTTCCCTCTTTTGCATTTGTATTTGCTTCATGACTGGAGTCATAGCCAGGCAGGCCCTCCACTTGTTGCCTATTAAAGGTGTGGGCCACCGCACAGTCCTCCACTGTCAGCCTAACAGGGCATGGTGGGCCCCCTCCAGTGCCCCTGGCATGGGCTGCCATTTTGGCCAGCTTCTTGCGGACCACACTCCGGAGGTCATTGCAAATGTTTTATTTATGTTTTCAAACGGTTCTAGGCGCAAACGTGGCTAAACGGCTGTTTTTAGATGCCGGTTTCTATTTAAAGCCCTTCTCAGAGATACAATATGATATTCATTATGTGATTACATGGTTACAGTCACATAAATGAATTAAAAATAAATTATATACCATATTTATCGGCATATACCGCACACTTTTTTCCCCTTAAAATCAGGGGGAAATCGTTGGGTGCGCGATATACGCCGATACTGGTTGCAGCGATGTTCGTTTTTTGAATTAGCAGCCACGTGAGAGGAGCTGAAGAAACAGGAAATCTGGCTCCTCTCGGCTCGGCACCTAATTCAAAAACGAACACCACCGCAACCCCGGGCAACGTGCGGATGGACTGGACGGACCCCGCAGATGGACGAAACCCAGCGCGGAAGCCGCAGATGGACGCCGCGAGGAAGGCTGGACGGACCCCGCGCACGGCCGCAAACGGACGCCGGAACGAACAAAGCCGCCGATGGACACCGGGCAAGACACCAAAACTGTAAGTAATTTATTTTTTATTTTTTCAGGAATTTCCCTTCTAGTGCGCGCTATACGCCGGTGTGCGCTATAGGCAGATAAATACGGTAAGTAAAAATAATGAGTAGTGTTATTTAGATAGATTAAATGATCAAGCAGCGAGAATAGCTACATGATGATATTATTCAGCCACTACTGACTATCGTATCACACTTGGGGACAATTACTTTAAATTTGAATATAGCTGAGTGTGTACTCTTATGTAAACAGCATAACTACCCAGGCAGCTTTTCTACAAAATCTTCATAAGGCTTTTATAATGAAGGTCCTCTGTGTGTGTCAAACTGAATTTTAAAATGGTGCTTCACTGCAAGACCCATGACTGAATATGATGTGGAAATTGCACACTCTTAGCTTATCTCAGTAATTTCATTAATTGATTTGAAAGCACAGTTCATTACGTTTCTCTCCATTTTTCAATTATGAGTTGGCTTTAAATCGCTTCACATTTTTTGCACTGTAAAACGATATTAACAGTGGAGGAATTAATCTCTTACATTGTATTTAGTGTTAACGAACATAAGTATTCTTCTATTATTTATGTGTTTTAACTATTAGTTAGTTAAATAAGGACACATTTGTTCCTGCAAGGTCAGAATAAAGTTATTAGGCATCTGGAGTCATATGACTAACGCAGATGGTGCTGAACATTCACTGCTACAGTGATGGGAGAATAGTGGTTGCAGCTAAAGCACCAGTCAATCTCTCGTTAGAATGTAGCTGTACCGGCTGTAATGTATTCAGTCCCAGAACTATATCAAATGTTTAAAACATTCTACGGTTACATTTATGTTGTAGCTTGCCATGATCTCCCTTCCCATGTAAGTCTTTCCATCAATATGATCGTTCAGTCTATCATTTGAGGTGACTAAAATTACGTAATTGAATAAGAATAATAAACAGACCCTCTATTCGAACAATTTATAGATCTTTTGATCAATTTCAATGCTGACAAGTCATTCGGCTGCGTCAAGCAACTGATCTTTAAACGGATCGATTTAAGTTATAATTTTCAGTTGATCACTTCTAATAGATTTGCTTCTGACACCATATGCATTGCATCATTTTGTTATTTTAAACAATGACAAATTGCTTGTTGATGATCACACTTGCCAGATTAGCTATGGCCACCTTTACACATACTTGTCCTCAATCCACAGATATCATCCGCAAAACTGCAGAGCTAGTTGTCAAAATGTGCTGGGTCTGGCTCTAAGGCTTCCTTGGAAATGTTTTGCTGGATCAGAGAGTATAAGAATGGCTAGGGGCATGGCAAGTTACAGAATACCAGCAACTGCACCAAAGGTGCAATTTTAATTTACTTGGCTTACATAAATCATTGATGGTGTATAATCTCTCCATTATGGACTTTTTTTATTTATATACACACAATATTCCCAAAAGTTTTGGGACACCTGCATTTAAATGAACTTTAATGACATCTCTTGGTCCGTAGGGTTCAATATTGAGTTGGCCCACCCTTTGCAGCTATAACATCTTCAACTCTTTTGGTAAGACGGTCTACAAAGTTTAGGAGTGTGTCTATGGGAAAGTTTGACCATTCTTTTAGAAGCGCATTTGTGAGGTCAGGCACAGATGTGGACGAGAAGGCCTGGCTTGCAGTCTTCGCTCTAATTCATCCCAAGGGTGTTCTATCAAGTTGAGGTCAGGACTCTGTGCAGGCCAGTCAAGTTCCTCCAACCAAACTTGCGCAGTCATGATGGAACAGGAAGGGGTCATCAACTATTCCCACAAAGTTGGGAGCATGAAATTGTCCAAAATTTTTGGCATGCTGGCCAAGCTCAACCCCTGAAAAACAACCCCACACCATAATCCTCCCCTCCACCAAATGATTTGGACCAGTATATAAAGCAAGGTCCAAAAAAAAGACATGGGTGAGCAAGTTTGGGGTGGAGGAACTTACTGGCCTGCACAGAGCCAGGCCTCAACACGATAGAACACCTTTGGCCTGGGAGGAAATGGTATTCATGACATATTCTAGCTCCTGGGAAACACCCCATGGGTCCTGGTCCAGCCTCTTGGTAAATGGCTTTCTTGGCATGGGTGTAAAGTTTCATAAAGTCCACCATAGCATCTGAAAGACCTATCTTGCTTTGGAGCAAGTGAAAGAATTTTCATTCTAGAATGTACTCAGTAGAACATATTCTGTCCTTTTTCCAATCCGGTCTGGACCAGCGTTTGTCTTTGAGTACCATTAGGGACAAATCTCAGCCTTGGCCTTTCTGTTTGAGTCCTTTTGGCTTTTCACTTTCAGGTTAAGGCTGTTGGAGAATAGACATACAAGTCAGTTTAAGTAGGAAGAAATATGTATATTAACCACCCCAGCTCCGGAAGGTTTTATTCCCTTCATGACCAGGCCATTTTTTTGTGATTTAGCACTGCGCTAACTTAACTGGTAATTGTGCTGTTATGCACTGCTGTACAGAAACCAAATTTATATTTATATATACTTTAACCGCTTGCCAACCGCCACACGCAGATATACATCTGCAGCATGGCACGGACAGGCAAAAGGACGTTTATTTATACGTCCCCTTTAAGAAGCGGCATTGTGGACGTGAGCTCCGTGATTCTGACCGCGATCGTGTCACGGTGAGGAAGAACGGGGGAAATGCTGATGTAAACAAGCATTTCCCTAGTCTTTCTAGTGACAGAACAGTGATCACAGCTTCTTGTAATCGGAAGCCGCGATCACTGTCATGTCTCACACAGCCTATCCCTCCTACAGTTAGAAGCACTCCCTAGGGCACACTTAACCCCTTGAGCGCCACATAGTAGTTAACCCCTTTACTGCCAGTGTCATTTTCACAGTAATCAGTGCATTTTTATAGCATTGGTCGCTGTAAAAATGACAATGGTCCCAAAAATGTGTCTGCCGTAGAGTCGCAGTGACGATAAAAATCGCAGATCGCCACCATTACTAGTAGAAAATTAAATAAAAATGCCATAATTCTATCCTCTATTTTGTAGACACTATAACTTATGCGCAAACCAATCAATACGGGCTTGTTGTGTTTTTGGATGTCAATTTTGTTTGGGAGCCACATTGCACGACCTCGCAATTGACAATTAAAGCAATGCAGTGCTGAATCGCAAAAGTGGCCTGGTCTTTGGCCAGCAAAATGGTCCGGGGCTTAAGTGGTTAAAGATAACACCAAGTATAGAGTAAAAAGCATTTATTACACATAAGATTTGACCATACAAACATGTAATGATTGATGAATTAAAAACATACCATAGCAAAAGACAAAACAAAATGACATAGCAAGCATAGAATTATATCTTAAATACTCTCCGGTAACCGACGCGTTTCTGGTTCAAGCCATTTTTCAGGAAATTAGATAGGAGAATATGCATTCATAAATTTGTCAAAATGTAAGCAGAAGCTGATTTGAAGGAGTATACTCTACTATGCTAACAAAAAAAGTTTGTGAAACACTGCAGAAGATGGCGTCACTGGAAACATACTGACACTTCCCCATGGAGTCAACAAGTATGAAATGGCAGCCCTCCGTAAAGTGGTTGGTCACAGATCAAAGTGGTATGCAGAGTGCAGCGAGGGAGTTGTTAACAGTTTTCAATCTGATGATTGTTGAGCAATGCTATCCAAAGCCTCACTATAGCCTTTCTTGGTCCATTTGTAGCGCACTCAGGGTCATTTGAAAAACCCCTCCCTGTACCTGTAGCAGCTCATCAGCGTCCGGATCCATCTCTCCGGCAGTGATGATAAGCTGCTCTAAGTACAGGGAGGTTTTTTTTTCAAGATGATTCAATCATCAGATTGAAAGCTGTGTTAACAACTCCCTTGCTGCACTCCACATACCACTTTGATCTGGGACCAACCAGTATGGAGGGCTCCATTTTGATACTTGTTGACTCTGTGAGGCAGTGTCAGTAGGCTTCCATTGACACCATCTTCTGCAGTGTTACACATAGTAGAGTATATACTCCTTCAAATCGGCTTCTGCTTACCTTTGAACAAATTTATGAATACATATTCTCCTATCCAATAACCCTGATGAAGGGCTTGAACCCAAAACACGTCAGTTACCAGAGAATTTTTAATAATTGGAGAGTATTTATGATATAATTATATGCGTGCTATGTAATTTTTTATTTATTTTTTGTCTTTTGTTATGGTATGTTTTTAATTGATAATTACATGTTTGTATGATTAAATTGTATGTGTAATAATAAATGCTTTTTACTCTATACTAATGTTGTTGCCTTTAAAGTCCCAAGCAAAGGGGGGTTTCCTTTGTTCCTATATATCAGAGATGTGGCAACAACACACTTATCTTTGACATGGTGAAAACTCATTTATAAATACGAATACAGCGATCAGTACTAATACTATACACTGTCGCTGTCCCTGTACTAATGGCATTGGCTGGGAAGGCCTTAAAATTTTGGATAATGTGAGTAAGGGGTGACAAGTAAAATTACAATTTTTTTTCCCCGCTCTGAATCCATTGGATTCAGCGATAGGGATAGATGTGTCAGCAAGTCCCTGAACATTCAGGCTCATTCCAAGCTTGCGCAACAAATTTCAGGTAGAAAAATTCTAATCGTGCCTTATTGGTCCAAGAGGGCAAGGAAGGACCTAGTGTCTCAGGGTCCAGTTCTGCACCCGCATATGACTTCCTTGAACTTAGTAGCTTGGTGTCTGAAGAACAGTTATTGAAGCCCCGGGGTTTTTTTCAGATGGAGTCGCTAAAACTTTGATCAAATGCCACAAGCCAATCACAAGGGCAATCTACTCAAATGTCTGGAAAATGTTTAATGCTTGGGATGTTGCAGGATCAAAAAATGCCCCCAGATATTTCTTCTGTTTTTTGTTTTTTTTCGGATGTGCAGAGCACTGGCTTTCCCCCAGCACGTTAAACGTTAAAGGGGTTGTAAAGGTTTGTCTTTTTTTTTTTTCTAAATAGGTTTCTTTAAACTAGTGTATTGTTGGTTCACTTACCTTTTGCTTCAATTTTCCTTCTCAATGTTGTTTTTCTTTGTTTGAATTTCTCACTTCCTGTTTCTCCTCAGTAAGCTTTTTTCCATCATCCGAGCGGTGAAAAGTCATTTAATACAGCTTACTGAACACCTTACTGAGGAGAAACAGGAAGTGAGAAATTCAGACAAAGAAATCAAATAAAAAAAACATTTAGAAGGGAAATGGAAGGAAAAGGTAAGTGAACCAACAATGCACTAGCTTAAAGTAACCTATTTAGAAAATAAAAAACAAACCTTTACAACCCCTTTAAGGTCACTGCTCTCAGTGTTTTCATGCAGAATTCTCTTTTAGAAAATCTTGCAGTAGCTAGGCTTTTCAAAGAAGATGCTGGAATGAGGCCAGCCATGATTAGGTCCTGTCTGGTCTGGGCTTTATCTCTAGCCCTCCAGGCGATTGTTTATAGTCCCTTTGAGCCTCTTGAGGAATCATCCATCAAACTTCTTACCCTATAGACAGTTTTACTTGTTGCTATCCCATCTGTCCATAGGTTTAGCAAATTGCAAGCACAGATACATCGCTGTAATGTTAAATGTGCGCCGTTGCATCTTTGCGCCGATTCACAAAGCGAGATACGCCGCTTCATATACACGCTTTGCGTAAGGCTTACGTCCGGCATAAAGTTACCCCTGCTATATGAGGTGCAGCTAATGCAAACATATGGACCAGGGACGACGCCGTTGAATTTTACGTTGTTTACGCTGTTTAAGTAGTGCGTGAATAGGGCTGTGCGTAGGTTACGTTCACTCGTCGTAGGCATTGCACGCCGACGTCACTTAGGCATTCTATCCGACGTGCTTCTGAACATGCGCACTGGGATACGTCCACGGACGGCGCATGTGCCGTTCGTTCGGCACATAATTTGCATGGGGTCACGCCGGCATAGCATAAAGAAGATACGCTGAGCCGCTCTAAAGATACGCACAGGTACGTGAATCCGGGCCACTGTCTATAAGAGGCATTTCCTTATCATTTTTGAGGATAGGGTAGTTGTAAGGATTTGACCCATGGGTCCTGCCAAAGGTATCCTCCTTCTTTCACTGGTTTCAGTACATCACTTTCTGTAGTTATTCTTGTGGGGGGAAAAAGAGAAGTTTTAGGTTATTAAATGTAAGGAGGTGTCTTTTGTCTTACCTGGAGGTAACCAAAGGTTTTTGGAAGTGGGAAGCGTTGGTTATTATTTTTACAGTTACCCGTAGAGGTTATAGGGCCTCTAAATCTATCGTAGCCAGATGGTTTAAGCAGGCTTTTTTTAAGTCATATAGAATCGTGAATGTTTCTCCTCCATTCTTTAACGCACATTCTACATGGTCCTTGTCTGCCTCCTAGGCTGAGAGGGCAGGTGCCACACCAGAGCAGATATGTAAGGCAGCCACCTGGTCCAGTTTCTCCATCTTTTGTAAAGCATTTTCACCTGGAGTCAAGACCAGACATTCGGAAGAAAAGTCCTCTAGGCAGTCCCCAGTCCCTAGGCTGGTAAGATCTGGCTTATTGTCTCTTTGGCTGGAAGACGACTTGGGAGAACTGGAGTTGGGCTTATTGGTAACTCCATTTCCAGTAGTCTTCCAGGAAAGTCCAATTTCCACCTTATCTGTTGTTGGTTTTTTTCCCCGTGTTTATTTTTTTAGTGCAGTCCTGCGGCTTGGGTATACTGAGGTGGAGGCCTGGAGTACTGCCTTTTACCGCTTGGGGGTAACTTATTTCCTGTCCCAATGGGAGAAGCTTTATGTTTCAGGGGCTCTGGTTTTCCACCATCTCAGGGGCACAATCCTCCAGTTCCTTTTTGTCTAGGGAGGAATCCTTTGCAGAATCAGCTGTCAGGGGTTATTATTGGTTTGGGACACACATATGGATTCTTTTTATTATTATTTTATTATCAAAGGAAAACTTGCCCAAATCGTTTAAAAAAAAAATATATTTTTTTTTTAATAAAATTGACCGGAATCGGAAATTTCGGGTCCCGACCATTCGCATGGGACCACAGTCTCTGTGCTGGGATTGCACTCTGAAAAATAGATTTCAGGGCTATTAAGTAGTGGATGTTATTTTTGGAGAGTAAGAACATTGTTCACTGTCGCTTAAAGTGATTGTAAAGTCTTGTACCTGTCCTGTTGCAGTAGATTTGCACAGAGAAGCCAGAATCCGCTTCTTCTCGGGTCACCCGCTGGTGCTTCTGGCCCATTTCTCCTGTCAAGGGGGGTCACTTGAGTGGAGTCACAGCTTTGTGTGTCCATTCAGACACAGAGCCACGGCCCAGCTCAGCCCCATCTCTCTCTCCCCTGATTGGTTAACAGACTTTTTTTTTTTCAAAACATTTTATTGTCAAAGAAATAAAATACAAAGTCATAGAAAAATGACAAGAAAAGTGGCACTCAGAATTTTACATTTTTCAAAAAGGATGGATCTTGATTGTAAAGATAATGTCGGGGGGGAGCATTGAGGGGAAGTTGCACATCTATCTAGTCAGAACGACCATGGGGTATTTGAGAGTTCCTAAAGACACTCGAGATTGCATGTCTCTTAAAAGGTATCTTCCTTGTCATATAGTTGTTGGAGACCTTAGGCCGCATACACACGATCAGACAGGTCCGATGAAACTGGTCTGCAGACCAGTTTCATCGGACCAGTTCGAAGGTGTGCATGGACACCTGTCCGTCGGACAGGTTCGATGGTTAGTACACAAAAGCATCAGACCAAAAACATGCGCATGCTCAGAATCAAGTCGAAGCATGCTTGGAAGCATTGAACTTTGTTTTTTGATCAAGTCGTTGTGTTCTATGTCACCGCATTCTGGTCTGATCGGATTTTGGTTCGATGGTGTGTACGCACATCAGACCATCAGACAAGTTCAGAGTTGTCTGATGAAAACGGTCCGTCGGACAAGTTTCATCAGACCGGTCTGATCGTATGTACAGGGCCTTAGAGATAGGAAAAGTATTCCTTTCTAACTGACTTTGATTGACAGCAGCTGGAACCAATGGCGCAACTGCTGTGTCTCAGCCAATCAGGAGGGAGAGTCTCGGAAGACCAAGACACTCGTGGACATCACTGGACATAGAGGGGGCTCAGGTAAGTATTAGGGAGGCAGAGGGGGGCTGCTGCACACAGATGGCTTATTATCTTAGACCATAGAATGCATTAACCACTTGCTTACTGGGCACATATACCCCCTTCCTGCCCAGGCAAAATTTCAGCTTTCAGCACTGCGTCGCTTTAAATTAAAATTGCGCGGTCGTGCGACTTTGCTCCCAAACAAAATTGGCGTCCTTTTTTTCCCACAAATAGAGATTTCTTTCGGTGGTATTTGATCATCTCTGCGGTTTTTATTTTTTGCGCTATAAACAAAAAAGTGAAAATTTTGAAAAAAAAACACACAATATTTTTTACTTTTTGCTATAATATCTTGTTTTTCTCAGTTTAGGCCGATATGTATTCTACATATTTTTGGTAAAAAAAAAAAAAAAAAAAATCGCAATAAGCCCAAAGTAATTGGTTTGCGCAAAGGTTATAGTGGCTACAAAATAGGGGATAGAATTCTGACAATTTGTTTTATTTTATTTTTTTACTAGTAATACGGCGATCTGCAAATTTTGTCAGGACTGCGATATTGCGACGGACACATCGGACACTTTTGACACATTTTTGGGACCATTCACATTAATACAGCGATCAGTGCTATAAAAACGCACTAATTACTGTATAAATGTGACTGGCAGTGAAGGGGTTAACACTAGGGGGTGAGGAAGGGGTTAAATGTGAGTCCTGGGTGTGTTCTAACTGTGTGGGGGGAGGTGACCGATGCTGTCTCCCTATGTACAAGGGACACAGCATCTGTCACCTCTCCCTGACAGGACATGGAGCTCTGTGTTTACACACAGAGCTCCAAGTCCCTGCTCTAAAACTGCCGATCGGCGGGTGCCTGGCGGACATCGCGACCGCCAGGCACGCACATCCGCATCTCGGGGACGCGCCGGGTGCGCGCGCGCGCCCCCCCAGTGGCCGGAGAACACGATGCCGTCAATTGACGGCGTCTTGGATATTCAGGTTCACCATGCTGCCGTCATTTGACGATAGGCAGGGAACCAAGTGGTTAAGAGACAAAAAAACTTCTGACTTTACAACCCCTTTGAATAGCCTACTAAAATCACGATGCTATCCTAATGGGGTTGCACATATAAAATATTTTAGATGTTTATTTAAAAAACAAACATTTTAAGAGGTGTTTTAGTTACCCTTTTCTGTGTCAGTCAACTAGTTCTTAATTTTGTTGACTGTTCCTGAAGTAACATATCTGTTAATGTTTATGTAAGACGCTGTTAGTTTATAGATTAGCTGACCCTGTTATCATTACAGATATGCAACACTCTGCAAGTCACCAAGCCAGAAAGAAAGCACCGTACAATATCAAATCACGGTAAGCAGCAATATGTCACTGACTAAAATGTAAGCTGTCTGTGCATTTAAAACATCTAATGCTGAGCTTAAAGTAGAACTATAGCCAAATCTTTATCATTTTGGATAGAATAAGGGAGGGTTATAACCCTTGCCAGATTTATTTTTTGCTGTCTGAGTCCCATTGGGGAGATTTACCATAACTTCCTGTCACATTGGGGAGATTTACCATCACTTCCTGTCACATAACTAAAACAGGTAGTGAGGAGAAATATCAAATTAAGGAAATCCCTTGGGGCCCCCTAGTGTCCCAATTAGAAGGTTTTCCTCTAGGTACAACTCAAGACAGGACAAAGAGGGAGGGCGAATCTCCCCAACGAGGACACAGACAGTAATAAAAACCTAATAGTTATTCTAATCCCTCTCCACTCTACCCAAAAGTTAAAAAAAAAGTTGCTTTTAGGTACACTTATATTTCTTTTTTTTTTTCTATTGAAAAGCCTGTGGCGTGCAAAACACAACCCAAAAACTTCACCCGGTGCAGGAAAAAATGTGCACACACATAAAGAGTGAAACACAAAAAACTGCGACGGGTGCCATCGTCAATGGTCCTTCGAAAAGGACCCAGCTCTGATCCCCCGGGGCGTTAGGCTCCTGGCAGGGAAAAGAGTATAGGAGTCCAAGCAGCCGAAAACCACAAGGACCCCACTAAGGCCCATGCAGCCGAAACCACATGGCCTAACATCCTCAGAGGGACTGTCGAAACAGAACCCTCCTCGGTGAGGCTCCCCCGAAGGGAGACCCTATGAGAGCAGGTGAACTAAGCCAGAAGGCCATGTCCACCTACTCCCAAGACTTTCAGAGTCAGGCCCGAGGACCAGCACCCTACTTGCCACACTAAAAGTGACAAAACAAGACAAACAGGGGGTAAAATAAAAAAGAAAGTGGGGGAAAAGGAAGGTGGGAATGGTGAGTGGAAGGTGGGAATGGTGAGTGGAAAGTGGCCACCGTGCAATACGATGGCCGGCCCTCCGGCCAGGAACAAAAATTCCTCTGGTCCTAGCCAAAAGGCTCGGCCCTAGAGGCAGGTGTCAAAAAGGTGTATGTGGAGATCAGTGACCTAAGGTGCCACACGTTGAGTGCCCCTCAAACACTCAGTGCTATGTATGGCACCCCTGGACTGCCACTCCAGGGGCACTATCTCCACAGGCTTTTCAACGGACCCTGACCCCCGGCCCGGACCGGCAGCACCCTTCCCAGCCAGGAAGGTAGGAGAAGAGGTTGGGGAGAGCCCACCGCAGCAGACTACTACCCACAAATCCTACTGGGTTGACAGGGAGTCTGGAAGGGTGAGTATTGGTGGAGGCTGCTAGATGGGGGCAGCTTTCCCCAAGAAAAACCTTAAAGGGCTCTCTTTCTGGCATGGGTGGAGGGCTGCACTGGCCGGTCGGGTGGTTGGATCTGGAACGGAAGAGCCTATGGTGCATGTGCCCCTGGAGTGGCAGTCCAGGGGTTTCTGAGAATCACTGTGAGTGAGGGTCACTTTGATTTAAAGACACCACGGTCACTGCACCAGCTACACGCTTTTTTTTAGCACCTGCCTCCTGGGCCGGGCCTTTTGGCCAGGACCGGAGGAATTTTTTATTCCTGGCCGGAGGGCCTGGTCATTGTTGAACACAATGACCACTTCTTTCACTCTCCTCTCCACTATCCCTTTCCCCACTTTATTTAATTTATTGACTATGTTTGTCACATTTTTGTCTCTTTTTGTTTGTGCACGTTTTGTTCACTGTGTGATTAGTAGGGTGCCGGTCCTCGGGCCAGCCCTGAACGTCTTGGGAGTGGGTGGACATGGCCTTCTGGCTTAGTTCGCCCGCTCTCATGGGGTCTCCCTTCGGGGGAGTCCCACCTAGTACTTGGAGGGTTCTGTTTCGGCAGTCCCTCCAAGGAAATTGGGTCTGTGTCGGCTTCGGTTGCTCGGACCACAGTACCTCAGTCCCCGTCTGGAGCCTAACGCCCCGGGGGATCAGGGTTTGGGTCCCTTCTGCACAGAAGGACCACTTGACGTTGCACCCGTCTGCACGTTTTTGTGAACACTCTTTATGTATGTGCACATTTTTTGTGCACCGGTTGGAATTTTTTGAGTGTGTTTCACACGCCATTGGCTTTTCAAAAAAAAAAAAAAAGAGTGGATCAGATCTATCGCCCCTATGGTATTGTCCCTGGCCTCTCTCTGAGGGATAAAACCTGCCTGATCTGTGTGGACAAGATGGGGAATATATGGCAGTAGCCTATTCGCTAAAATTTTAGAAAATAGTTTTGTCTGCATTTAAGAGAGCTATGGGCCGATATTTCCTGCATTGTTAGTGGTCTTTGTCCTGTTTAGGGATGGCCATAATATGAGCCCTCAAGGCGTCACCTGTTAACTTAGTTAGCTGAAATGGAATTTAAGGCACGTAAAAAATAAGGAGAGAAAATTTCCTGAAATATATAGATTGAATAAACAGATTGAACCGATTTGGGCCTGGGGCCTTCCCTAATGACCAGTTTTCTTTGTTATAGGTGTTTCTATTCCCTCACTTACCTCTAATGGGCGCATTAGAAGTAAATATTTTTTTGTCCAGGAGAATCACCGCTGCCTTTTCTGGGTGCAGGGGATCACTAATCCCCCCCAGGACCATTTACCACGTGCAGTCCACACTACTGATGTCACTGGTATAAGTACCTATGGCTCTGCATCCTATAATACAAATGCCTTTATATCACAAATTTGTTTTATACTCTACTAGACTCCTTGATATTACTCCCTATTTATTACCCCTGTGCACTTTTTTTTTTGTTCACTTGGGCCCATAAAACAATCGGGCTCGTAATTTTGTTTTTAATCATTAAAAATAACCAAATTTACATGGTAATTTTAATTCTCCTTTGTTTCATTGTTTATGGCAGGGATCCTCAAACTATGGTCCTCCAGCTGCTGCAGAACTACATATCCCATGAGGCATTGTAAAACTCTGACATTCACAGACATGGCTAGGCATGGTGGGAATTGTAGTTCCTGAACAACTGGAGGGCCATAGTTTGAAGACCCATGGTTTATGGCATACTTTTTTTTATATCTAGTCAATAGTTTACCATATTTCCTTATACAGCTCATAATATTTTAAACCTTAACTTTGTAATGTTTTCATTTTTTTTATATTGCAGTTACTTAATTTGTTTTAGTTTATCTAAACGATTTAGAAGTTGATTAAAAATGTTTTTGAACAGGACCTGTTATTGTTATTTTATAGCATATAAATATGCTATAAAATTATTAACCAGCTACAGTGTATCTGGTTGTTAAACAGTTAAGGTTCTCCTGACTTGTAACAAAAAAAGTTAGTAAGCACTACAGGAGGCGGGATAAACTTCAATTGGTTAAGGGTTGCCAGATATGCAAATGTTGTGACTGAAGGACTTGTAAGCTAAATAATTGAAATCAGAGTATAAGTAAATACATAGACACATGTTATGTAATTAGGAACACGCATAACACATTTCAGAAAACAGCTTAGTGTTTGGGAATGGTATTGGTAACTTTTTTTAGTAATTAGTATATATATTCTTTGTGCATGTTAAAGGTCACTACAACTTGTAATGGGTGCACGTAACATGTGCCCTTTAAACAACACAGTATCTGGTTAAGACTATACTTTCAGGGATCATTTCTATAGTTTTTTGACTGTTGAAATGTGCTCTAAAGTGTACAAACTCACCAATCACGATGAAGAGTGTTATTGTTTTCTTTCTGAGCACGAAGTGGGCTTACAGTGCTGTTTCTAATTGTAGCTGCTGTTAGTTGTTGATGACCGTTCTCTGCTTTTATTATAAAGGCAAGGAGGAAAGAAACACAAGCTGAGTGATGGTTTTATTCGGTCTAAATAATAGAGCACAATGTACAAGTGTATATTTCCCCCAGGAATTGTCTAGAAGCGCATATATATATATATATATATATATTAAATGCTTTTTGGTTCCCTTCTGGAGTGAGATTTTATGGTTTCTGCCTAAATTATTAAAAGCAGAAATGGCTGTTTCTATGAGAACTAATTCTAATGTCTTCATTACCCATAGTTTCCCATACTAGCTTTTTTTTTATAACAGTGTAGCCGTGCGAGGCTCCACCCACACTGCCAGGTCATTCATACACAGAGCTCTGTGTAAGAATGAACTACAAGTCCCAACGTTCTTTGTGGATGTCGGCTTGTAGTTTAGATTGTACCTGCTTGCCTTTACTGGATATACAGCCACACAGATACTCTGACAGATTTGCTGGTGCAATGCTTTTCGGGCTCCAAAAAAGTTGAGGCTTGGGGGACATTGGTTCGATAAACATTTGCGCAAATACAGCGGAGTCTAAAAAATAAGTAGCACCTTCTTTTTATTCTAAAGGTCATATGCTTTCATAAAACATATGGTTTTGGGGGTCTTTCACAAATTCTGGAAGCTGTGAGGAAAAAATGTAAACCTTCTGATTTTTTTAAACCGTTGGATATTTACATTTTTGCGTCAAAATGTCAAAATTTTAACTTTTTGTTATTTATTAACTCCATACAGCTTAAGCTTTTATATTTAGTAGGGATTTAGCTGGAATTTTGTAAAATTAGCTGTGTTTTTATCTGCTAATAATGGCTTTAGTGTATTTCTTGCCAATATATTGATTCGATAAACATTTGTGCAAATACCGCAGGGTCTAAAAAAATCACTAGCACCTTCTTTACCTTCTAGAGGTCGTATGCTTTCAGAAAATATATGGTTTTGGGGGTCTTTCATAAATTCTGAAAGCTGTAAGGGAAAAATGTGAAAACCTTCCGATTTTTTGAGAAATTTGGATATTTACACTTTTTCGTTTGTTCAATTTTCAACATTTTGCAAAAAGGCGCAATTTAAAAGTTACAAATATTATTTATTCACTCAATACAGCTTAAGCTTTTATATTTTGTAGGAATTTTGACAAATTTGCTGTGTTCTTATCTATATAAATCTATTATATATTTATCTATATATAATGGTTTTAGTGTATTGTTTGCAAATATATTGGTCCGATAAACATTTGCGCTAATTCCACAGAGTTTAAAAAATGAGTAGTACCTTCTTTTTATTTTACCTATCGTGCTTTCAGAAAATATATGTTTTTTGGGGTCTTTCATTATTTCTGAAAGCTTTAAGGGAAAAATTAAAACCTTCCGATTTTTTGATAAATTTGGATATTTACATTTTTGCGTACGTTCGATTTTTCACAATTTTGCAAAAGGGCGCAATGTAAAAATGTAAACTTTTTTGTTATTTATTAACTCCATACAGGTTAAGCTTTTATATTTTGTAGGAATTTTGTAAAACTTGCTGTGTTTTTATCTGCTAATATAGTTTTAGTGTATTTTTTGCCAATATATTTGTTTGATAAACATTTGCACAAATACCGTGGGGTCTTACAAATCAGTAGCACCTTCTTGTTATTCTAAAGGTCATATGGTTTAGAAAATATATTGTTTGGGGGGGCTTTCACAAACTTTGAAAGCTATAAGTGTAAAATAAAAAACAGGAGAAATTGCAAAAATGGTCTGGCCACCTGACTGTACAAAATGGAGCCTGGCAGTGAAAGGGTTAAAGAAAAAAAAAATGAATACTATAGTTATATGTAGTAGTCACCTACGGTTATCAGAATGGATTTTTTTTTTTTGCAAAAGCATATGTCGGAGAATAAAAAACAAAACCATATTCATTACTTCTCTGCAATATACACCCATGTTTTATCTCACAACACTAGGAGGACAGGAGTTAAGTTTCTCCTGACTACATTAGTAAGAGCTACAGGAGGCGGGATAAACTTTGATTGGTTAGGGGTTGCCAGATATGCAAATGTTGTGACTGAAGGATGTGTAAGCTAGATACATTACATAGAAAGACGCGTTATGTAATTAGGAACACACATAACACATTTCAGAAAATAGTTTAGCGTTTGGGAATGGTATTGGTAACTTTGTTGAGTGATCTGTATTTTATTTTTTGTGCATGTTAAAGGTCACTACAACTTGTAATGGGTGCTCGTAACATGTGCCCTTTAAACACTACAGTATCTGGTTAAGACTATACTTTCAGGGATCATTTCTATAGTTTTTGACTGTCGAAATGTGCTCTAAAGTGTACAAACTCACCAATCACGATGAAGAGTGTTAGTGTTTCTTTCTGAGCGTGAAGTGGGCTTACAGTGCTGCTTCTAATTGTAGCTGCTGTTAGTTGTTGATGACCGTTCTCTGCTTTTATTATAAAGGCAAGGAGGAAAGAAACACAAGCTGAGTGATTGCTTCATTGGGTCTAAATAATAGAGTATAATGCACAAGTGTATATAAAACTGTGTGGCCGTGCGAGGCTCCATCCACACTGCCAGGTCAATTCATACACAGAGCTCTGTGTAAGAATGAACTACAAGTCCCAACATTCTTTGTTGATGTCTGCTTGTAGTTCAGATCGTATTTGCTTGCCCTTACTGGATATACAGCCATACAGATACTCTGACAGATTTGCTGGTGCAATGCTTTACGGGCTGCAAAAAAAAATGCTTTTTTTTTTTAAATAAGTGAACTTATCCTTTAACCCTTTTTCTGCCAGGTCCGTACGCCGTACAGAAGTTACCACAGGTGGCCAGATCAGTACAGCGTACGAACCTCATTTCTCGCTCTCCTATAAGCTTATTGTCACTTTATTGACCATAAGCTCTGATCAGCAGATTACAACCCGCTCATCGCTTCTGGCTTTTGGCTAAGATCCAGTGTAGTTCTGCTGCGTTGTGACTTAGCCAAGAGGTGCCTGGGCTACCCGAGGGTCGGCCTTGGGGGGAGCGTCCCTTGCTGCTATTGGCCGTAGGATTAGTCCCCAGGCAACGGGAAGCGATCGCCCTTGTGAAGTCGGTGCGAGCGATTTTCCAGGGGCCCCCTTTGGGGTGCCCCTAGTCGGAGGAGAAGCGAGCCATCTTGGGCAGGTGCCAGGATTGCAACTCGTGGGATGCGGGACTCACTGAGGTTCCAGGCTTTACCAGCTTTTAAAGCAACGGTTAACCTGAAGGTCGTGGTTGAGGATCTTTTGAAGAAAGTCTTTGGTTTAAAGGTAAGCAGCATATATTGTCTGCAAGATTTCCAACAACAGGGCTTATACGATGTCACTTTCATTTTGTCCGAGGTCTGCTGGCAAGTTTTCGAAGGAGCTAAAGAGAAGAAGGATCTTGATGTGGTAAAGATGTTTGAGATCACCCCACTATTTATGGAGGAAGAGAAAGTTATAACTGTCCATTTGTATAACCCGTTTGCGGACCCTGCTTTGGTGAGAGCCTTTCTTAACAACTATTGTTCTGATTTAAGAGGTGGGGAGAAGATTTATAATCCGTTTGGAATTTGGTCTGGGAAGTATCGGTTCGTTGGCCGGTTTAAGACTGACAGAAGTTGTGTGGGAGGAGTAAAGCGACCCCCGGCAGTGTTTACCATTGCAGGGGAGAGGGTTTTTTTTGTTTAACCCAGACAGCCCCGGTATTGTCGCAAGTGTTTTTCATATGACCATACAAGTTCAGAGTGTAATGAGAGCCAAAAATGTCGGTTTTGTGGCAAAGGCGGACATGCGGCCCGAGAATGTGGGCAACAGAAGGTTTGTGACATTTGCAAAAGACCGGGACATATGGCTAGACAATGTGAGGAGTACAAATTCTACAAAACTAAATGGTTATATATCATGGCTAGTGAGAGATGGATGTTTTCGGAACAAGGTCAATCTAGACCGATGAACGCTACTGGAGGAGAAACTGCTGGGAGGGGATCCGCTAAATTGGCTGAGAAGTCTGATGCGGCCTCAACTAGTAGACCCCCGGTGCATGAGGTCAGCGAGACCGTACCCGTACAGGTAAGTGGTGGGAAGGACGTTGCGGTGGTGACACTGTGAATAAAGTGACAGCCGATAGTACTCGCAGGGCGTCTGGTAACACCAAAACGGGTAGAAGAGCATCCCAGGTACCAGGAGATGGGGAAACGAGAGGTTCCAAGGAGGAGGAACAGATGGAAACTGGAGGGGTAGTGGACCAGGAGACACCGGGGGACGGTCTGCCGGGTCCGGACATTGGGGCCTTTCCAAGCCTTAGCCCGGGTTGCTACATCGTCTCTCATTGGTCCTATATCTTCAAGTGAGGAGGAGGAAGAAGAGGATGATGAGGAGGTGGATGCAGATATGGAGGATAGTGATGTAAGCATAGAATGTGCTCAGCGCCCGGTAGGCGGGGCTGAGGAAGATGACAGCTTCTCTTCCGGCAAACGGGCCCGGATAGAGAAGGCAATATTTAAGTTTATTTTGCAAAGCAAATATACAAAAATCGAATACTTTCAACAGGGTACATTCTACTTTGTATTGCGACGCAGCGCATAAATACACTACATAACAATACAGTTCCAAGCATACAATTAAATTACATTCATCCATCCTGCGGTATAATGCCTGACGTGTTGCGCAGAGTTATAAAACCCTGAAACATCACATCGTGCATGACGCCGCATTACCCTGAAAACAGCACTTCAAAAACGTGTCAAGAAATGTCCATATCATATACTGTCAAAATGCCCGGGGGCCCAAAGTCTTCCAGTGTAAACGTACAGTTAGGGGAGGGGGGAAATCTTCAGACGTCCTCTTCCTCCTTAAAGTCCATCAAGGTATAGTCTCTCAGCAGGCTGAAGATCAGTCTGCGACAGTCCTCGATGGACATCCTCTGCCGGTTGTGGACGCGGCGATTTCTGGCGTACCATAAGGCATCCTTAAAGCAACACAGAACCCGCCACGCACTGTCAATGTCCTCCTGTGAATGGGTTCCACAGAAGAGTCCATTTAACACACCAAAGTGTGTAATAGCAGTCTGTGGTACAAAGTCTTTAAGTTCAGGTTCCAAGGCCCTCAACAGGCACTGTGCAAAGGGGCACTCCCAGAACACATGATATGCTGTTTCCTCCTGGATGATGCAAAAGGGGCAGTGCCTGTATCTGCACAGGTTTCTGGCATGTAGGAATGTCCTGAGCAGCAATCCCCCTTGGATTGCCACTAATGCCTGATCTTTGTGCCTGTTGGTGAGTCTCTTTGAAGAAACATTCCTCCAGACCACTTTGCAAGTGGCTGAAGGGAGGCCTGGAATAGTCTCAAAGATGTCCGATGCTCTAATCAACTTGTAGATAGTTTTTGGCTTCCACAAGTCGGGCTTAACTCCATGCAGCCCCAGCTCCTTGATGAACTTGAAAGTATCCAAGTAATACCATGGAGTGTCCCAGTTGTAGGGGACAGAACTGTCCCATCCAAGCGACTTCCAAAGAGGCAGGAGGAAAAAACGGGACATGGAGTTACCGCCAGAGTCCACAGTTCTGTCAACCAAAGTCCTGCGGATGCAGTTACAAGCAAAGAACACCCTCAGTAATGTGGCGATGTCGGGCACGCCCTTACCGCCCTTGAGAGGTTCCTTGAACATAACAGTCCGCTTTACTCTGTCCATTTTGGAGTTCCAGTCCGGATAGAGAAGGCTGAAGAAAGAAATTTGTTCCCTGCTGAAGAGGCTGAAGTAGTAGGAGAGTCTGCTGATTCTCCTGCCCGAGGAGAAGATGCACGAGCTTGGAGAAGGACGGAATGTAACCTTAAATCGATTTATTTATGGCTGTACACTTTTTTTTATCTTACTAATGGCACTTGTCATTGGTTCTGTGAATGTGAGGAGTGTAAAGTCTAGTTGGCGAAGGGCTGCGGTATTGCAAGAACTGAGTGATACAAATGCTGATGTGTTCTGTTTACAAGAATGCGGAGTGGATAAATGGCCGGGGATGGAGGAGTGGAAATATGGTCCTGCTGTATGGTCACCTGTGTGTGAAACCCGGAGTAAAGGGGTGGGAATATTGGTTAAAAATCCCAATGTACAGATAATATCCCATGAGGTTGTGATCCCCGGAAGAATGTTGGTAGCAATAGTCGATTATTTAGGTGTAAAAGTGCGCATTGTGAACTGCTATGCCTCTGCAGAACGAAGAGAAAGAAAATAAATGTTTGAGATCCTAAAGTTACACTTACCTGGGAGAATGGCTACAATTCTGGCTGGGGATTTCAATTGTGTACGGAAGGCTTCTGAAAGAGATGGTGCGGGGCAGGATGGAGGTGTGGATTCTACATCCAAAATGTTGAATGAAATGGTGGATGATTTACATTTGAAGGATGTAGCGGTGGAGGTGGAGGGAGGGAGGGAGGCCTTCTTATACTTTCTTTTCGGACAAAGGGTCTGTCAAATCTCGTATTGATTTTATTTTTGTGTCTGAGTCAGTGGGTGTGGAGAATTATAGGGTATGTCCCGTGACCTTTTCGGATCATGCTCTATTATTAGGTACGGTAAATTTGGATGGAGGAGTGAAGTTTGGTGGTGGGCTATGGAAGCTGAATTGTACAATGTTGAAGGATGAGGAGGTGTGTGAAAGATTTAAAGCCTTCTTTCAATATTTGGTGAGAAAGAAGGAAAGCTTTGGTGATGTGAGGTCGTGGTGGGACTGGGTTAAGGGCAAGGTGGCTGGTTTCTTTAAGGGTGAAGGTGCCCAGAAGGCGAGGCAGAGGAGGGAACAAGACAAGACTTTGTTAAAAAGACTTCACTTTTTACTCTCATGCAAGAAGATGGGATGTGATGTAGACCAGGATCTTCAGGAGGTGAGGGAGGAAAGAAATAAGAGGTTGAAGGAGAAGGGCAAAAAAATTGTATTTCATGCAAAAGTGCAGGAAATGGAAGAAGGGGAGCGGTGCTCAAGATTCTTTTTTAAGAAAGCCTTCAATGGAAGAAGCCTGATGCGGACGGTGTTAAAAGGAGAAGTGGAGGTGGAAGGCGATGAGATGGTGAAGGAGGTTTTGGGATTCTATGAACAACTGTATAGCAAATGGAAAGGGGCATCCAAAGAAGAGATGAAGGGATACTGTAAAGTGTTGGAAGGAAGTTTAATCCCAGATGATGGTGAAGGACTTGGAGATCCTGTGACAACGCTGGAGATGGAAAACACCTTGAAGAACATGTCCAGGAATAAGACCCCTGGAAATGACGGACTCCCAATGGAATCTTATCTTAAGTTTTGGCCTATTTTACAAGAGCATATAGTGGAACTATTGAACCTTTGCATGAGATCTGGAATAATGTCAGACACAATGAAGCAGGGGGTAATTACCCTGATCTTCAAAAAAGGTGACTGCAGAGATATCAAGAATTGGCGTCCCATATCTTTGCTAAATTGTGACTACAAATTACTAGCTAAAGTGTTGGCCATGCGCTTGGGGCGGGTTGTGAACAAGCTGGTAGGGGACTGGCAGGTCTGTGCTGTCCCCGGACGGCGGATTGCCGATAATTTGATCCTACTAATAGACCTCATTTTTTATGCACAGACTAATAACTTGCCCCTGGCAGTGGCCGGCATTGACTTAGAAAAAGCTTATGATAAAGTCTCACACTCCTTCCTTTTTCAGGTTTTAACATCAATGGGATTGCTGGAGGGAGTAGTGAGAGTGGTGAAGGGACTGTATAGGGATATTTCCAGCCAAGTGATCATAAATGGGAATGTGTCAGGACCCTTTCGAGTGTGTTCAGGGGTAAGACAGGGTTGCCCCCTGTCTCCGATCCTGTTTATATGTGTAATGGAGCCACTGCTGAAGACTATACAGCAAGATAAAGGTTTCAAAGGCTTTTTTATTCCAGGAGGAGGTGGTGAGAACGTGAAGTCTCTGAGCTACATGGATGACGTGGCCTTCGTATGCTCATCTGAGAGAGATCTGGCCAGAGCAGAGTTACAACTAAGCATCTTTGGAACTGTATCAGGGCTGAGTGTAAATTGGGCGAAGAGTCAGGTATGCCCATTAAGTGGAACTTTTAGTACGTCAAAATTGAAAGCAACAGAGGCTTTAGAAGTACTTGGAACCTGCTTCGAGAGAAATCTTATGGGGCAAGCTAATGCCAAAAAGTCTTTAGAAAAAATGTCCAGAAAATTGGATTTTGGGAAAACGCGAAAGTTGACCTTGACTGGCAAGACTGTAGTGGTAAAGGCGGTGGTGCTACCTCTTTTGTTATATTTTAATGTTGTTTTTCCCCCAAGTAAAGTCCGAATGAAGCAGATGGCGCGAAGCCTGTTCCTCTTCTTTTGGGGGGCTAAAATGGAAAGGGTGGCCCGTACCACAGTGACGAAAAGTATCAAGAATGGGGGGTATGACTTCCCTAATGTGGAAACTTTCTTGGAAATGCACCTCTGGCTCAGTCACTGGAAAGCCTTTTCTGTTGGTGGGAGGACTGCTCATTTGATGACATACTTAGCAGGTTGGTCCCTAATAAAGTGGGGGTGGTGTGCAAATTTAAAGAGACCAGTTGCCTTGTTCCCGCCTTCCTTCTACCTCAGGCTGACGCAGTTCTTTGAGCGCTACGGTCTGGGGAGGCTAGGGGTGGGTGCTTTAAAGAAAGAATGCGTGGTGAAATGGCTGAAAAGGGAGGAGGAGGTGGAGAATATAAGAGGTGTGAGAAATAGTTTTGCAAAAGAATGTTGGGCGAAATTCTCGTGGAGTGGTGTGACAAATCGTCAGAAAGAGATTTGCTATATAGCATTTCATGAGTGCTTGTTAACTCTGGTCTTTTTGAAAAGTAGAGACCTGGCCAAAAGGGAAGACTGCCCGAGAGAAGGATGTGGAGCAATTGAGTATGTGCAACATGCATTATGGGACTGTGTCTTTGTGCAAAAGATTTGGAAGAGATTGGAACCCCTAGTGAACAAAGTGACTGGTGTGAAGGTGATTAAACCGGAGGTTGCTTTTTTTGGGGTGGTGGAGGGGAGTAGAGATAGTCAAAGAAAGATGTGGATTATGTCTTGTATCTTTAAAGAGGTGGTATGGGATGCCAGGTGTTGGTGGTGGAAGAGTAAAATGAATATGTCTGAAGAAGATTGTGTTAATATATTTTATGCAAAACTATATCTGGTGTTGTTGTATGATGGGCGGTGGATGGGTAAGAAGGAAGCAGAGGTGTACTGGGATCATGGGATGTGGGGAGTGGGATAGGAAGGTGTTGTTTTAGCTATGTTGGATAAAAATTGCTTTTATGAATGATTTTATGTTTCATTTTGCAAAAGAGTAAATAAGACCATACTAACGTGATGCAAAGAACACTGCTCTGATAAGTTGAGCTTAAAAACTCGGTTGAGTTGGTGATTCAGTCTGACTGGTATGGAAAAAAAAAATCTGTTCTTATCAGTTGTCAGAGGAGCGCTGAAACACCTCCATTGGGAGGGTGGATGCAATCCAATGACGTCATTGCACCTGGAAGGATGGTTTCGGTAGAGACTACGCCGTGCTGCACGATAGATACTGGGGGCCGGCTAATGGTCGAGTCTGAGCCATCCGGAAGGGTGCTTCTGGTGAGGATGGAGAAAGCATTTGGTCGAAGCTGAAGGGCCGGGCCCCTGGCCTTCTGGCCTGGATTTGATGCGGTTCCTAACCTGATCCTGCCAGTTGCTCTAGAGGGAACGTTGGCCCCACCCTTGGGGGGGGGTCTTTTGGGTAGCTAGTACCTCGACGAGCATAATTAGGTAGGGAGCGAAAGGGGCGTAAGGGCACTCTCCCTGAGCCTGCAGTAGCTCCCGATCCTTCCTGGTGGAGTTGGGGGAAGGGGGCCGTGACTGTCCGGGCCGTGGACCAGGGTCCATTGAAAAGCCTGTGGAGATAGTGGCCCTGGAGTGGCAGTCCAGGGGTGCCATACATTGCACTGAGTGTGTGAGGGACATTTAACGTGTGACACCTTTTTGGTCACTAATCTCCACATACACACTTTTCACACCTGCCTCTAGGGCCGGGCCTTTTGGCTAGGACCAGAGGAATTTGGTCACTTTCTACTCACCTCTCCCACCTTCCTTCTCCCCCACTTTCTATTTATTTACCCCGTGTGTCACGTTACTTCTTTTTATGTTTGGTGCACTGCACTTTTATGTGTAATTAGTAGGGTGCTGGTCCTCGGGCCTGCCCTGAACGTCTTGGGGGTGGGTGGACATGGCCTTCTGGCTTAGTTCGCCCGCTCTTATGGGGTCTCCCTTCCGGGGAGCCTCACCAAGGAGGGTTCTGTTTCTGCAGTCCCTCCAAGGATGTTGGGTCCGTGTTGGCTCTGGCTGCATGGGCCTATTTGGGTTCATGCGGCTTCGGCTACATGGACCACAGTTACCTCAGTCCCTGTCAGGTGCCTAACACCCCGGGGCATCAGGGTTGGGCCCTTTTTGGAGGGCCAATTGACCATGCACCTGTCACCGTTTTTTGTGTGTGCACAATTTTTCTGCACCGGGTGAAGTTTTTGGGTTGTGTTTTTCAATAGAAAAAAATGTGCTCTAAAGTGTACAAACTCACCAATCACGATGAAGAGTATTAGTGTTTCTTTCTGAGTGCAAAGTGGGCTTACAGTGCTGCTTCTAATAGTAGCTGCTGTTTAGTTGTTGATGACCGTTCTCTGCTTTTATTTTAAAGGCAAGGAGGAAAGAAACTCAAGCTGAGTGATTGTTATATTGAGTCTAAACCATAGAGCTTTTTGGCTAAGATGCAGTGTAGTTCTGCTGCATTGTGACTTAGGCGGTGCCCGGGGTACCCGGCGGTCAGTTTTGGGGGAATGTTCCTTTTTGGAGGGCCCCCTCTTGCTGTTATTGGCCTTAGGCTTAGTCCCCGGGCAACAAGAAGCGATCGCCCTTCTAAAGGCAGTCGGAGCATGTCTTGGGGGTCCCCCTGGATGGAGGAAAAGGCGTGGTGCCTTGCTGGTACCAAAATGGCGACTTGTGGGATGCGGGATTCTTTGCGGTTCCTCGTGAGGCCGGAGTTCAAGGCGGAAGTTAGTCTGTGGACGATCGTGGTCGATGTTTTGATGGGAGTTCCTGGACCTACAGGTAAGGGATATTGTATGTTTGCAAGATTTTGCTCAGCAGAGGTTATATGATGTTACTCTCTCTTCTACCAAGATGTGCTGGAACGTATACGAAAAGGTGAGGAATGCAAATAATGAATTGTTGAAGAAGATGGAGGTCATACCTTTATGCAGGAAGAGACGGCAATAGTGGTGCATGTGCATATGCATATGTATAATCCCTTCGCTGATGTGAACCTTTTTAAGGCCTTTCTAAATAACTATTGCGTGGACTTGCGTGGTGGGGACAAGGTTCTGAATAAATTTGATATATGGACCGGTAAATACAAGTTCTATGGAAAATTACACCCAGATCCAGACTGTGTTGGCAGGGTGAGGAGGCCTCCTGTGGTGTTCAATATCGGTGGGGAAAGGTGGTTTCTTTTTTATCCTGGGCAACCAGTTTATTGCAGGAAATGCGCTGTTTATGGCCACACTAGTGCAGATTGTAACCGGGGGTTTAAATGTAGATTCTGTGGGACTGAAGATAATGCCTCTAAAGAATACACTGTAGCAAAGATGAACACGGAGCTGAACAGGATGGTGGCCAGGAATCTCGCTAAGGAGGAGAGGGAGCAGCCGAGGTTGGCACATATAGCTCAGAGGGAAGTTAGCAGAGCTAGGCCTGTGGATCTGGGCCAGCCTGCTGCATCCTCAGGGTGTGGGACCAATGGCGCTGCACCTACAGGTCAGGCTGAGGCAGTGAACAGTAAGGTCAACGCTGCTGCTACTGTGGTTGCAGGGGCCGGCAATATTTAAGTTTATTTTGCAAAGCAAATATACAAAAATCAAATACTTTCAACAGGGTACATTCTACTTTGTACTGCGACGCAGCGCATAAATACACTACATAACAATACAGTTCCAAGCATACTATTAAATCACATTCATCCATCCTGCGGTATGATGCCTGATGTGTTGCGCAGAGTAATAAAACCCTGAAACATCACATCTTGCATGACGCCACATCACCCTGAAAACAGCACTTAAAAAACGTTTCAAGAAATGTCCATGTCATATACTGTCAAAGTGGCGTTCAACTGGGCAACGGGTGTGATAGGGGGGGGGGGAGAGTTCATAGGCCCGAAGCTTTCCAGTGTAAACATACAGGTGGTGAAGGGGAAATCTTCAAACGTCCTCTTCCTCCTTAAAGTCCATCAAGGTATAGTCTCTCAGCAGGCTGAAGATCAGTCTGCGACAGTCCTCGATGGACATCCTCTGCCGGTGGTGGACAAGGCGATTTTTGGCGTACCATAAGGCATCCTTAAAGCAACACAGAACCCGCCACGCACTGTCAATGTCCTCCTGTGAATGTGTTCCACAGAAGCGTCCGTTTAACACACCAAAGTGTGTAATAGCAGTCTGTGGTACAAAGTCTTTAAGTTCAGGTTCCAAGGCCCTCAACAGGCCCTGTGCAAAGGGGCACTCCCAGAAAACATGATAAGCTGTTTCCTCCTGGATGATGCTAAAGGGGCAGTGCCTGTATCTGCACAGGTTTCTGGCATGCAGGAATGTCCTGAGCAGCAATCCCCCTTGGATTGCCATCCATGTCTGATCTTTGTGCCAGTTGGTGAGTCTCTTTGAAGAAACATTTCTCCAAACCACTTTGCAAGTGGCTTAAGGGAGGCCTGGAATAGTCTCAAAGATGTCCGATGCTCTAATCAACTTGTAGATAGTTTTTGGCTTCCACAAGTCGGGCTTCACTCCATGCAGCCCCAGCTCCTTTATGAACTTGAAGGTATCCAAGTAAAACCATGGAGTGTCCCAGTTGTAGAGGACGGAACTGTCCCATTTGTCCCATCCAAGGGGCTGGCACCAGTACCGATTCTGGGAGCCTCAATGCCGCTGTAGGGGAAGGAACCAGTGTGGCCCAAGACCATCAGGAGGTGAAGGAGGATGGAGCAGTGGCGGGTCAACAGGACAGCGGTTCGGAGGAATGTCAGAGGAGTCCTGCGATGTCATGCCCTGGACACCTTTCTGATCTGATGAGTGGGCTGTCATCTAGTGCGGAGGAGGAGGGGGAGGAAGGTGATGAGGAAATGGACAGCACCAAGAGTTTGGAGTGTGGGCAGCGATTGGTGATCTCTATGGATGAGACTGCGCAATCCTCCATTAAAAGACCTTGGGAGGAAGGTGGAGGGGGGGGGGGGTGAAGCCCTTCCCGACAATGGAGGCTCTGGATCAGAGTCTGCCTGTTCTCCTTTTACTAGGAAAAGGTTGACCTATGCTAACGTGGCAAGCAAAGGGTTGGAGGAGGGTAAGCGCTTTTAATAAGTTGTCGATATGGCTGTACAAACCTTTTTGATTTATTTTTTGATGGCATTGACTGTTAATTTGCGTAAATGTCAGAAGTATATGTTCAGGGTGGAGGAGGGCGGTGGTTTTTGACTACTTGGAAGCAGAGCTGTATCCTGGCCAAGGCCAACAAGGCCCAGGCCTAGGGCAGCACTTTGCAGGGGGGCAGCATGAAAAGAGTCTCTGCCGGCTTGCCCCCATAAAGCAGCCGCAACTGTGGGGGGGGCGCTTCCATTTTTGACTGTTTTGTCATCCTGGACCACAAACCTTCCTCACTGTGCTAAATGTTTCTGCTGCACCATCTACTTAAAGTAGAACTATAGGCAACACTTTTACCATCCCTGTCCCATTGCAAAGATTTCCCTTCACTTCCGGCTCTATGGGCAACCAGGAAGTAAGAGGAAATCTAAGTAAATGAAGGGAATCCATTGCCCCCCCCCCCCAGGCCCTCAGAACTAGTGTCCTTACTCAAAAATTTCAGGGCGGGTCTTAAACACAGGGTGTGGCCATGACAAAAAGGGGCGGATCATATTTAATTTGGGGGGTCCACGAGTTTAGTCAGGCCTAGGGCAGCACAAAACCTAAATGCACCTCTGCTTGGAAGGCGTGTGCTCGGATATTATTTGTGTTCAGGAGTGCGGTATTGAAAGAACCTTATGTGAAGAGTGGAAACATAAGGGCATCTGTGTGGTCTCCGATTTGTGAATCCAGAAATGAAGGAGTGGGGATTCTTATAAAGAGCCCATATATCCATGTTATATCCCATGAGGTGGTGGTTCCAGGGAGATTAGAAATTGCTGTTTTGGAGGTGGCGGGAAAGAAATTTAAGTTAATTGTTATGCATCGGCTGAAAAAACGGAGCGTGTGATATTTTATGACGTGCTCAAATTGTGGTTGCCTGGTAGAATCCCAACTATGCTGGTTGGGGATTTGAATTGCGTGAGAAGGAGTGAGGAAAGACAGGGTGCGAGTCTGAAAAATGGTACTGATGTGACCTCTAAAGCTCTGAATGATTTTCATCTCCAGGATACATCTATGAGTGTGCAGAAAAATTATCTTTCCTTTACCTTTTTTTCAGATAAGGGGTCAGTTAGGTCCAGGATCAATTTTTCCGTATCTCTGGCTTTCAAGATTATTGGGTATCGGGTAGACCCGGTACCCTTCTCGGATCATGCAATAGTCTCAGGCTCCTTTTGTCTGGACGATACCAAGATGTGTGGGAGGGGTATGTGGAAGCTTAATGTTTCTTGTTTGAAGGAGGAATTGGATTTTTTTTTGAACACCTTGGGACGGATTCAGAAAGAAGTTACGTTGGCGTATCTGTTGATACGCCGCGTAAGTTCTAGGATGCGCCGGCGTATCTTTTTTCTGTATTCAGAAAGCAAGATACGCAGTCGTATCTTAGTTGCATATTTACGCTGGCCGCTAGGTAGCGCTTCCGTAGATTTACATGTTGAATATGCAAATTAGATAGATACGTCGATTCACAAACGTAGTTGCGCGCGGCGTATCTATTTGCGCCGTTTACATAAGGCGCCGGACCGGCGTAAGGTTACCCCTGCTATATGAGGCGCAGGCAATGTTAAGTATGGACGTCGGGACAGCGTCAAATTTTACGTCGTTTGCGTAAATCGTTTGCGAATAGGGCTGTGCGTAAGTTACGTTCACGTCAAAATCATTGACTATTTGCAACGTGATTTCGAGCATGTGCACTGGCATACGTCCATGGACGGCGCATGCACCGTTTGTTCGGCGCGTCATTTACGTAGGGTCACGAGTCATTAACATACAACACGCCCCCTGCCTATTTTGAATTACGCGGGCTTACGCTGGCCCATTTACACTACTCCGCCGTAACTTACGGCTTAAGTTCTTTCTGAATAAGGAACCTGCCTCACTAAGTTATGGCGTCGTAGTGTATCTGAGATACGCTACGCCCGCCTAAAGATAGGTGATTGTTTCTGAATCTGGCCCCTTAGCTATAAAATTGTTTAGGTTTGATGATACCTTGGAGTGGTGGGATTGGGCAAAAAAACAGGATTGGTGGTTTCTTTAGGAAACTGGGTGTGGAGGCGGCTAAGAGAAGGCATGAGGAGGAAAGGAGGCTGGTGGATAGGATGCACTTCCTATTTCAGTGCAAAAGGATGGGGGTGGATGTGGAGGAAGAACTGAAAGAATTACGTGAGCCTCCGGAATGAGATAATTAAGGAGCGCAGGCATCTCCAGCTTTCATATTTAGGGGGGGGGGGCACATAAGGGGAGAGGGACAAAAGTAGGGGGGCCAACTATAAAATGCAATTTTTATATATATATATATATATATATATATATATATATATATATATATATATATATATATATATATATCCTGGGGCCCTTTACTACGATCCCACAACGAGCCCTTTCAGATGTTCTGCAGTGAGCTCCCTTCCTACTATACTGGGGCCCCCCAGGGTGGCAGAAAACAAGAGATATATGTCACCAGCACACCAAGAAAATATAAGGGTCCAAAGCAGTGGGAGAACTCTCAGGTTTGCAAAGGTTGTCTGGTGTTCTGCCACTATGGGGTTCCCCAGCTGTCCTGCCCCTGCTATTGACAGCGCTGGTCTGGCATCTGTCTCCTTGGCAGCCGCGGAAGTCTATTAGGACCTAGTGCTGGTTACATTATGGATGCATGCAGGGGAAGGCTGGCACTATTGGTTATAGAGAGCCGAGCCCCCAGCTGGTCACCTAGCATGTATATTACCTGCCTAACTGAAAGTGAAAGTAAATTGTGAATGTCTTGAAAGAACAGGAGAGGGGGAGGGAGACAGATGGGGGATAGAAAAGATGGAGATAATGCAGTTCAGTGATTACAGTGTACTGCAATCTGCAGTGCACACACTTACCCACGGTCCAGGCTAGAATCTCAGGCATCATTCACACACATTTTAAAGAAAAAAACTGCGCTTATCAAAAAAATAATAACTATGGATCAAGGCAGCAGAGAAAATGTGATAAGCATATAAATACAATATAAATGGATAAACTGCGCCAAGTGGGAAACCAGATGTCAAGCTGGTCCAAAGCAATGGTTGTTAATGGTATAAAACAAAGCACATCCAGTCCAGTAAAAGTTCCTAACACCACCGTGTACCAGAAAAACTTCAGTGTGAATACACAACCACCAAACGGAAAGCCGCTTACTAGAACAACCCAAACATTAGGCCTGTAGACAGATTTTATTTTCAGGCTCCACTCCAGATTTGCATCAAACTGGGGAGGGATCCAGGGAGCAGATCTCAAAATACACCACGTCAGATGAATGAACAGATCCTCAAACACCACTTCTTCATCAAACTCCGCAGTCATTGCTGTCCGCGGAGGAGCTGTATTCCTCCCTGCTCGTATGTGAGGAGAGTGATGGCTGGACTCACTGGGCTGTAAAAGAGTGTCATAGACTGAGGCCGTGTACACACGACCGAGGATCTCGCTGGAAACCAGCGAGAACCTCGCTGGAAGCTGCATTCCAGCGAGGACCTCGGCCGTGTGTACACTCTCGGCGAGCTTCCCGTCGGGAAGCCCGTCGAGCAGAAATAGAGAGCACGCTCTCTATTTGCTCGACGGCCCGCCTGGAAGAATGGCTGGTTGCCATTCCCGACGGGCGGGTCGCCGATTTCGACGGCCGGCAGAGAACCTCGACGGGCGGAACGATGTGTTCTGCCCGTCGAGGTTCTCTGCCGTGTGTACATGGCCTGACACTCGGCTCAGCTTGCAGTCACCACTCTCAAAATTTACAGGCTGGTTCTCCTGTCCTAAGGACGGGAGAAATCAGTGTGTTTTTTCAGTAACTGAGATGAAGGCTTGTGTCCCGTCCCCCCCACAGTGCTCATGGAGTCCTTTCTGCAACTTGTTCTTCTCCGTGTCAATGAGGATGCAGGTGAAGAAGCAGATCGGGGGGCTGTGGTTGTGTGAGCGCTCGCATTATGCAGTGTCAGCGAGAAGAGGGAGGGGGGAAATGCCCCGCAGAGCTGACTGGGGACGCTCTCCCTCTCAGGAGAGACTGTTACTCCAGTGGCGGCCTGAGCAAAATACAAAAAAAAAATGCAAAAAAATATATATATATTTTGGGGGGGGGCACATGGTGGGGCACAGCATAATTTTGGGGGGGTCAGGGCCCCCTCTGCCCCCCCCCTAGGGTCGCCATTGTGAACAATGTTCCACGTACTTCTTTAAAAAGTCCTTTGGTCCAAAGAAGATGTTCCAGTCGGTGCTGGAAAGAGATGAGGAGGTGAGCAGTAACAGAATGGTAGAATCTATCAAGTCCTATGCAGATCTCTATGCTGGTGGTGGTGGTGGTGGTGGTGCAGCGGATGAAGAAATGCGGGAATATTGTGAGGTGGCGAGAGGGAATTTGAGTATGGATGATGCGGAGATGTTGCTGCAACCAGTAAAGGAGGAAGAAGTGGAGAAGGTGGTCAAGAACATGAGAAGGAACAAGACCCCGGAGGGGACAGCTTACCCTTCGAGTTCTACCCAGACTTCTGGCTGGTGTTGAAGGACGAGCTATGTGAAGTGGTGAGAACTTGTATAGAAGAGAAAAGAATATCAAAATCAATGAAGAAGTGGATAATTACCTTACTGTATATAAAAAAAAAGGAGATCAATGTGATATATACGGAATTGGCAACCAATAACGCTTCTTAATAGTGACTACAACATTTTTGCTAAATTATTGTCCGATAGGATAAGGAGAGTGGTAGATAACATTGTTGGAGAATGGCAAGTCTGTGCCATTCCTGGACGGAGGATCTCTGACAACTTGATCCTTCTAAGGGATTTGATATATTATGCCCAATGTAACAACATGCCTTTGGCGGTGGCAAGCATCGACCTGGAGAAGGCATATGACCGTGTAACCCACAAGTATCTTTTTACGGTACTTTTGCACAAACCAATAAACGCTTATTGCGATTTTTTTTACCAAAAATAAGTAGAAGAATACGTATCGGCCTAAACTGAGGGAAAAAAATGTTTTATATATATTTTTGTGGGATATTTATTATAGCAAAAAATAAAAAATATAGATATTTTTTTTCAAAATTGTCACTCTATTTTCATTTATAGCGCAAAAAATAAAAATACCACCAGAAGAAAGCTCTATTTGTGGGGAAAAAAAGGATGCCAATTTTGTTTGGGAGCCACGTTGCACGACCGCGCAATTGTCGGTTAAAGCCACTCGGTCCTTAACCTGCATAATGGTCCGGGTCTTAAGTGGTTAAGGACGCTTTATGGTGCGCCAGAAAGCGTGCCATCCACCAGTCGGAGAAGATGTCCATCAAGGACTGTCGCATCCACTGGCAGTTCAATAAACCTTCGGGCCTGTGAACTATTTTTTTCAACCAAAAAACATTAGTAAGAGCTTCTCGTCAGTTGCTAGAGGAGCGCTGAAGCACCTCCTATTTGTGGAGGGTGGATGCAATCCAATAGCGTCATTGCACCTGGAAGGGTGGTTTCAGCAGGGACTACGCCGTGCTGCCCGACAGATACTGGGGGCCGGCCAATGGTTGCATCTGAGCCACCTGGAAGGGTGCTTCTGGTGAGGATGGGTGGCTGTGCCTGGTCTGGTCTTTTTGCCGGGTTCTAGTCTGGCCTTCTGGCTGGCTGGTGCAAGTGCTGTCCCTGTCAGAGATCTGGTAGGAGGAGCTGGAACTGCCCTGATGGAAAGACGGGGTAGGGCCATGCAAATCCTGCTGGGTTGACAGGGAGTCTGGAAGGGTTAGTATTGGTGGAGGCTGCTAGATGGGGGCAGCTTCTTCCCAAGAAAACCTGGAAGGGCTCTCTTTCTGGCAGGGGTGGAGGGCTGCACTGGCCGGTCGGGGGGTTAGATTTGGAACAGAAAAGCCTATGGTGCATGTGCCCCTGGAGTGGCAGTCCAGGGGTGTCTGAGAATCACTGTGAGTGTGGGTCACTTTGATTTAACGACACCACGGTCACTGCACCAGCTACACGCTTTTTTAGCACCTGCCTCCTGGGCCGGGCCTTTTGGCCAGGACCGGAGGAATTTTTTTTATTCCTGGCCGGAGGGCCTGGTCATTGTTGATCACAATGACCACTTCTTCACTCTCCTCTTCACTATCCCTTTCCCCCACTTTATTTAATTTATTAGCCTGTGTTTGTCACCTTTTTGTCTTTTTTTGTTGTGCACGTTTTGTACACAGTGTGATTAGTAGGGTGCCGGTCCTCGGGCCAGCCCTGAACGTCTTGGAAGTGGGTGGACATGGCCTTTTGGCTTAGTTCACCTGCTCTCATGGGGTCTCCCTTCGGGGGAGTCCCACCTAGTACTTGGAGGGTTCTGTTTCGGCAGTCCCTCCAGGGAAGTTGGGTCCGAGTCGGCTTCGGTTGCTCGGACCACAGTAACTCAGTCCCCGTCTGGAGCCTAACGCCCCGGGGGATCAGGGTTTGGGTCCCTTCTGCACAGAAGGACCACTTGGCGTTGCACCCGTCTGCACGTTTTTGAGTGTGTTTCACACGCCATAGGCTTTTAAAAAAAAAATTAGTAAGAGCTACAGGAGGCGGGATAAGTGTAAGGCTGACTGCAGGTCAAGCCTGTATTTGTAGGAGGAGTCGGGAGGTATTTAAACCCACCCTCCTTCCTCCTTCTGGGCGTCGGTTTTCTGGTGGGAGCTTTGCAGCACCTGTGTTGTCATTTCCTGTGCGACCCGTCTGACGTCACTTCCGGGTTTTCGTCTCAGCCAGGAAGACCAGCCGGGCGTTAGGAGGGCCCCGAGTCTCCCCGCTTTCTCGTGCGGGGTACAGGTTTGGTCAGGGGGATGTCCACGGGTGGCCAGCTACCCCCATCTGCTACAAATTACATTATCGGTACTGGTAGAGGGCAAACACTTCTCTGAAAGCCTAAGGGAGCTTTTGGCTAACATGTGGGTGGTTGAAGCAGCAAAGGCCGGTCTCACTGGTTGGTTACTCCCTGTTGCGGGATGGCGGTCTCCGGCGGCAGGGATGTTGTTGTTGGGTGCTTGGCTGCGGGGAATCAGGCATCCCCCACTCACCCCCCCATCCCACAAGCTCAATGTTTTATTACTGTCCTGTCAGTCACTTCCTGTCCTGGTCACATGGTTGTCCATGGGATAAACAATTCTGATGTTCAGACATGCACGCTGTTTGACTGTTAACCCTCCAAATCTTAGGTCAACTCCACGTGGCATCAGGGGGGAGGGGTGGGATATGTGGCTGCAAACTCTGGGAACTTGCAGTAGACCACTGGCACAACTCCATACATTCACATGGTCAGCCAGCCACATACTACACACATGCGGGTCTACTCCATACTACACCTTAGAGCTGTTATACACTGCTGTCCAGATGTCACCTGTCATGCATCCCCCCCCTGTCTCTGGACTCGGGTTGGTATGTGTGTGTGTGTTCAGTTAGTAGGCTCAGTGGTGTATGTTTTCAGTCAGATACGGTATGTTTGTTTTTTTTTTTTTTTTTGTTTCTCATGTGTTTTTTGTTTCTCATGTGTTTTTTGTTTCTCATGTGTTTTTTGTTTCTCATGTGTTTTTTGTTTCTCATGTGTTTTTTGTTTCTCATGCGTTTTTTGTTTCTCATGCGTTTTTTGTTTCTCATGCGTTTTTTGTTTCTCATGCGTTTTTTGTTTCTCATGCGTTTTTTGTTTCTCATGCGTTTTTTGTTTCTCATGCGTTTTTTTGTTTCTCACGCGTTTTTTTGTTTCTCACGCGTTTTTTTGTTTCTCATGCGTTTTTTGTTTCTCATGCGTTTTTTTGTTTCTCACGCGTTTTTTTGTTTCTCATGTGTTTTTTGTTTCTCATGCGTTTTCTTTTTCCCCCATTCGATTGTGTTTCCCATGCGGTCACGCCCTTGTGTGTTTACGTTTCTCATGCGATCATGTTTTCATTCGATCACGTTTCACCAGGTAGTTCTCATGCGACTACGTGTCTCATGCAACTACGTTTCTCATGCAAATTACATTTCACGTGATAGTCCTTGTGTGATTACATTTCGCATGGTAATTTCTTGTGCGATCATGTTCTCATGCGATTATGTTTCACATGGTAGTTCTTATGCGACTACGTTTCTCATGCGATTACGTTCTCATGCGATCACGTTTCGCCTGGTAGTTCTCATGCGATCATGTTTCGCATGCAAGTTATGTCCTCAGGTGATTACATTTCTCATGGTTGTTCTCATGCGATTACGTTTCACATGGCAATTTTCTTGTGCGATTACATTGCACATGGCAGTTCTCATGCGACTACGTGTCTCATGCGATTACGTTTCACCTGGTATTTCTCATGCGAGTTATGTCCTCATGTGTTCACATTTCTCATGCGATTACGTTTCTCATGGTAGTTTTCTTGCGTTCATGTTTCGCATGGTGGTTCTCATGCGATTAAGTTCTCGTGCGATTGCGTTCGCATAGCAATTTCTCGTGGGATCATGTTCTCATGCGATTGCATTCACATGGTAGTTCTTATGCGGTCACGTTCACATACGTTCATGTTTCGCAGTTTGTAGTTCTCATGCATTTACATTTCTCATGCGGTTACGTTTAGCAGGCGATTTCGTTTCACGTGGTGGTTCTCATGCGATCGCGTTCGCGTGGTAGTTCTCATGCGATCGCGTTCGCGTGGTAGTTCTCATGCGATCGCGTGGTAGTTCTCATGCGTTTGCGTTCGTGTGGTAGTTCTCATGCAGTTGCATTTCGCGTGGTGGTTCTCATGCAGTTGCGGTCGCGTGGTGGCCATGTTTATCATGGTAGGTTCTCATGCGACCACGTTTATCATGGCTGGTTCTCATGGGATTGCGTTTCGCATGGTAGTTGCTCATGCGTTCACGCTTCTCATGGTTGGCTCTCATGCGATTGCATCTTCTCATGCGATTACCTGGCTCATGCGTTGCGTTGCGTATGGTTTCTCCCATGCGATTATGGTTCTTATGGTTGTCGTGTTCCTGTGCAATCGCGTGGCTCATGCTTGCCTTGTGGTTGTGATTCATGTTTGTCAAGTGTACACGTTTCTCTTGCTACTCATGTTCTCGGGTGCTCACGTTGCTCATGCTATTTCTGTTCTCATGTTTTCCGTTTCTCATGCAATTTTACGTTTGTACTTTCCGTTTTACGTTACGTTTCTCACGCTATTCATGTTCTCAAGTGTTTCCGTTACTCATACAGGTTTCAGTTGTGATGCATACGATTCCATTTCTCAGGTTTTTTTTTATGTTCTCAGGTATTTACATTTATCATGTTTTTGTTTCCCATGCTTTTCGTGTTCTCAGGTGTGTGCGTTTCATGCAACTTACGTTTCTCATGCAGGTTTCAGTTGGGATGTTTTCTAGTTGGTAGCATTGGTATGTTCATTTTGATTCATGGCGTTCACCGATGGGGGGGGGGGGGGGGTCACCCATCACGTCTTGTACGGAGGCAAGTCTCCTCATCCGTTTCTCATACGTTGCATGCATCTTGGCGTTGCATTTCTCATACCATGACCTGACACGTCTTCAGGTTCATCAGGCCTGAGTGTACGTTTTTAATTTGCCTGCTACGCCTCAGGTTGCTCGGCCTTTGCAATTCATGGGTTTGGTCACAGTCTTAGTCCACCTGCATTAGTCCTACACTTGCCACGTTTCATTTTCATAGTCTGGGCGTACATGTTAGTCCATGGCCGCTCTCCACTGCTGGTTACCTGTCACGTCTACGGGTACTGTCGGATTGAGATGTTTCGTTTCTAATTGACTTGTGCAGTGGTAAGTCTCCTCATCCGTTTCTCATACGTTTCATGCATCTTGGCGTTGCATTCCTCATACAATGACCTGACACGTCTTCAGGTTCATCAGGCCTGAGTGTACGTTTTTAATTTGCCTGCCACGCCTCAGGTTGCTCGGCCTTTGCATTCATGGGGTTGTCACGTTCTCAGTCCAGCTGCACTAGTCCTACACTTACCCACGTTTCATTTGCACAGTCTGTGCATACATGTCACATTCATATCCACTCTCCACTGCTGGTTACCTGTCACGTTCACAGGTACTGTCGGATTGAGATGTTCGTTTTTAATTGGCTTGTGCGGTGGCAAGTCCCCTCATCCGCTTCTCACGGCTTTTATTACATTTTCATACGTCACGTAATCTCATTACTTACATCACCTGCCCGACACGTCTTCAGGTTCCTTGGCTTGAGTGATACGTTTTCTGTTTGCCTGCTTTGCCTCAGGTTGCTCAGCCTCGCCAGTTCCGCAGACTGACACGCAAACGGTCCTGCTCTACGTTACTGCATGTGTCAATCACGGACACATACGTAGGTAGGGGTAAGGTGAGGTAGGGGTTTTCATTTTCCTAAGGTAAGTTGGGGCTCGTTGATCATGCTTTGTTTAACGATGTTGTTCTTCTTTGCAGAGTTCATGTCACGGGCAGCAGATATCGCAGATTTTGCCACCATCCATCCTTCTCAAGTTACAGGTTTCTTTACATGGTTGCACGCCCTCCTTGTATATTCCGATTTTGTTATAGACGAAGCGTGATCTTCAAGTCCTTTTTAATTCAGCCTTGTGACTCGGCCTGGGATATCTTCCAGGCGTTCCTATCTCGGTATCCTGGGTTCTTTTCTCTCAACATGCCAGTACCTACTTGCGTTTTGTTTTCTTTTTGCCACTTGCAGCTCAAACGTTTTTTCAAGCTGGGTCCTGGACATTCTGGGCACCAGACCATTGCGGATGTTCTCAGGGATAGGCCACTTTTCCTTTTCCCTAGTACCCCCTTCCCTGCTAGCACAGGGCATGACACTTAGTAATTCCCTGCTGCCTAACTAGGATAGCACTTCAACATTCACTCCGGGCCGTGGTTTCAGTACAGGTGCAGTTTCTGCTGCCATTCGTCAAGGGGTTTGTATTCTTGTTGTTGAGAAGTTAGGTGGGCGGTAGGTAGCTTTCTTTTCCGGGTATATCCCAGTTCCACATGTCTGTCACAGGCATTCTTGCATTTGGGGCTTGTGGTCACATCATTTCAATCCCTTCGCTACCTCATCCTACGGTTTTATTTTTGGCCCCTTTTAGGCATACTGACCACGTGACCCCGGCATACCTCAGGTCAATTTCCCTCCGCAGGTTTTCCCTGTTTACCCTCAGTCCTTTCCCTAGCACGATTACCTGAGACTCTGAGTACAAGTGTAAGGCTGACTGCAGGTCAAGCCTGTATTTGTAGGAGGAGTCGGGAGGTATTTAAACCCACCGTTGAAAAGTCTGCGGAGATAGTGCCCCTGGAGTGGCAGTCCAGGGGTGCCATACATTGCACTGAGTGTTGAGGGGCACTCAACGTGTGGCACCTTAGGTCACCGATCTCCACACACACTTTTTTAACACCTGCCCTTAGGGCCGAGCCTTTTGGCTAGGACCAGGGGAATTTTTGTTTCCTGGCCGGAGGGCCGGTCAACGTATTGCACGTTGATCACTTTCCACTCACTCTCCCACCTTCCTTCTCCCCCACTTTCTTTTGTTTTACCCCGTTTGTCACGTTTCTTCTTTTTATGTTGGTGCACCTGCACTTTTTGTGTGATGAGTAGGGTGCTGGTCCTCGGGCCGGCTCTGAAAGTCTTGGGAGTAGGTGGACATGGCCTTCTGGCTTAGTTCACCTGCTCTCATGGGGTCTCCCTTCGGGGGAGCCTCACCGAGGAGGGTTCTGTTTCGGCAGTCCCTCTGAGGATGTTAGGCCATGTGGTTTCGGCTGCATGGGCCTTAGTGGGGTCCTCGTGGTTTTGGCTACTTGGACTCCTATTACTCTTTTCCCTGCCAGGAGCCTAACGCCCCGGGGGATCAGAGCTGGGTTCTCCCTGGAGGACTATTTGACGATGCACCCGTCACAGTTTTTTGTGTCACTCTTTATGTGTGTGCACATTTTTCCTGCACCGGGTGAAGTTTTTGGGTTGTGTTTTGCACGCCACAGACTTTTAAAAAAAAAAAAAAAAAAAGTATTTAAACCCACCCTCCTTCCTCCTTCTGGGCGTCGGTTTTCTGGTGGCCCACCCACCCATCCCCTTTTTATTGCTATTATTTATTTTACTTCTACTTGGGTATGCCCCCTTTTAGGCATACTGACCACGTGACCCCGGCATACCTCAGGTCAATTTCCCTCCGCAGGTTTTCCCTGTTTACCCTCAGTCCTTTCCCTAGCACGATTACCTGAGACTCTGAGTACAAACTTCAATTGGTTAAGGGTTGCCGGATATGCAAATGTTGTGACTGAAGGACTTGTAAGCTAGATAATTGAAATCAAAGTATAAGTAAATACACAGAAAGACACATGGTATGTAATTAGAAACACACATAATACATTTCAGAAATCAGTTTAGCATTTGGGAATGGTATTGGTAACGTTAAGTGATTCGTATATATTTTTATTTTTTTGGTGAATTTTAAGGTCACTACAACTTGTAATGGGTGCTCGTAACATGTGCCCTTTAAACAACACACTATCTGGTTAAGACTATACTTTCAGGGATCATTTCTATAGTTTTTGATTGTCGAAATGTGCTCTAAAGTGTACAAACTCACCAATCACGATGAAGAGTGTTAGTGTTTCTTTCTGAGCGCGAAGTGGACTTTCAGTGCTGCTTCTAATTGTAGCTGCTGTTAGTTGTTGATGACCGTTCTCTGCTTTTATTATAAAGGCAAGGAGGAAAGAAACACAAGCTGAGTGATTGATTCATTGGGTCTAAATAATAGAGTATAATGCACAAGTTTATATAAAACAGTGTGGCCATGCGAGGCTCCATCCACACTGCCAGGTCATTCATACACAGAGCTCTGTGTAAGAATGGTCTACAAGTCCCAACATTCTTTGTCGATGTCGGCTTGTAGTTCAGATTGTATCTGCTTGCCTTTACTGGATATACAGCCACACAGATACTTTGACAGATTTGCTGGTGCAATGCTTTACGTGCTCCATAGAAAAATTCATTTATTTTTTTCTGCAAAAAAAATGCATTCATTTTATTTTTTTAAATAAGTGAACTTATCCTTTAACCCTTTTACTGCCAGGTCCGTACGCCGTACAGAAGTTACCACAGGTGGCCAGATCAGTACAGCGTATGGACCTCATTTCTCCCTCTCCTATAAGCTTATGGTCACTTCAATGACCATAAGCTTATATCAGAATTGTTCAGCAGACTTTGCCGAACAATTCTTCAACTCTGATCAGCAGATTACAACCCGCTCATCAGAGTTATTAACCCCTAAAGTGACCGTCCACCCCGCCGCCTCACTGTTTCCTGCCTTTCCACCCCTGCCGCACCCTTTTATCTAAAACTGCCCCCCCCCCCCACAGAAGTTGAGGCTTGGGGGCTTAGTAAACATTGGTTCGATAAACATTTGCTCAAATACAGCGGAGTCTAAAAAATAAGTAGCACCTTCTTTTTATTCTAGAGGTCATATGCTTTCATAAAATATATGGTTTTGGGGGTCTTTCACAAATTCTGGAAGCTGTAAGGAAAAAATGAAAACCTTCAGATTTTTTGAGAACGTTGGATATTTACATTTTTGCGTACGTTCGGTTTTCACCATTTTGCACAAGGGCGCAATGTCAAAATGTAAACTTTTTGTTATTTATTAACTCCATACAGGTTAAGATTTTATATTTAGTAGGGATTTAGCTGGAATTTTGTAAAATTAGCTGTGTTTTTATCTGCTAATAATGGCTTTAGTGTATTTTTTGCCAATATATTGGTTCGATAAACATTTGTGCAAATACCGCAGGGTCTAAGAAAATCACTAGCACCTTCTTTTCCTTCTAGAGGTCATATGCTTTCAGAAAATTTAAAAGTTACAAATATTATTTATTCACTCAATACAGCTTAAGCTTTTATATTTTGTAGGAATTTTGACAAATTTGCTGTGTTTTTATCTGCTAATATAGTTTTAGTGTATTTTTTGCCAATGTCACACCCATGTTTTATCTCACAACACTAGGAGTACAGGAGTTAAGTCTCTCCTGACTACATTAGTAAGAGCTACAGGAGGCGGGATAAACTTTGATTGGTTAGGGGTTGCCAGATATGCAAATGTTGTGACTGAAGGATGTGCAAGCTAGATAAATTACATAGAAAGACGCGTTATGTAATTAGGAACACACATAACACATTTCAGAAAATAGTTTAGCGTTTGGGAATGGTATTTGAAACTTTGTTGAGTGATCTGTATTTTATTTTTTGTGTATGTTAAAGGTCACTACAACTTGTAATGGGTGCTCGTAACATGTGCCCTTTAAACAACACAGTATCTGGTTAAGACTATACTTTCAGGGATCATTTCTATAGTTTTTGACTGTCGAAATGTGCTCTAAAGTGTACAAACTCACCAATCACGATGAAGAGTGTTAGTGTTTCTTTCTGAGCGCGAAGTGGACTTGCAGTGCTGCTTCTAATTGTAGCTGCTGTTAGTTGTTGATGACCGTTCTCTGCTTTTATTATAAAGGCAAGGAGGAAAGAAACACAAGCTGAGTGATTGATTCATTGGGTCTAAATAATAGAGTATAATGCACAAGTTTATATAAAACAGTGTGGCCATGCGAGGCTCCATCCACACTGCCAGGTCATTCATACACAGAGCTCTGTGTAAGAATGGTCTACAAGTCCCAACATTCTTTGTCGATGTCGGCTTGTAGTTCAGATTGTATCTGCTTGCCTTTACTGGATATACAGCCACACAGATACTTTGACAGATTTGCTGGTGCAATGCTTTACGTGCTCCATAGAAAAATTCATTTATTTTTTTCTGCAAAAAAAATGCATTCATTTTATTTTTTTAAATAAGTGAACTTATCCTTTAACCCTTTTACTGCCAGGTCCGTACGCCGTACAGAAGTTACCACAGGTGGCCAGATCAGTACAGCGTATGGACCTCATTTCTCCCTCTCCTATAAGCTTATGGTCACTTCAATGACCATAAGCTTATATCAGAATTGTTCAGCAGACTTTGCCGAACAATTCTTCAACTCTGATCAGCAGATTACAACCCGCTCATCAGAGTTATTAACCCCTAAAGTGACCGTCCACCCCGCCGCCTCACTGTTTCCTGCCTTTCCACCCCTGCCGCACCCTTTTATCTAAAACTGCCCCCCCCCCCCACAGAAGTTGAGGCTTGGGGGCTTAGTAAACATTGGTTCGATAAACATTTGCTCAAATACAGCGGAGTCTAAAAAATAAGTAGCACCTTCTTTTTATTCTAGAGGTCATATGCTTTCATAAAATATATGGTTTTGGGGGTCTTTCACAAATTCTGGAAGCTGTAAGGAAAAAATGAAAACCTTCAGATTTTTTGAGAACGTTGGATATTTACATTTTTGCGTACGTTCGGTTTTCACCATTTTGCACAAGGGCGCAATGTCAAAATGTAAACTTTTTGTTATTTATTAACTCCATACAGGTTAAGATTTTATATTTAGTAGGGATTTAGCTGGAATTTTGTAAAATTAGCTGTGTTTTTATCTGCTAATAATGGCTTTAGTGTATTTTTTGCCAATATATTGGTTCGATAAACATTTGTGCAAATACCGCAGGGTCTAAGAAAATCACTAGCACCTTCTTTTCCTTCTAGAGGTCATATGCTTTCAGAAAATTTAAAAGTTACAAATATTATTTATTCACTCAATACAGCTTAAGCTTTTATATTTTGTAGGAATTTTGACAAATTTGCTGTGTTTTTATCTGCTAATATAGTTTTAGTGTATTTTTTGCCAATGTCACACCCATGTTTTATCTCACAACACTAGGAGTACAGGAGTTAAGTCTCTCCTGACTACATTAGTAAGAGCTACAGGAGGCGGGATAAACTTTGATTGGTTAGGGGTTGCCAGATATGCAAATGTTGTGACTGAAGGATGTGCAAGCTAGATAAATTACATAGAAAGACGCGTTATGTAATTAGGAACACACATAACACATTTCAGAAAATAGTTTAGCGTTTGGGAATGGTATTTGAAACTTTGTTGAGTGATCTGTATTTTATTTTTTGTGTATGTTAAAGGTCACTACAACTTGTAATGGGTGCTCGTAACATGTGCCCTTTAAACAACACAGTATCTGGTTAAGACTATACTTTCAGGGATCATTTCTATAGTTTTTGACTGTCGAAATGTGCTCTAAAGTGTACAAACTCACCAATCACGATGAAGAGTGTTAGTGTTTCTTTCTGAGCGCGAAGTGGGCTTACAGTGCTGCTTCTAATAGTAGCTGCTGTTAGTTGTTGATGACCGTTCTCTGCTTTTATTATAAAGGCAAGGAGGAAAGAAACACAAGCTGAGTGATTGATTCATTGGGTCTAAATAATAGAGCATATTGTACAGTGAATATGTCCCCTAGAAGTTGTCTAGAGGAGCGTTTGTTATATTTGATCGCTTCTCTGCCTTTTGGCTAAGATTGAGTGTAGTAAGTATCAGTTGCCAGAGGAGGCGCTGTAGCTTACCCAAGTGTGGGGAGGGCACAGACAAATCCAATGGCGTAATTGTACCTGAAAGGACTGTCTCGGCAGTGTCAGCGTCTGGACGCCCTTAGTCTACGTCAGCGAGACCAAGTCCGAGCCGACCAGAAGCGTGTTCCTGGTGAGAATGGGTGGCTGCGGTTAGTCTTGTCTTTTTGCCTAGTTCTAGTCTGACCTTCTGGCCGGCTGGTGTAAGTGCTATCTGTCAGCGATCTGGTAGGAGGAGCTGGTAATGCCCTGGAATGGTGACGGGGCAGAACCATGCAAGTCCGCCGGGTTGATGGGGGCCCGGAAAGGCTAGTATTGGTGGAGGCTGCTATCACAAAGGGTTGTGTTTTGCACGCCACAGGCTTTTCAAGAGAAAAAAAAATGGTGCATGTGCCCCTTTGCTTCTCGGCCTTTTGGCTAAGATCAAGTGTAGTATCTGTTCTTATCAGATTTCGGCGGACTACTGAAGCACCTCCTAAGTGGAGTGTGGATGTAGTCCAATGATGTGATTGCACCCGGAAGGATGGTTTCGGTAGGGGCCATGTCGTGCTGCCCAACAGTAAACTGGGGGCCGGCAGTGTCGAGTCTGAGCCATCTGGAAGGGTGCTCCTGGTGAGTGGAGAGGCATGAGATCTTAGCGGAGGGCCGGGGCCCTGGCCTTCTGGCCTGGATTTGATGCGGTTCATAACCTGATCCTGCCAGTTGCTCTAGAGCATGGGTCTTCAAACTATGGCCCTCCAGTTGTTCAGGAACTACAATTCCCATCATGCCTAGTCATGTCTGTGAATGTCAGAGTTTTACAATGCCTCATGGGATGTGTAGTTTCGCAACAGCTGGAGGGCCATAGTTTGAGGATCCCTGCTCTAGAGGGAACGTTGGTTGCACCCTTCGGGGTGTGGTTTTTGGGGCCAGCTAGTACCTCGATGAGCATAATTAGGTAAGGAGCGAAAGAGGAAGTTGCGAGCCTCTAGTAGCTCCTGATCCTTCCTGGTGGAGTTGGGGAAGGGGGCCGTGGCTGTCCGGGCCGTGGACCAGGGTCCATTGAAAAGCCTTTGGAGATAGTGCCCCTGGAGTGGCAGTCCAGGGGTGCCATACATTGCACTGAGTGTGTGAGGGACACTCAACGTGTGGCACCTTTTTGGTCGCTAACCTCCACAACACCCTTTTCACACCTGTCTCTAGGGCCGGGCCTTTTGGCTAGGACCAGAGGAATTTTTGTTTCCTGGCCGGAGGGCCGGCCAACGTATTGCACGTTGGTCACTTTCCACTCACCTCTCCCACCTTCCTTCTCCCCCACTTTCTATTTATTTTACCCCGCGTGTCACGTTTCTTCTTTTTATGTTTGGTGCACTGCACTTTATGTGTGACAAGTAGGGTGCTGGTCCTCGGCCTGCCCTGAACGTCTTGGGAGTGGGTGGACATGGCCTTCTGGCTTAGTTCATCCGCTCTTATGGGGTCTCCCTTCGGGGGAGCCTAACCGAGGAGGGTTCTGTCTCGGCAGTCCCTCCAAGGATGTTGGGTCCGTGTTGGCTTTGGCTGCATGGGCCTATTTGGGTTCATGTGGCTTCGGCTGGATGGACCACTGATACCTCAGTCCCTGTCTGGAGCCTAACGCCCCGGGGGATCAGGGTTGGGCCCTTTTCGGAGGGCCTATTGACGATGCATCGTCACAGTCAAAGCCTTCTGATCGGGGCAGAGAGGCATGAGGTCGAAGCTTAAGGGCCGGGACCCTGGCCTTTGGCCTGGATCCGGTGATGTCTGCCCCAGTCAGTTGTTCGGCGAGGGAACCCTTGCTCCTCCTTTTACCGGGAGGGGTGGGTAGTACTTCCCGAATGTAATTAGGTGGGAGAGATGGGGGTTGTGGGTAGTTGCCTGCTTAGGTGGGCTCTCCCCGACCTCTTCTTCCACCTTCCTGACTGGGAAGGGTGCTGCCGGTCCGGATCGTAGGTCAGGGTCCGTTGAAAAGCCTGTGGAGATAGTGCCCCTGGTGTGGCAGTCCAGGGGTGCCATACATTGAGAGGGGCACGCAATGTGTGGCACCTTAGGTCACATATCTCCACACACCTTGTTGACACCTGCCTCTAGGGCCGAGCCTTTTGGCTAGGACCAGAGGAATTTTTGTTCCTGGCCAGAGGGCCGGCCATCGTATTGCACGGTGGCCACTTTCCACTCACCTTCCCACCTTCCTTTTCCCCCACTTTTTTATTTATTTTACCCCCCGGTTTGTCACGTTTTGTCTCTCTTTCTGTTGGTGCACTGCACTTTTAGTGTGATGCGTAGGGTGCTAGTCTTCGGGCTGGCTCTGAAAGTCTTGGGAGTAGGTGGACATGGCCTTCTGGCTTAGTTCGCCTGCTCTCATGGGGTCTCCCTTCGGGGGAGCCTCACCGAGGAGGGTTCTGTTTCGGCAGTCCCTCCGTGGATGTTAGGTCATGTGGCTTCGGCTGCATGGACTTTAGTGCGGTCCTCGTGCTTGGACCACTGTTACTCTTTTCCCTGCCAGGAGCCTAACGCCCCGGGGGATCAGAGCTGGGTCCTTTTCGGAGGACCAATTGACGATGGCACCCGTCGCAGTTTTTTGTGTTTCACTCTTTATGTGTGTGCACATTATTTCCTGCACCGGGTGAAGTTTTTTGGGGTTGTGTTATGCACGCCACAGGCTTTTCAATAGAAAAAAATGTGCCCCTGGAGTGGCAGTCCAGGGGTACCGAATAATCACTGCGAGTGTGGATCACTGCACCAATACACACTTTTTTAGCACCTGTCTCCTGGGCCGGCCTTTTGGCTGGCACCGGAGGAATTTTTTATTCACTGTGTTACACACTCAGGGGCACCCCTAGCGTAAGTTCTCCCTGATTTCACATTACCTGGACCAGCACATTGTGTACATTTTACTGTTTGTGAATTTGTACTCCTTCTTTGTCACTTGCCATTGTTTAGTATTCAATATTATCTTTTGTGCTACATTTTGACGGTTTACGTATTGACACAAAACTTATGTACGCTATCACTCTGTTCTAAATACACCACCCCTCCCCCCCCCCGTCCACCCACGTTCACCAGCCCAGGGATTTATTCCCGTACCACCATTGGATTTCACCCACTTTTGACAGCGCACACACCACCCCCCTTGTTTTTCCGATTGTTACATTGGGTTTAAATAATAGAGCATATTGTACATCCCCCAAATGCTGTACTGACCTGGCCATCTGCGGGAACTTCTGTACGGCAGGGGCCGCCTTCTAAACTGTCTTTTTTGTTTTGTTAGCACAGCTAGTGTCCTAATCCTGCAGGTGGGTGGTAACTATCTAAAGCAGAGCTGTGTCCTGCAGAAAAAGGTATTTTAAACTGAGTAAAACAAAATCCCACTTCTCCCAACAATCAAACACATTTTGGTGTCTGACTTTTCAAAATTGCATTAAGAATTTAAAGATAATAAGAGGAACTGAACTCTGCAAACTGTGCGCCCATAAAGAGGGAGGCAGAGAGAAAAGGACACCAGTATTGCCTATGGTCTCCCTGCAGTTGATCTTACTTGTATGTTTTGTTCTGCACTGTGCCTATGTGTGAAGGTGGCTATTTTGGTAGAGGCGGATCTTGATTTTATCAAAGCCCCAACCACAAAATGGGGGAGGGGGGCAGCACAATGGTGATCATTAAAAACTAAATCTTACTCTATATGACCTGGGACTAGCAGCATGAGGCAGCAGTGCCTTAGAGCCACTTTAGATCTTATATTTTTTTGGGGAGGTCCACTTTAACAGCATATATGTGAAATGTTACAGCACACTTTGCGTAGACTATAATGTTAAGGGCCACCTTGCTTTTTGTATTGCCTGTACACCTCCAGAAAAAGTGAAGACAAAAATAAAATAATTTTTTTTAAAGTGGGAGTATTTAACTATTAACCGCGCTATAGCCGAAAGACAGCTACAGCACAGTCGTCTAGTTTTAGGAGGGCGTCCTGTGGTGCACATCAGACGTGCTCTGTGACACGAATGGGGGTAAATGACCAATCATAGCGGCCCTTTACCATGTGATCAACTGTGTCCAATCACAGTTGATCACAATGTAAACAGATTTGCCGGTTATCAGCAGTCCTGTCCTACCATGCTTTGTCTGTGGGAGGAAAGAAAAGGCCATAACCGGGAAGACTGTCGGCACATCTTTTACACTAATAATCAGGGCCCATCAGCACAGCCTCATCAGTGCACATTAGTGAAGAAGAAAATTACTTATTTAATAAATGTTATCAAACAAACAAAGAATTTTTTTTTCTTTTTTTTTTCTTTTTTTCATTTGTTTAGCAAAAAATAGAAAACCCAGTTATGATTAAATTACACCAAAAGAAAGCTCTACATGTCTCAAAAAAATTATAAAAATTAGGTACAGTGTTGCATGACCGCACAATTCAAGGTGCGACAGCACTGAAAGCTGAAAATTGGCCTGGGCAGGAAGGGGGTAAAAATGTAATCATAAAATATGGTTTCACCATTACAGAGTTTATCATATAAAAACAGCAAACACAGGAAATGTTACAGCACACTTTGTGTAGACTCAAAGGTGACTGTTTTTTTTCGTTATTTTTTTATATGGTTTGTACACCCTCTATAAAATTTTAAAACTGTGTTAAAAGGGGAAGTATTCAAATACTGAATAATCACAAAATATAGTTTTAGCTTGAATGTGTTTACCATATTTTATTACCACTTTTACATGCAGTTACTTAATATTTTGCAGCACCAAGGGTTCCGTGATGTGCAAGCTGTTCATTCTGGGATGGACTCCCCAAAACCTGAAATAAATCTACGTAAGCGCCCTAGAGAAGATGACACAGAATAAGATAAAGCTCCATTTTGCTGACTAAACAAACACATGGATTTCATTAATAACAAATGACTATATTTTGTAATCTAATAAATATTTTGAAGTATTTATATATTGAAGGATCCTTTCTTCTGGCAATGCTCTAACAGATTGCTGTTCACTGTTGTTAATTAACTCTGTCAGATCAGGTGTAATTTTCCTGGTGTGAAAGCAGGTTCCTTCAAATAGGGTAATAAATGTGGCTGAATCAATAGGGATAACACACATACAGTGGAACCTTGGATTACGAGCATAATCTGTTCCAGCAGAATGCTTGTGATCCAAAGTACTTGCATATCAAAGCGAGTTTCCCCATTGAAGTCAATGGAAACCAAAATAATTTGTTCTGCATTGACTTCAATAGCATGCAATACCGCATGCGACCAGAGGTGGGGGGCACCAGAAAGCCTCGTAAACACTCGGACAGGACCGAGAACACCTCAGCTGAACTCGAAAAAGGCTCTGCTCGACTCCAGCACGCCCCCCCCCCCCACCTCAGGCCAAAAGCGGTATTGCACACCACTTTGGCTTGAATCCTGCTCGTTTTGCGGGACAACACTCGCAGATCACCTTTAAAGCACTCTGTCTAACGCATAGATGTATTCATGGGAATGCTCCCCATTATCTATGCGAAAAAATAAAAGCTCATAACCCCAATCGCGTTCTGCGATCCATGCAGAGCTGTATCCTGGCCTAGGCCAACAAGGCCCAGGCCTAGGGCAGCACTTTGCAGGGGGGCAGCACGAAAAGAGTCCCCGCGGACTTGCGCTACACTGTTAGGAAAATTAGTCTAGCGCCCCCATAAAGCGGCCGCGCTGCTTCTAGTATGCGGGCGGCCGGCATTTCGCAACTGGGGGGGGGGGGGGCTTCCAATTTTGACTGTTTTGTCATCCTGGACCACAAACCTTCCTCACTGTGCTATATGTTTCTGCTGCACCATCTACTTAAATTAGAACTATTGGCAACACTTTGACCATCCCTGTCCCATTGCGAAGATTTCCCTTCACTTCCTGCTCTATGGGCAACCAGGAAGTAAGAGGAAATCTAAGGCCCTCAGAACTAGTGTCCGCACTCGAAAATTTCAGGGCGGGTCTTAAACAACACAGGGTGTTGCAGTGACAGGAAATGGTGTGTCATATTTAAATTAGGGGGGGGCGCGAGTTTAGTCAGGCCTAGGGCAGCACAAAACCTTAATACACCTCTGGATCCACTAATCAAAATCTGCTCCAGATACCGAAAGCCAGATACAAGTCCAAAGGAGACAGAAGATTCGCTGTCCAAGGTCCCAGACTATGGAACGCTTTACCAACCAGCATTCGGTTGGAGGAGAACCACTTAGCCTTCAGGAGAAAGATCAAGACTCATCTCTTTTGATTTCAAAGGAGACAGGAACAACAAGCGCCCAGAGGCGATTTACTTTGCATGTGCCGTGCTATATACGTTTTTCATTCATTCATTCATTCAGACCGAGTCAGGATTTTTTAAATATAGTGCTTGTATTGCGAAACGCTCGTTAACAGCGATGCTCTCAATCCGAGGTTCCACTGTATATCTTTAAAAATTACATGTAAAGCCATCATATGTCTTTGGCATTATATCCATTCAACAAGTTGACTTGACTCGACCTGCCACCCTGGTAATCTACATTAAAGTGGAAGTAAACCCTTCTATCATTTTCAGCCAAGGAAGCTGCCATCTTGGCCTATGTTTAATCTTCAACTGCCGTGATGCTGTGATCAGTTATGACACCAGCCATTGGATGGTTTGACAGTTAAGTTGAGAGCACAACCAATGTGACAGTTGGCAATCCCGGTATGCCGGAAATTTAACTGCTAAATAGATGGGTTTACTTCCGCTTTAATGTAAAGAATGTTCTGTTAACATTGGTTCTTTACGTATTCCCAACTCATTTGAACACACTCAAAAGGCTCTGGAGATCTGAGGCTAGTGATAAGTCATCTTTTCAGACATTCTGATATTGAAGCCTAAGTTATTTTTATAGTTTAGGAAAGAGCAAAAGGCTAAGCAGACCACGGTGCACGTATACTTGTTTGACCTCCTCATCCTACATAGCTCTTCAGAGATGCTTACTTTTACCTATAGGACACTACTGCCAGGTGCCTTCGCTATCTGCTCAGGGTAAGTATGCACCAAGGGGGCAAGAAGTATAGTAGGGCACATATAAAAGTATATATCCTTTAAAATCTCTGACCGTGGTAGGCGTACATATCTGCTTTAGTGGACATCCTGCTGTGGCTGGTTGAACCCCCCCCCCCCTTGCTTTCCCCTGGTCTTCTCTCTACTTCCTCTCCCCTTTTTCTCATCTTTCTGCTTCTGACTCTTTCTCTCTCTTCTGTTGTGTATTCGTTTCATTTTCACAAATGTTTCAGCATAAAGGTATGGATCGCTCGAGAGAATCGGAACCTGTGTGTAGGCCTGTTAGTTTGTCTTGTATAAATAACTTGTATAAATAACTTGCATGCACTGTGAGGTTCACTGCTATCCCTGGTGTGAAAACAGGGCCGATCCTAGGGTCACAGGCGCCTGGGTGCAGAAATATTTCTGGCGCCCCCACAAAGGGGGCGTGGTCATCTTACCAACTCCTCCCCTTTACAAATGTTTCTATGGCAATGACTCAAACACAGAGATGCTCCTCTAAGAAGTATTTGTTGCCCTGGGATCCTCCCATGATCTTTTATCAATAAAGAAAATACTGGAAGAGTGTACACTAATGAGACCTGGAGGGGAACCTCTCTGATACTGTTAGAAAGTGTCCCAAAACAAAGTACAGGAGATGGTCAGAGACTGTAGACATGATACAAGAGATGGTCAGAGACTGCAATCATAGTACAGGAGAGGATCAGAGAGTGTAGACATATTACAGGAGACAGTCAGTGACTGGAGATATAATACAGGAGACGGTCAGAGACTGCAGTTCCTATTGGCATAAGTAGATAATGGCCGATCGGCTCTCACCTGACCCAGCGATACAGCAACAACGGTTCCTCTGATCAGGAGTCAGCTCACTCTGAATTGCCCATGGATACTCCGCTGGGTAGAGCCCAGATCTGTATTCTGGCAATGACTCCATTCCTTTCTCCGCCAGGGATGGCACTAGGCTTTGTGGCTTTCCCTCTGGTGGCGCACGGCAGCGGGGTTCTCTCTCTGATGGTGTTCTCTCAGCACTGTCCTCTCCCTCTGGAGTCCTGGGTGCACTTCCCTGAAAGCTTTCCTGGGGTCCTGGCTCTCTCTCTCTCCCATTCCTCCACCTATAGTTGCCCCTCAGTACAGACCCCCTCCACCAAGTATAGACCCCCTCCGTCAGTGCAGACTCCTAAGTATAAACCCCCTCCCTCAGTACAGACCCCCCAGGACAAACCACCCCCCATTAGTACAGACCCCCAGGACAAACTATCCCCCTCTATTAGTACAGACCCCCTCTAGGACAAACCACCCCCTCCATTAGTACAGACCCCCAGGACAAAACACCCCCCCATTAGTACAGACCCACTTCCAGTATTAAAGACCGCCCCAGAACCCCCCCCATTAGTACAGACCCCCAGGACAAACCAATCCCCCTCCATTAGTACAAACCCCCCATTAGTACAGACTCCCCAAGGACAAACCCCCCTATTAGTACAGACTCCCCCAGGACAAACCCCCCCATTAGTATCGACTCCCCCAGGACAACCCTCCCTCCATTAGTACAGACCTCCCTCAGGACAAACCCCACCAGTAGTGCAGACCCCCCCCCCCCCGGACAACCCCCCCTCCATTAGTACAGACCCCCAGGACAAACTCTTCATTAGAACATACCCCAGAACAAACCCCCCCATTAGTGCAGACCCCCCCAGAACAAACCCCCATTATTACAGACCCCCAGGACAAACACCCCTATTAGTACCGACCCCCCAGGATAACCCCCCCATTAGTGCATACCCCCAGGACAAGCCCCCCCATTAGTACAGATGCCCCTCAGGACAAATCACCCCATTAGTGCAGACCGCCCAGGACAAACCCCCCCATTAGTACAGACTCCCCCCATTAGTACAGACCCCCCCAGGACAAACCACCCCATTAGTGCAGACCCACCCAAGACAAACCCCTCCATTAGTACAGGCGACGAGGACAAACTATTCCCCTCAATTAGTACAGACCCCCTCCATTAGTACAGACCCTTCTCTATTAGTACAGACCCCCCTAGGACAAACCACCCCCTCCATTAGTACAGACCCCCAGGACAAACGCCCCTATTTTTACCGACCCCCCAGGATAACCCCCCCATTAGTGCATACCCCCAGGACAAGCCCCCCATTAGTACAGACCCCCCCAGGACAAACCACCCCATTAGTGCAGACCCCCCCCCAAAACAAACCCCCCTTAGTACCGAACCCCCAGGATAAACCCCCCCATTAGTGCATATCCCCAGGACAAGCCCCCCCATTAGTACAGACTCCCCCCATTAGTACAGATCCCCCTCAGGACAAATCACCCCATTAGTGCAGACCCCCCAGGACAAACCCCCCCATTAGTACAGACTCCCCCCCCCCCCCATTAGTACAGACCCCCCAGGACAAACCACCCCATTAGTGCAGACCCACCCAGGACAAACCACCCCATTAGTGCAGACCCACCCAGGACAAACCCCCCCATTAGTACAGACCCCCAGCACAAACTATCCCCCATTAGTACAGACCCCCCAGGACAACCCCCCCTCATTAGTGCAGACCCACCCAGGACAAACCCCCCCATTAGTACAGACTCCCCCCAGGACAACCCCCCCTCATTAGTGCAGACCCCAGGGACAAACCCCCCCCCCCCATTAGTACAGACTCCTCCCAGGAAAAAAACTCCCCCTACATTACTACAGACCCCTCCCCCCAGGACAAACCCCCGTCAATTACAGTAAATAAAAACACACGGTCCATCATGCCTGACATTCTGCTCCTCTCTGTGTCAAAAAAGGACTCCTGTCCGCGGTGATCTGTGATCCACCTGGGCGGCAGCTGCAGAGGAGGGGACAGTGTGCAGCCTCGCCGCCCGGGTGGATCACAGATCGCCGCGGACAGGAGTCCTTTTTTGACACAGAGAGGAGCAGAATGTCAGGCATGATGGACCGCCCCATCAGCGATGTCACTGAGCAGCTGCCAGCTAGCGTCTCTCCGAGTCCACACAGAGACAGCCAGCCGCTCCGTTCTCCGGACTCTTCAGACCCCTCTCTAACAGGAGGAGGAAGGGGGGGGGGGCACTGACAGCCTTATAGGACACACGCGGCGGCGGCGGGGAGAGCCGCCGGCGCCGCGCTACATGAACAAGGAGAGGGATTTGAGGGAAGCACTCTGGCACTTCAGCGCCCCCAGCTCTGTGGCGCCTGGGTGCACTGCACCCTGTGCACCCCGGGTAGGATCGGCCCTGTGTGAAAACCTTATGATCTATTGGAGTGTATTTATGGATGTTCTCTGCACTGTGTTCCTATTCCTGCTTGTCATACACTTTTCTTGTTGGTTGATATCCTTCCTCATGCTGACCTCATATTGTCTGTTGATACACTGTTCTCCTTTTTTTTTATTCTCAATAAAAACCTATTGAACAAAAAAAAAATCTCTGACCGTCTTCGGTTTTTGTGTAAGACCACAACGGGGAGATTTTTTTTTCCTCTCACTTCCTGCCCCTATGACATCCATGCATGAAAAGGAGAGCTGTTGTACTCACTAGGACAAGAAAGTATGGACAGCACTAAAAATTGTGAGAATTAATAATCATTCCTTACTCAAATTAACAATGTGCTTCTCTTTTGTGTCTCTGTTTTTACATCATATCTAGTCCCGACTAGGCTAGTGAGGAGAAATCTCCAATAAGGATACCAGAAGCCAAATTAAATCTGTCCGAGGCTTTTAACCTTCCCCTGCTTTATACAATATGAAATAAAAAGTTTTGCTGAAGTTAGCCTTCAAATAGCAAGGTAATATTTCAGACAGATTTTTTATTTATTTTTTTATAGCTAAGAAATATGTGAAGCCTGGTAACCCAGGGAAACCAATGAGCTATTTTTAATAGTTCTCGCTACGCAAAACAGTAGAATGAAATCTGATTGCTTACCATTGATTACAACTGACTTGTCCATGCTTTTTATAGTGCTTTATTTAGTAAGTCTGCTAATGTCCATGTAAACAACCATAACCAAAAGTGTTAAATGTCTGATCCATTATATCTGCTGTCTAAAACTATCACGTTTTACAAATCTGTTCCTGAAATTGTTCCATTTTTAAACTGGTTTAAAAGTCTGTTTTTTCAAATAGTTTTAATCCAGCTGGCTTATTAATTTCATGATTGGCTTTCAAAAATCTGTTGGTAAATAGAATGCTATGCTTTTTGATTGTCTTAGAGCAGGGGTGGCAAACTCAATTTCGTCGAGGGCCGCATCAGCAGTGTGGTTGCCCTCAAAGGGCCAGTTGTATATTGGTCGCACTACATACAGAATGCAGAGTTCAGGTTTACGTCAGGATTATGCTACGTACAGAGTGCAGGGATTCAGGGGTGCGCTACGTACACATTGCAGAGTCCGCACAGAGCACCATTACATCAGAGTCCGCACAGAGCACCATTACATCAGATCGCCGCGGACAGGAGTCCTTTTTTGACACAGAGAGGAGCAGAATGTCAGGCATGATGGACCGCCCCATCAGCGATGTCACTGAGCAGCTGCCAGCTAGCGTCTCTCCGAGTCCACACAGAGACAGCCAGCCGCTCCGTTCTCCGGACTCTTCAGACCCCTCTCTAACAGGAGGAGGAAGGGGGGGGGGGCACTGACAGCCTTATAGGACACACGCGGCGGCGGCGGGGAGAGCCGCCGGCGCCGCGCTACATGAACAAGGAGAGGGATTTGAGGGAAGCACTCTGGCACTTCAGCGCCCCCAGCTCTGTGGCGCCTGGGTGCACTGCACCCTGTGCACCCCGGGTAGGATCGGCCCTGTGTGAAAACCTTATGATCTATTGGAGTGTATTTATGGATGTTCTCTGCACTGTGTTCCTATTCCTGCTTGTCATACACTTTTCTTGTTGGTTGATATCCTTCCTCATGCTGACCTCATATTGTCTGTTGATACACTGTTCTCCTTTTTTTTTATTCTCAATAAAAACCTATTGAACAAAAAAAAAATCTCTGACCGTCTTCGGTTTTTGTGTAAGACCACAACGGGGAGATTTTTTTTTCCTCTCACTTCCTGCCCCTATGACATCCATGCATGAAAAGGAGAGCTGTTGTACTCACTAGGACAAGAAAGTATGGACAGCACTAAAAATTGTGAGAATTAATAATCATTCCTTACTCAAATTAACAATGTGCTTCTCTTTTGTGTCTCTGTTTTTACATCATATCTAGTCCCGACTAGGCTAGTGAGGAGAAATCTCCAATAAGGATACCAGAAGCCAAATTAAATCTGTCCGAGGCTTTTAACCTTCCCCTGCTTTATACAATATGAAATAAAAAGTTTTGCTGAAGTTAGCCTTCAAATAGCAAGGTAATATTTCAGACAGATTTTTTATTTATTTTTTTATAGCTAAGAAATATGTGAAGCCTGGTAACCCAGGGAAACCAATGAGCTATTTTTAATAGTTCTCGCTACGCAAAACAGTAGAATGAAATCTGATTGCTTACCATTGATTACAACTGACTTGTCCATGCTTTTTATAGTGCTTTATTTAGTAAGTCTGCTAATGTCCATGTAAACAACCATAACCAAAAGTGTTAAATGTCTGATCCATTATATCTGCTGTCTAAAACTATCACGTTTTACAAATCTGTTCCTGAAATTGTTCCATTTTTAAACTGGTTTAAAAGTCTGTTTTTTCAAATAGTTTTAATCCAGCTGGCTTATTAATTTCATGATTGGCTTTCAAAAATCTGTTGGTAAATAGAATGCTATGCTTTTTGATTGTCTTAGAGCAGGGGTGGCAGACTCAATTTCGTCGAGGGCCGCATCAGCAGTGTGGTTGCCCTCAAAGGGCCAGTTGTATATTGGTCGCACTACATACAGAATGCAGAGTTCAGGTTTACGTCAGGATTATGCTACGTACAGAGTGCAGGGATTCAGGGGTGCGCTACGTACACATTGCAGAGTCCGCACAGAGCACCATTACATCAGAGTCCGCACAGAGCACCATTACATCAGAGTCCGCACAGAGCACCATTACATCAGAGTCCGCACAGAGCACCATTACATCAGAGTCCGCACAGAGCACCATTACATCAGAGTCCGCACAGAGCACCATTACATCAGAGTCCGCACAGAGCACCATTACATCAGAGTCCGCACAGAGCACCATTACATCAGAGTCCGCACAGAGCACCATTACATCAGAGTCCGCACAGAGCACCATTACATCAGAGTCCACACGGACCCCCATTACATAAGAGTCCACACGGACCCCCATTACATAAGAGTCCACACAGACCCCCATTACATCAGTTGGCACAGACCCCCATTACATCAGTTGGCACAGACCCTCTTGTAATGCTGTGGACTCGGATGTAAAGAGGGAACTCTGATGTAAGGGGGGCTCTGCCCACCAAAGCCCCCCTCTTGCATCAGAGTCCACAGAGCACCCCTTAAACTCGTTTTAACTATACACTGGGAGGTTGCAGAGGGTGAGCTTACTCACCCCAGGATGGAGGGTCAGGGGCGGGCTGCATGCAGCTTTTAAATATGTTCAATCTTCCTTCCTTTTCCCGCGGATGTCACATGGGGTGTGGGCGGGCCAGACCGTGTAGAGAGGCAGGAAGAGGAGGAGAAGTGTCTGAGCAGCCGAACTGTCAGAGGCTGAGCTGTGTGTGAGAGAGACACACAGCTCAGCCAATCAGCTGCTAACATAGCCCGGAGATGACACAGGCACGGCCGCGTATCGGTAGGTAAACGGCGGCCGCGACCTGTGTTAACTCTGTGCAACCCGCGGGCGCCGCTTACCTCCTGCTGTGCGGCCTGATCATCAACAGGCCAGAGAGCGGGTGGCACTGGCCCGCGGGACTCGAACAATCAGTGGAGGCTGGCGGGCCACATGACAAGGCTTGGCGGGCCGGATTCGGTCCGCGGGCCTTGTGTTTGCCACCCCTGTCTTAGAGTATGTACTTATTACTCTCTAAGCATAAAGTATTTCTAGATTAGGAGATTTACCTTTTTTCTTCCTGTCCTATAGACAAAAATGCAAGTGAAATGACATATCTCTAAATTGAGGAAAATCTGTAACAAGCCTCACCACATTTTAAATGCATGCAAAAAGTGGCTTAAATTGCTCTTGATTCTTGTTGTGCCCTTCACTTGACCTCAGCTGTTTTCCAAGCCCCCACTCAATCTTTCAGTGAGTTGGCTGTCAGACAGCAGTAACACTGACAACCAGGCCACATTAGGCATTGCTGTCTTGGAGACAACACTGTCATCTGTGCAGTCATCCAATTTTTGTATTGGTAGTATGTTTTCGATAAATGGTATCTTTATGTATAAATAATATGTATAAAATATGGACTAAGAACCTGCCATAAACAATTAATGACTGGTTGACCACAGTTGGATCAAGGCGCAGTTTTATATGTACCACTCCCTGGCTAAAAAATCTCAAGAAAATACTTTATTGAAATGGGTTTTTCTTGTTAAAGGGTCACTAAAGGGAAAAAAAAATTTGGGCTGAAATGACTGTTTACAAGGTATAGAGACATAAAAGTTAACTGATTCCTTTTAAAAAATGATTAAAAATAGATAAAAATCAATCATATAATCAACCTACAGTTCTAGTTTCGTTTTTGCTGTTATTTCCTGTCTCTCTGATGTACAGAGCCAGAGAGCCAATAGAGGGCAGTGATGGTTTGTCTAAAACCCCTCAGCACCAACCCAGTTTCAGTTTACACACAGTAATAACACCTCCTTGATTAGTGACCACATTGAGAAAGCTCCCAGCACTGTGGTTATAAGGAAACAGACAACCAGGAAGTGTGGAGATCAGAGCAGAGTTACAGCAACATCAAAGAAAAAACGAACAATGAGGACATGAAAACAGCACTGCAGTAAGGTAAAGGAAGCTATTTAGCTAAAAAAAAAAAAATCCTTTAGTGACCCTTTAACCACGACCCGGACCAAAATGCAGGTAAAGGACCAGGCCCCTTTTTGCGATTCGGCACTGCGTCGCTTTAACTGACAATTGCGCGGTTGTGCGACGTGGCTCCCAAACTTTTCTTCCCACAAATAGAGCTTTCTTTTGGTGGTATTTGATCGCCTCTGCAACTTTTATTTTTTGCGCTATATACAAAAATAGAGCGACATTTTTGAAAAAAAAAATATATTTTTTACTTTTTGTTATAAGAAAAATCAAATAAACTAAATTTTAGTCAAACATTTAGGCCAAAATGTATTTAGCCACATGTCTTTAGTAAAAAAAAAAAAAAAAAAAAAAAAAGCTACCTAGCGGGAACAGCGACACTAATACAGCGATCAGAAAAATGATCGCTTAGTGACGCTGGCAATAGGGAGTGAAAGGGTTAACTAGGGCGGTGATCAAGGGGTTAAAACTTTATTAGGGGGGGTACGGGGGCTACCCTGGACCTAACACTAACTGCCTGTCACACTGACACTAAATACAGTGATCATACATACATTATCACTGCATTCAGTGACACTGTGATGGGGGGGGGGGTGATCGCAAGGGGTTAAGTGTGCCTGCGTGTCCTGGTGTCAGTGTAGTGTTGTGCAGACTTACTATGTGATGTGATCTCTCCTCAGCGGCGGTTGAAAAAAACGCTGAGAGCAGAGATCACATCACTTCCCTCTTCCTGTGTTTACACAGGAGGAGGAAGTGACACACAGGCGAGCGCGCGCATTGTCTGGGAGCGATCCGGAGGGGGCGGACAAAAACGAACCGCTGCCCCCTCAGCACGGATCGCTCGCACAGCCACCGGGACTGTCGCATGTACCGGGGGGATCCCGATCGGACCCACGTCAAGGCAGCCACGTACAGGTACGTTGATGTGCCTGTCCGTGCCATTCTGCCGACGTAAATGTACATGCGGCGGTCCTTAAGGGGTTAATCACCCTTGTTCCTATGACATAAGGCCAGAGGTTTCTTACACAAACATTTAACTGATTCAAGCATGCATGTTTATGTCATTATCATACTAAAATATGATCATTTGGTGTTCAGATATTGCAGCTGTGATTTCATCTCTTTGCGCAGCTTCAGACCAGAGACTATAATCTTTCCCGACAGCAAATCTAATAGTCTGACAAATTTGCTTACAACAGTTTGGGACTGCGCACGCAACATGCACATTGAGATGTAAATTACCTAGTTAACATTTTAGTGTCCAATTTGGTGTTTAGAAATGTCTATTACTGACATTTCCTTAGAGCAGCAGCAATTGGTATGTAAATAACTAGCGCTTTCACTCTTTACAAAAAAATTGGCAAAAGGCAATGCCTTTTGTTGCAAATAGTACAAAAGTTATTTTGATGCAAGACACGACACAGCTTTTGCTCCTGCACTTATTCCTACTGAAATGCAATCTAATACGGCATTTTCCATATAGCTATAGCTATAGCTATATACTCCAAAACTGGTATAGAGGCACTTGCAGGTCTTTCAGGAGATAGATCCAAACAGCAGTATTTTATTGTCAATGTTTCGATAAAGCTCTGTCCATCTTTCCCAAGACACTACAACATGGAGGTGAAAAGACCAATAAAATAAACCCAAAGTCCCACCAACCAACAATACCCCCTAGTCATGACATAACAAAGTGCATAATAACATAATGTTAAAACAAGTGATGTGCTAGGAGAACATAGCAACAAATGAAAAATAGCCACAAATAAAATACAATGCACTGTAAATAGCACAACACAAAAGACAGACAATAGATCCACAGTGCAGTGCACAAAGATGGGAATACATACGCCAGGGCTCAAAATTTCAAGTCTTGAGCCACTAGTTGCATCACCCAACCCCTCCCCTGCCCCACTTCTAAGTCCGCCCTTGTAAATTATCTCATGAAATTACACTGTTAAATGTTTTAAGCAGAATTAAGTTCCAAAAAAAAATATTAACAACATTAACAATATTAACTTAAAACATATCAGTGCAGCCTCACTGTGCCCATCAAATGCAGCTTTACGGTGTCCATGAATGCAGCCTCTGTGCCCATGAATGCAGCCCCATTGTGTCCTATCAATTGCAGCGTCGCAGTGCCCCATCAATTGCAGCATCGCAGTGCCCCATCAATTGCAGCGTCGCAGTGCCCCATCAATTGCAGCGTCGCAGTGCCCCATCAAATGCAACGTCACCGTTAATTGAGAATTAGTTTAGTAACTACCACCTGAAAAATCTCCCTGTTCCCATTGTCTGGCTAAGTTATGCATCTATTGCATAACAGTTTGTTTCCTATTGAATAAGTGAATTAAAGTTACACTCCACTATATCCATATTGTCCAAAAGTAATACACATCCACTACTTCCTGGCCCTGTAACCTAGTTTTCATTGAACCATTTCTTACTGTGTTTCTCATTCTTGCTGTAGTGTGCTCCATGAGCTCCCGAACCTCTCTTTTTCCCCTACACTTAAATTTATTTGGAATGAGCAGTGCATGTTCTTTGCAGTCATGTTCAATGCTCTATGTACATTACAAACCACATAGTCCCTAGCATCTCGTGCGTGAGCAAGAGTGGGTGGATACATTCCTACATATAGTGGGACCATGAAGAATGAACATACCTACTCCCTAAGACAATCAGACCACAGCAACAAAAAAAGGGGAATTTGGAGGCGGCTCAGAGCTATAGAAGGTATTTTTTTCAATTTCACAGACTAGTTTTAAGAACTTTGAGCCAGGGAAGATTAATGTGCAGCAGGAACCAGTGGGAATAAAAGGTGGGCCATCGCCCTGTACCATGTAATCCATGTGACCAATCAAGGCAGTAAACAGACTCAATGCAGCCAAAAGGCGTTAGAAAAGGATTGCCTACAATGTCATCACAACTGTCTAAGCAATCTCTGTAAAAAAAAATCTGATCAACCCCCTAGAGCAGTAAAGTGTCACTATGGTCTGCTCTGATAAAAGAATGTAAAAAAAATATGTGCAGGGTCACTATGGTAAGATTGTACTGCTGTGGCGGTGATCATGTACAATGGCTCACTGCTCTGATATAACTTTAGCAAATGGAGTAGATTTGCTAAAACTGGTGCACTCAGAATCTGGTGCAGTTGTGCATGGTAGCCATTCGGCTTCTACCCTCAGCTTGTTCAATTAAGCTAGAAGCAGATTGTTTTTTATGTAAAAGGGAGCCTGATTTTGCACTCTCCAGCTTTAGTAAATAAACCCCTATTAGGTGTCCCTAATTACCACCGCACCAGTGCAATGTTGCCTCTGCCTGCTGCCTGTACTGACTGACCTGTTTACTGACAATGTTGCTGCCTGGACCAATACTTTGCCTGTTTGCTGACCATGTCTCTGCCTGAACTGCGAGACAGCAGTCTCAGCCATCCCCTACAGGCAAACGCACCCCTGGAACCACAAGAACTCTTTTGTTCTTACTTTTTTCAGCCTTCTGTACTTCCTGGCCAGTGGACATGGCATTCCTGGAGGCACCACTCAGGGCCGGTACAAGGCAGGGCGGAAGGGGCGGATCCCCCTGGGCGCTACCATTAGCGGACTGGACGGGAGCGCAGGTGAAGTGCCATCAGTGTGCTTCACTGTACACACTAGCCGGCGCCACTAGCTGTACTGTAGTCATCTTTAACTTACTACTGTTATGTGCTGAGTGCGCTCCTGCACCCAGCACAAGCCTACACAGTCCACACCAGCCATACATGTCAGCACTGCTCCTTCTCTCCCCCTATGAAGGGAATTTGTAGTCCCGGCAGCGTGACATCACTCACAGCCGGAGGCGGGATAGGAGGAAAGAAGAGAGCTGCTGCCGAAACTGCGGGAGGAGCCGCTGAGGAAGAAACCAGCCCTTTTTCACCTCTGGCAGCCCTCTCCTCTCTTGGCTTTTCTCTGTTAGCTCTGGGCACTCACTGCTGCTGCCCTCGAGCACAATTCTGCTCCCAGCACTGTAAGCTAGTAAATCCAGAGGCAGCTTGTCCCTGCTTGCTGCCACTACTGATACATTGTAGCACGAAGCCGAGGAGCTCTGAAACTCCTCCTCAGCTCTGTGCCACAGCAGACAGAGCTCTCTGTACTCTGCTGAATTAAGAAAAAAAAAGCCTGTGCATACCATAGAGAGTGGTGGTCATCAGAAGAGGTTAGGGATTGCCAAAGCCTAAGGTGCAGAAGGGAGTGCACTGTAAAAGTGTGGGGGAGGAGGGAATATGTGCTGAGAGAGAGAACAGTGAAAAGGGGGGGGTAGCAGAAAGAAGAGCTGGGGGATGTGTGCAGAGGGGGTGTCTGGGGTGATTTGTACAGAAAGGAGAGCTGGGGAATGTGTGCAGAGGGGGTATCTGGAGGGATTTGTACATGGAGATCTGGGAGGATTTGTACAGAAGGGGGATCTGGAGGGATTTGTACATGGAGATCTGGGGGGATGTATGCAGAGAGGGGATCTGGAGGGATTTGTACATGGAGGGGATCTGAAGGGATTTGTACATGGAGGAGATCTGGGGGATGTGTGCAAAGAGGGGATCTGGAGGGATTTATACATAGAGGAGATCTGGGGGGATGTGTGCAAAGAAGGGATCTGGAGGGATTTGTACATGAAGGAGATCTGGAGGGATTTGTACATGGAGGAGATCTGGGGGGATTTGTGCAGAAGGGGGATCTGTACATGGAGATCTGGGGGATTTGTGCAGAGGGGGATCTGGAGGGATTTGTACATGGATGAGGTCTGGGGGGATTTGTACAGAGGGGGGATCTAGAGGGATTTGTACATGGAGGAGATCTGGGGGGATTTGTGCAGAGGGGGGATCTGGAGGGATTTGTACATGGGGAGATCTGGGGGATTTGTACAGAGGGGGGATCTGGAGGGATTTGTACATGGAGGAGATCTGGGGGTATTTGTACAGAGGGGGGATCTGCAGGGATTTGTACATGGAGGAGATCTGGGGGGATTTGTGCAGAGGGGGGATCTGGAGGGATTTAACATTGAGGAGATCTGGGGGGATTTGTGCAGAGGGGGGATTTGGAGGGATTTGTATATGGAGATCTGGGGGGATTTGTGCAGAGGGGGGATCTGGAGGGATTTGTACATGGAGGAGAGCTGGGGGATGTGTGTGTACCACTGCTGCTGCCCTTGAGCACAATTCTGCTCCATAGAGACTGGTGGCTGTCAGAAGAGGTGATGGATTGTCAAAGCCTGAGGTTGTGCAGAGAGGAGTGCACTGTAAAGGTGTGGGGAAATATGTGCTGAGATAGTCACAACGGTGACAATGAATGGCGACGATAATTGGGGGGGGCGCAGTTTGCCTCCTTCGCCCTGGGCACCAAATGACCTTGTCCCAGCACTGGCACCACATACCAGTAAGCTAGGCCTGCTAGGCTTATAGGAACAGGGACTGCTATAGTGTCGTTACACTAAGCTATTTTCCTTGATTACTGGTACAGTGCCTTGCAAAAGTATTCGGCCCCCTTGAACTTTGTGACCTTTTGCCACATTTCAGGCTTCAAACATAAAGATATAAAAAAAAATTGTGAAGAATCAACAAGTGGGACACAATTATGAAGTGGAACGAAATTTATTGGATATTTCCAATTTTTTTAACAAATAAAAAACTGAAAAATTGGGTGTGCAAAATTATTCAGCCCCTTTACTTTCAGTGCAGCAAACTCTCTCCAGAAGTTCATTGAGGATCTCTGAATGATCCAATGTTGACCTAAATGACTAATGATGATAAATAGAATCCACCTGTGTGTAATCAAGTCTCTGTATAAATGCACCTGCACTGTGATAGTCTCAGAGGTCCGTTTAAAGCGCAAAGAGCATCTTGAAGAACAAGGAACACACCAGGCAGGTCCGAGATACTGTTGTGGAGAAGTTTAAAGCTGGATTCGGATACAAAAAGATTTCCCAAGCTTTAAACATCCCAAGGAGCACTGTGCAAGCGATAATATTGAAACGGAAGGAGTATCAGACCACTGCAAATCTACAAAGACCTGGCCGTCCCTCTAAACTTTCAGCTCATACAAGGAGAAGACTGATCAGAGATGCAGCCAAGAGGCCCATGATCACTCTGGATGAACTGCAGAGATCTACAGCTGAGGTGGGAGACTCTGTCCACAGGACAACAATCAGTCGTATACTGCACAAATCTGGCCTTTATGGAAGAGTAGCAAGAAGAAAGCCATTTCTTAAAGATATCCATAAAAAGTGTCGTTTAAAGTTTGCCACAAGCCACCTGGGAGACACACCAAACATGTGGAAGAAGGTGCTCTGGTCAGATGAAACCAAAATCGAACTTTTTGGCAACAATGCAAAACGTTATGTTTGGCGTAAAAGCAACACAGCTCATCCCCCTGAACACACCATCCCCACTGTCAAACATGGTGGTGGCAGCATCATGGTTTGGGCCTGCTTTTCTTCAGCAGGGACAGGGAAGATGGTTAAAATTGATAGGAAGATGGATGGAGCCAAATACAGGACCATTCTGGAAGAAAACCTGATGGAGTTTGCAAAAGACCTGAGACTGGGATGGAGATTTGTCTTCCAACAAGACAATGATCCAAAACATAAAGCAAAATCTACAATGGAATGGTTCACAAATAAACATATCCAGGTGTTAGAATGGCCAAGTCAAAGTCCAGACCTGAATCCAATTTAGAATCTGTAGAAAGAACTGAAAACTGCTGTTCACAAATGCTCTCCATCCAACCTCACTGAGCTTGAGATGTTTTGCAAGGGGGAATGGGCAAAAATTTCAGTCTCTCGATATGCAAAACTGATAAGAGACATACCCCAAGCGACTTACAGCTGTAATCGCAGCAAAAGGTGGCGCTACAAAGTATTAACTTAAGGGGGCTGAATAATTTTGCACGCCCAATTTTTCAGTTTTTTATTTGTTAAAAAAGTTTGAAATATCCAATAAATTTCGTTCCACTTCATGATTGTGTCCCACTTGTTGTTGATTTTTCACAAAAAATTACAGTTTTATATCTTTCTGTTTGAAGCCTGAAATGTGGCAAAAGGTCGCAAAGTTCAAGGGGGCCGAATACTTTCGCAAGGCACTGTATGAGGGGGACCATTATAGCACATTGGTTTTGATACAATGGGTTGATTTGTGTGATACACAAGATACAATTTCCAGTACATAATCAGTCCAGACAGTGAAAAAATCTCACACACGTGCTATTACCATACTCGGGAGGCGTAGTAGACTGTGTTTTGGGTTATAATTCTAAGTATTCCCATGCTGTGGAATATTTTATTAAATTGACAACTCTGTGTAAAAATAAATACATTTTCATTTTCTGCATTTTCCAAAAACTTGCGACAAAAAAATTAAGTCTTAGACTCACCATGCCACTTAAAACATACCTCTTGAAAATGTAATACTTTTGTGGGCATTTCTGTTCTGGTTTCACACATGTGGTATTGCCACACTTGAAAGGAGTAGCAGAATGAAAGCGAAGGGAGCTGTTTTAAGCTCCCCGAGCCCATGGGAATGCTTGCAGAGGGAAGTTTTCAGGCCCCCTCTTCTTCATTTCACACACCTGTGGATTAGTGGGAGTGGTACAGGTTTAGGTGAGGTAAGCTAGGGACCAATAAGGGACAGTTTCTAGGTCACAGGGTACACAGGAACATTCTGGAAGATGAAAAGGTTATTTAAGGCAGGGACAGCAAGCTGCGGTGACCAGAATTTCAGGTAACCCTTACCTTTTGAACCCCCCCCTCCCTTGTCGCGGCCTAGGTATTACGTGGTACCCCCTTTTGGTTTTGTGAATTAACAATTGGGGTTGGTTAAGAAAGAGTTAATATCCAACCTGAGTCATGGTGGCTAGGTTGAGGACTGTTGGTGGTTTAAGTTAATGAGTGATGTGTTGATTCGTTATATCACAATGGTTATTTGATTAATAAATATTGATGAATAAATGAAATAAATAATACCAGTAATAAAGGCCTGCGGCCAAGTTTAACCCGCTCCATGCTTCTTGAGTCATTATTTATTTAGGTATCATTCTGCATACAGTCCCATGGGTTTTTGGGTGTGATTCCAAGTATGACTATAATTAGGGTTGTCCCGATACCACTTTTTTTGGACCGAGTACAAGTACCGATACTTTTTTTCATGTACTTGCCGATACCGATACTTTTTTTAAATGTCATGTGACAGTTTTCAAACCACAATACAGACTAAGGATATTTTCTTTAGAATTATGAAGAACTCTAACTCAAGACATTATAAAAGAATAAACATGAGTAAAAATGAATAAAAATGTTTTATTTGCTTGTCACGCAGTAGTAAAAAACTCAAAGAATTTTCACAGAACATGTTAATAAATACAAAAAAAAATATTCGGTCAAGCATCGGGAGCATTTGCGCCAGTACAAGCACTCCCGCAAATACTCAGGATCGGTCCCGATACCAATACTAGTATCGGTATCGGGACAACCCTAATTATAATGCTATAAGCTTTTTGTATAAAAATAAATTTTCATTTTGTTTCCTACATTCTCACACGTTACTCCCATAATCGGGAGGCAAAGCAGAATGTGTCTTGAGGTGTCATTGGAGTATAACTTTCACAGAGCCTAAATAATATACACTGATATGGGTTGTTTATACTAAAGAAGTATAGCAGAATACATGTTAGCCTAAATTTGCGAAGAAAGATTGCAAAATCTTATAAAAAAAAAGTAATTTTATATTTTTTTCCTTTTATATAAAAACAAATACAGTGATTATTAAATACCATCACAAGAAAGCTCTATCTGTCTTAAAAAAAATGATATAAAATGTATATTATTTGGGTTAAATGTTGCATTCAAAGTGTGACAGCATCGAAATCTGCAAAATGAAATTAAAACAGTCTGATCTTGAAATTATTAAGCATCAGCACAGAAGGGGAGTGTGAATTCATGTTCTAAAGATAAGGTAAGGCTGGAGTTCAGCTTTAAAGGGTTTGTAAATCCTTGTGCTAAAAAATAAAATAACAAAGATGTCATACTTGCCTCCACTGTGCAGTTCGTTTTGCACAGAATGACCCTGATAGGATGCATTAAGGTGAAAAAAGATGAGGGTTTACAACCCCTTTAAGAATTCATTATGAGACATAGAAAAAGAACCTCAGAGGATTTTACTTTTAGATTTTACCCCCCGTTCTTTATCCCCCCATTTTTCTTTCCACTCCCCCCCCCCTTATTTTTTTATTATTTTTTGTTCTTATGTTGCTCTTATATTGTTCTGTTTTGGTGTTGTATTGTTGGAATATACACTGAAAATTGAAGGTACAGTTAAGGCACGTACAACAATTGTCTGTTGGACGTGTTTTGTCAGATAATCCATCTGTCTGCTCCATTGGACAATTGTTGTCGGAATTTCCGACAACAAATGTTGGCTGTGCATGCTGTCAAATTGTCCGACAGCAAATGTGTTCCGGCTAATCATCCGATCATGTGTACACAAATCCACCTGACTAAAATATAAAGTACAAACACGCATGCTCCGAACCAATGCCAACTATAAGACAACATTAGCAGAAGTTGCCCAAAGGGTGGCTCCAAAGAGCAGAAAAACCGAGTAGTTTTGTCAATGTTGGCTGAAAAAGTTCTGCTGTCTGTATACAGAACAAGTTCACGGCCAACGCTCTCCATGGGTTTGTACAATGGAAGTTCGATTGTGTGTATGAGGCCTTATGCCGCGTACACACGGTCGTTTTTTGTGATGAAATAAAACGACATTTTAAAAAACGTCATTTAAATTGATGGTGTGTGGGCAAAACGTCGTTTTATGTCTTCAAAAAAACGACCAAAAAAAAATTCCAACATGCTTGAATTTTTTGTGTCGTTTTTCAAAACGTCGTTTTTTGTTTCACAAAAAGTCACCGTGTGTGGCAAAAACGTCTTTTAAAACGACGTTTTTCAACCCGCGCATGCCCATAAGCTAGTTATGAAGCGAGCTTCAATGGAAAAGAGTGGTGAACGTAACCTCGCTTTTTGTGAAAAAAAACGATGGTGTGTATGCAACATCGTCTTTGAAAGTGACGTTTCAAAAACGTCGTTTTTTACTTCACAGAAAACGTCGTTTTTTTTCATCACAAAAAATGATCGTGTGTACGCGGCATAAGAGTAGTAAGGACTTCAATAGTTATACATATGTGTGGAGTCTGACTTTTTGTTCTCTCACAATGTGGTGTATAACATGGATTGTATTTCTAAGTCAACTCTGATTGTTTTTCCCATGTCTGTCTGTCTGTCTACTTAATTTACTTAAATAAAGAATACAACTTTTTCTGAAAAATTCTTGAACTGATAAAGGACTTATACTAGTTCAGCAAAGGGGAAAGGTTCAGCAAATCTATCTCCTCCTAGTCTTTATCATCAGCATGACCCCCTAACAGTTCTGGACCCCCTGCACAGACACCCCCCATTCAGTACAGACATGGTACACCCCTATAATGCCGACCCCCTACAGTGCAGCCCCCCTTACAGTGCAGACACCCCCCTACAGTGCAGACACCCCACAATACAGACACCCCTACAGTGCAGCCCCCCTACAATGCAGACACCCTCCCCTACAATACAGACACCCCAAAATACAGACCGGAGACCCCCCTACAGTGCAGACATCCCAATACAGCGCAAACACCCCCCACCTACAATACAGACCCCCCTACAGTGGAGACCCAGACCCCCCCCTTCAGACCCATAATGTACCTCGCCTGTGATCTGTCGCCTCGGCTCAGAATCCTCAGATGAATAGCGCAGGTCAGTGGGACATGATGTTTGGCACGCCGCACATGTAGTCTACAGGGAGGAGGCCAGGAGGGGGAGGAGGCGGCGGGTTCAATCACTGTGCTCGGCGGCGTGAGACAGGTCACAGCCGAGACAGATCAGACAGAGCCGCAGCGCGGGCACGAGATAGAGAATAGTGGGGTCCCGGGTGCGCCAGCCGACGGGTGTCACTCGAGCGTGGCGAACACCCACCGCCAGCCTGACACCCCCCCAGTGTGTGGCATCCGGGGCGCCCCGCCCCCCACTTAGTACGCCTCTGATTGGCCGCCAACATTATGTCAGTCTAAAAAAAAAAGTAAAAAAAAACTCAATGTCGGGATGGTGTCACCCCTCTAGCGGGTGTCACCCGGGTGCGGGCCGCACCCCCCCGCACCCCCCTAGCAACGCCTCTGGGCCCCCTTGGGGATTCGATCAGATTTAAAATCTATAGTGATACTTCTCCTTTAAACATAGGAACAGAGTAAAACCTTGAAACTTTGCCCTTCTTACCAATTTGAATTTAAAGATAACATGGACAGTGTATTGTAGTAGCAAATCCTCATTTTTATTTTGGAACAGCTTCATAAAGTGTCATGAAATATGTAATACAAATGTTATCTATTATGGGCCAGATTCAGGTAGAGTTAGGCTGGAGTATCAGTGATACTCCAGCCTAACTGTTACTTTAAGCCGGCGTTTCTGTTTTCTGTAACCAGAAAACAAGAAACGCCGGGTTGGAGTTCCGATGCGATCGGCGCAATTGAATTTCGCCATCGCATCGCAACTTTAATTTAAAAATGGCGCCGGGGGCGTTCCCGCTGATTTACGCTGAAAAAATATGTTAATCAGCGGGAATCGGCAATTCACGATCGTATTCAGGCGCGACGCAGTGACTTTTCGACGTTTCCGTAAGCGATACGCGGCGTAAAGATAAAGCAGCCCCCTAGTGGAGTATCCTTTGTTAAGTATAGTCGTCGTCATCGCGTCGAAAAAAAAAAATCGCGTCGCTTGCGTAAAACGTCCATGAATGGGGATTTGACGTCATTGACGTTCACTGACAGAATTTGGAGCATGCGCACTGGGATGCATTGACAGTCGACGCATGCGCAGTACGTTCGCCGCGGGATCGCGCTTAGTTTAAATAATAAACGCCCCGTACCCGCCCAATTTGAATTCCGCCGGCTCATTTGCGATATGCTGCCGCAACTTTAGGAGCAAGTGCTTCATGAATAACAGCACTTGCTCCTAAAATTTCGCCAGCGTGACGTAAATTAGAAACGTTACTCCAGAGCAAAGATGCTCCAATCTACCTGAATCTGGCCCTATGTATCTATATTGTAACTTTAAGACCATTTGATTTCTCAAAATGTTTAGATCATTTTAGCAGTGTAGAAATACTTCTGCCAACAATAAATATGTGTACATATAACATGAAGAAAAAAAAAGTCTGCTAACATCCAATTGGATTCCAGGAGTAAAACTTGTAATAAAGCAACAGCTAAATGTCAAGGTTGTAATGTTTACATGAATCAAGAATGAGAATAATACTGTGCATCTACTTCCTGCTCACAGAGCCAGAAAGCGAAGGATGAAAAAACACAATGGTATATTAAAAAAAAAAAAAAAAACTTGATGCAGAGAAAAACATTGCTGTCTATTCTTGTTTTAAAGTGTTGTGTATACAATAAGGCATGGAATGTATTTTATATTTGATGAGCCTAAGCCTTTTTTAGGCATTGGCTGAGCATTTCCAGAAGTGCTACCAGCCTAGTCTTTGAGTGCCGTGTTTATGGCACATATTTAAGATCTTTCTACACAAGGAATCACTATTTAAAATTAATGTGTTTGACCCAAAACCTTTGCCTCCATGGGCCTTAAGACTGAAATTAAAGTAAAATTAATGCAAAACTTTTGTTTTAAATGATTATTAGAACAGTTTTACCACTATATTGCTAAATGTATTGAGACACCTGCCTTTACACGCAAATTAACTTGAATGGCATCCCAATCTTAGTCAGTAGGGTTCAATATTGAGCTGGCCCATCCTTTGCAGTTATAACAGCTTCAACTCTTCTGGAAAGGCTGTCCACTAGGGATGAGCTTCGAGTTCGTGTTGAACTCGTGTTCGACTCGAACATTTCCTGTTCGGCCGTTCACTGAACAGCGAACAATTTGGGGTGTTCACGGCAAATTCGAAAAGCCGTGGGAACACCCTGTAAAAGTCTATGGGAGAAATCTAAAGTGCTAATTTTAAAGGCTTATATGCAAGTTATTATCATAAAAAGTGTTTGGGGACCTGGGTTCTGCCCCAGGGGACATGTATCAATGGTCTGGTATGGTCTGGATATTAAGGGGAACTCCACCCCAAATTTAAAAAAAAAATGACGTAGGGTTTCCCCCAAATATCCATACCAGACCCTTCAGGTCTGGTATGAATTTTAAGGGGAACTCCACCCCAAATTAAAAAAAATTATGCGGGGTTCCCCCCAAATATCCATACTAGACCCTTCAGGTCTGGTATGGATTTTAAGGGGAACTCCACCCCAAATAAAAAAAAATGGTGTGGAGTCACCCTCAAAAATCCATACCAGACCCTTTATCCAAGCATACAACCTGGCAGGCCACAGGAAAAGAAGGGGGGGGTGAGAGAGCGCCCCCCCCCTCCTGAACCATACCAGGCCACATGCCCTCTACATGAGGAGGATGCTTTGGGGGTCTGTGACCCCTAAAAGCACCATGTCTCCATGTTGATATGGACCAGTGTTGCTAACCGCCTGTATTTTTATGGACACTTTGTAAAAACGGGCACTTTTTTCCCCCATTCGTAAATGTCTGTGGTTGCAGAAATGTGCCAGTAAAAATAGCCGAGATCTGTTTGGCTTGAAACTGCGCATGGAGATTGGGTGCAGGGGGTGATGGTGGCTGCAGTGGCACCGCAGAGGGGGATGGAGGTAGGGGGTGATTGGAGGCACCGCAGAGGGGGATGGAGGCAGGGGATGATTGGAGGCAGGGGGCCTGGGGGACATTGGAGGCAAGAGGAGATTGAAGGCAGCTGGTGATTGGAAGAAGGGGGTGTTGGTGGCACCGCAGAGGGGGATTGTGGCATTGCAGAGGGTGGGGATGGAGACAGGGATTGTTGGTGGCATCGCAGAGGAGGATGGAGGCAGAAGGTGATTGGAGGCAGAGGGAGATTGGAGTCAGGGGGAGATTGTGGCATCGCAGAGGGGGGTGGAGGCAGGGGGTGTTGTGACTAAATAATTTGCCCTTATTAGATCTAAAATAACAAAAATATGTTTTTTTACCTTAATATCTACCTTAAATCACATTGCTATTTGCCTAGCGAACTTGTTTGTAGCCTACATACTGAAATTTGCACCTAAAAATTTAATTTAGTAACTTTTGTAAAATGTGAGTAAAAACGTGGCTGCGCCAGTAAATTTCGGGTGTCGTGCCAGTAAATTTCAATCTGGTAGGTTGACAACACTGATGGGGACAAGGTCTTCATCCCCACAAACCTTGCCCAGTGGTTGTGGGGGTCTGTGGGCGGGGGGTATTATCGGATTCTGGAAGACCCCTTTAACAAAGGGGACCCCCAGATCCGGCCCCCCATGTGAATTGGTAATGGGGTACCCCTACCATTTCACAAAGAAAGTGTAACAAATTGTAAAAAAAAAACAGACACTGTTGGGAAAGTCCTTTTTTAACCACTTAAGGACCGCCTACTGCACATTTACTTCGGCAGAATGGCACGGCTGGGCACATCAACGTATATATACGTTGATTTTAGTACCCAGCCGTGGGTCGCGGGGCGCGCGCCCGCGACCCGGTCCGAAGCTCCGGGACCGCGGGATTCGCAGACCCGATCGCCGCTGCAATGCGGCGATCCGTCCCTGGAGCGGAAGAACGGGGAGAGCCGTGTTTACACACGGCTTCCCTGTGCTTCTCTGTGGCTGTAGCATCGATCGCGTCATCCCTGTAATAGGGGGACGCGATCGATGATGTCACACCTACAGCCACACCCCCCTACAGTAGTAAACAAACCACATAGGCACACATCCCCTACAGCGCCACCTGTGGTTAACTCCCAAACTGCAACTGTCATTTCCACAGTAAACAATGCAAATTTAAATGCATTTTTTACTGTGAAAATGACAATGGTCCCAAAAATGTGTCAAAATTGTCCGAAGTGTCCGCCATATTGTCGCAGTCACGAAAAAAATCGCTGATCGCCGCTATTAGTAGTAAAAAAAAAAAATTAATAAAAATGCAATAAAACTATTCCTTATTTTGTAAAAATAAATTTTGCGAAAACCAACCGATAAACGCTTATTGCGATTTTTTTTACCAAAAATACGTAGAAGAATACGTATCGGCCTAAACTGAGGAAAAAAAATGTTTTTTTATATATTTTTGGGGGATTTTTATTATAGCAAAAAGTAAAAAATATTGCATTTTTTTTTAATTGTCGCTCTATTTTTGTTTATAGCGCAAAAAATAAAAACCGCAGAGGTGATCAAATAACACCAAAAGAAAGCTCTATTTGTGGGGAAAAAAGGACGCCAATTTTGTTTGGGAGCCACGTCGCACGACCGCGCAATTGTCAATTAAAGCGACGCAGTGCCGAATCGCAAAAAGGGGCAAGGTCCTTTACCTGCATTTTGGTCCGGGTCTTAAGTGGTTAAAATAAAAATGATTCCAGCGGTGGTAATCCACTCTCGGTCTCGGCTCTAACGCTGTCGGTATCCTGCGATGGGTGATCTCCTCTCCGGAGTCCAGCGATGATAAGATCTCCTCTTCATCCAGGTTCCAACAATGAGATGTTCACAGCGCAGCGCATCCTGTCTCCATCACAGACACCCTGGGAATGATGTGGCGGGAGCCATTGACAACTCTTATGTGACCCGTCCCCCTCTGACGCAAGAGGAAACCCAGCTTTGCCAGTGACGTGCGGTTGACTCCGCCCCCTCTGATGTAACACAGGTTTCCCGTTGCATCAGAGGGGGGCGGGGTCACCCGCACGTCGATGGAAAAGCCTGGGTTTCCCCTTGTGTCAGAGGGGGATGGGTTCACGCGACAGGTGGCCCCGCGCTCAGCTACATAAGAGCTGTCACTGGCTCCTGCCGCATCATTCCTGTGGTATCTGAAGACTACAGGGCAGGCTATTTTTAGCGCCGTACCACCTGAAAACGCATCAATGTGAAAGGGGCCTTACTCAGGCTCTTAGTGACAGGCCTGTTGTACCCCTTTTCCAGTGACACAAGACAAATGCCCTTTTTTCAGAGGGCAAATTCAAAATTAATCATTCTGTTGCAATGCATTATTATGTATTACAGTATGGAAGCATTAAGGAAGCCCAGGCATTATGAATGGGCTGCCAGCACACCCCAAAGAACAAGAAAACAAATGTGGTAATTTATAGCAACTCAGCAAACATACCATATGGTGTGCTGTGTTAGGTGTTGCTGTCTACTGTATAGTACATTGTGTTGGGGTGTCATTCATAATGTTAGGGTTTCTCTGATATAAAAACTATTAGGGATGAGCCGAACACCCCCCCCCCCCGGTTCGGTTTGCAGAACATGCGAACAGGCAAAAAGTGTGTTCAAACACATGAACACCATTAAAGTCTATGGGACACGAACATGAAAAATCAAAAGTGCTAATTTTAAAGGTTAATATGCAGGTTATTGTCATACAAATTGTTTGGGGACCTGGGTCCTGCCCCAGGGGACATGTATCAATGCAAAAAAAGTTTTAAAAACTAAAGTTTTTCAGGAGCAGTGATTTTAATAATGCTTAAAGTGAAACAATAGAAGTGAAATATTCCTTTAAATTTCATACATGGGAGTGTCTATAGTATGCCTGTAAAGTAGGGCATGTTTCCCGTGTTTATAACCTGCACAAAATTACATTTCTAAAGGAAAAAAGTAATTAAAAACTACTCGCGGCTATAATGAATTGTTGGGTCCCAGCAATACAGATAAATGGCGTAGGGGTCCCCTCAAAATCCATTTGACACTTCAGGTATGGATTTTAAGGGAAACTCAGCACCAAAATTAAAATAATAAATGGCGTGGGGTTCCCCCCAAAAATCTATATCGGACCCTTATCCGAGCACACAACCTGGCAGGCTGCAGGAAAAGAGGGGGGGACGAGAGAGCAGCCCCCCTGAACCATACCAGGCCACATGTCTTCAACATGGGGAGGATGTCGCCAGAATCTGGAAGCCCGCTTTGACAAAGGGTACCCCACCATGTGAATTGGTAACGGGGTACATTGTACCCCTACCATTTCACAAAAAAAGTGTAAAAAATATTAAAAACCACAGAACACAGCTTGGGACAAGTCCTTTATTAAAAAGAAAAAAAATTCCACCAATCCATTCTTGATCTCCAGCGATACAAAAAAAAAACCTACGCTGACACGATCCTGCCTCCATTGGAGGCAGCTGACCAATGACGCTCTCCAGCCTGACAGCAGTTTAATAGCTGAGGTCGGGGCCACCCATCACGTGCGTGGGTAACCCTGCCCCCCTCTGACAGCGTCGTTGTTTTGTTTTTTTTCTCAGTATCATCGCTGGAGATCGAGAATGGATTTACATCACTGGAGATTGAAAATGGATTAACACTGGAATTTTTTTTCTTTTTATTAAAGGACTTGTCCCAACTGTGTACTTTGGTTTTTAACATTTTTAATTATGGCGTGGGGTTCCCTTTAAAATCCATACCAGACCTGAAGGGTCTGGTATGGATTTTGAAGGGGACCCCTACGCCATTTTTTTTTCAATGACTTTTATCTGTATTGCCGGGACCAGAAAATTCCTTAATTGTCGCGAGTAGTTTTCAATTACTTTTCTTTTAGAAATGTAATTTAGTTCAGGGACTGTTATAAACGCGGGAAACATGGGCTACTTTACACGCATACTATAGACACCCCCAGGTATGAAATTTAAAGGAATATTTCACTTTTATTGTTTCACTTTAAGCATTATTAAAAACGGACGTTTTTAAAACTTTTTTTTGCATTGATACATCCCCAAACACTTTTTATGACAATAACTTGCATATTAACCTTTAAAATTAGCACTTTTGATTTTTCATGTTCGTGTCCCATAGACTTTAATGGTGTTCACACTTTCGAACAAAGTTTTTGCATGTTCTGCTGCGAACCAAACCGGGGGGCGTTTGGCTCATCCCTAATAGTTTTATATCAGAGAAACCCTAACATTATGAACGGCACTCCAACACAATGTACTATACAGTAGACAGCAACACCCAACACAGCACAACATATGGTATGTTTGCTGAGTTTCTATAAATGACCACATTTGTTTTCTTGTTCTTTGGGGTGTGTTGGCAGCCCATTCATAATGCCTGGGCTTCCTTAAAGGGTCACTAAAGGATTTTTTTTAGCTAAATAGCTTCCTTTACCTTACTGCAGTCCTGGTTTCATGTCCTCATTGTTCGTTTTTGCTGTAATCCTTCTCTGTTCTGGACACTTCCTGGTTGTCTGTTTCCTGATGAAAAAAGTCATGGGTCTGTGGTCTCTAATCAAAGAGGTGTGATTACTGTGTGTTTAAAACCCCTCAGAACCAATCAGTTTCATTTTAAAAACAAACATTGCCCTGTATTGGCTCTGTGTCTCTGTACTTCACAGAAGCATGAAACTAGATGAAAAACAAATTGCAGGCACATTATATGATTGATTTTTATCTATTTTTAATATTTTTTTAAAAGGAATCAGTTAACTATTATGTCTCTATACCCTGTAAACAGTCATTTTAGCAAAAAAAAAAATCCTTTACAACTCCTTTAATGCTTCCATATTGTAATACATAATAAGGCATTGCAACAGAATGATTAATTTTGAATTAGCCCTCTGAAAAAAGGGCATTTTTCTTGAGCCACTGGAAAAGAGGTACAACAGGCCTGTCACTAAGAGCCTGAGTAACAGTTTATCTTTAGCCACCCAGCCTTAAACAGAAGTGTCTCTATAATTTTAGTAGTGCGTGGCTGTATTCAGCTAGAGCTCAGATGATAGATTTGTCTTTGGTTTTCCTTAAACCCATACTTTCGCCTGCTGCTGGAAAGTGCCCCTGGTATGAGTGTAAAGAGATAATAGGTCTAGATTATGAATATGTATGTCCTTCCCTGGTTAACCATTAGGTTTGTTACCCGTGGTTCATGCTGTGAAAGGATATTGGGGCTGATTTACTAATGAAGCTGCGCTGCGCCGGTACATGCCTTAATTAGTGCGCTGGATGAATCCCTAATTAGGTGCATGAACCGGCGGCAGCAGCAGCGCGATGTGATTGATAAGTAAAGCCGCCGCCGAACTCCCTGTTAAAGTCTATGGGGGGAAATCTTAATAGTGAATTTTAAAGGCTAATCTGCAAGTTTTGTCCTAAAAAGTGTTTGGGGACCTCAGTCCTGCCCCAGGGGACATGTACCAATGCTTTTTTTATTTTTTAAAACGGCCGTTTTTTCGGGAGCAGTGATTTTAATAATGCTAAAAGTGCAATAATAAAAGTGTAATTTTCCTTTAAATTTCGTACTATGGGGGGCTCTAATGTCAGCATGTGAAAAAGCGCATGTTTCCCGTGGTTAGAACTGTCTCTGCACAAAATGTCATTTTTCAAAGGAAAAAAGCCATTTAAAACTGACTCGCGGCAATAATGAATTGTCGGCTCCCGGCAATTGCAGGAGAATTCATTCATTAAAAAAAGGGAAAAAAAAGCGTGGGGGTCCCCCCAAATTCAATAACCAGACCCTTTAGGTCTGGTATGGATATTAAGGGGAACCCCGCCGTCAATTTAAAAAAAAAATGACGTGGGGTTCCCCCCAAATATCCATAACCAGACCCTTCGGGTCTGGTGTGGAATTTAAGGGGAACTCCACTCCAAATTAAAAAAAAAATGGCGTGGAGTCCCCCCTAAAATCCACACCAGACCCCTTATCCGAGCACGTTGACCTGGCCGGCCGCAGAAAAGAGGGGGGGACAGAGCGCGGCCCCCCCCCTCTCCTGAACCGCACCAGGCCACATGCCCTCAACATTGGGAGGGTGTTTTGGGGTGCCACATGCCCTCAACACGCCAATTGAAATCCCCGCTGTCTGCCGGACCACGCCCCCCCTCTGACGCCACGGGCAAGCTCTTAGGAAAGTCCCCGTGTGGTGCCAGTGCGTCAGAGGGGGGCGTGGTCACATGTTCCAGAAAGCGGGCAATTCAATTGGAAGCGGCGACTCTGGCAAAGAAAAAGCCGCGCACGAGCTTCGAATTGAATTGGCCGCCCTCTCACTTGTGACCACGCCCCCCTCTGACGCACTGGCAGCACACTCCTAAGAGCTTGCCCGAGGCGTCAGAGGGGGGGCGTGGTCCGGCAGACAGCGGGGATTTCAATTGGAAGCGGCCGCTCCGGCAAAGAAGAAGAAGGAGAAGAAGATGCGGACGAGAAGGACAGCGGGAGGAACAGAAGATGGAAGAACACGCCAGTCAAGATGCGGGAATAGAAGACCCAAGACAGAAGCAGAGGAAGAAGAAGGAGGAGGAAGAAGAAACCCGAAGGAAAGAAGAAAGAAGATAATAAAGGACTTGTCAAAAACCGGCTCTTGTCTTTTTTTACACTGACACTTTTTTTTTTCTCGTGAAATGGTAGAGGTACAAGGTACCCCATTACCATTTCACACAGGGGGGGGGCCGGGATCTGGGGGGCCCCTTTGTTAAAGGGGTCTTCCAGATTTCGATAAGCCTCCCGCCCGCAGACCCCCACAACCACCGGGCAAGGGTTGTGGGGAAGAGACCCTTGTCCTCATCAACATGGGGACAAGGTGTTTTGGGGGGCACCCCAAAACACCCTCCCAATGTTGAGGGCATGTGGCCTGGTGCGGTTCAGGAGAGGGGGGGGGCCGCGCTCTGTCCCCCCCTCTTTTCTGCGGCCGGCCAGGTCAACGTGCTCGGATAAGGGGTCTGGTGTGGATTTTAGGGGGGACTCCACGCCATTTTTTTTTTAATTTGGGGTGGAGTTCCCCTTAAATTCCACACCAGACCCGAAGGGTCTGGTTATGGATATTTGGGGGGAACCCCACGTCATTTTTTTTAAAAATTGATGGCGGGGTTCCACTTAATATCCATATCAGACCTGAAGGGTCTGGTTATTGAATTTGGGGGGACCCCCACGTCATTTGAATAATTATTTTAAAATTCGTACCATGGGGGGGGGGGGGGATGTCAGCAGGTGAATAAAGCGCACTTTTCCTGCGGTTAGAAATATGTCTTTGCACAAAATGACATTCTGAAAAAAAAAAATAAATAAAAAAAAAAGCCATTTAAAACTGACTCGCGGCAATAATGAATTGTCAGCTCTTGGAATTTGCAGGAGAATTCATTCATTAAAAAAACGAAAACAAAAAGCGTGGGGGTCCCCCCAAATTCAATAACCAGACCCTTTAGGTCTGATATGGATATTAAGGGGAACCCCGCCGTCAATTTAAAAAAAAATGACGTGGGGTTCCCCCCAAATATCCATAACCAGACCCTTCGGGTCTGGTGTGGAATTTAAGGGGAACTCCACCCCAAATGTAAAAAAAAAATGGCGTGGAGTCCCCCCTAAAATCCACACCAGACCCCTTATCCGAGCACGTTGACCTGGCCGGCCGCAGAAAAGAGGGGGGGACAGAGCGCGGCCCCCCCCCTCTCCTGAACCGCACCAGGCCACATGCCCTCAACATTGGGAGGGTGTTTTGGGGTGCCCCCCAAAACACCTTGTCCCCATGTTGATGAGGACAAGGGTCTCTTCCCCACAACCCTTGCCCGGTGGTTGTGGGGGTCTGCGGGCAGGAGGCTTATCGAAATCTGGAAGACCCCTTTTACAAAGGGGCCCCCCAGATCCCGGCCCCCCCCCTGTGTGAAATGGTAATGGGGTACCTTGTACCTCTACCATTTCACGAGAAAAAAAAAGTGTCAGTGTAAAAAAAGACAAGAGCCGGTTTTTGACAAGTCCTTTATTATCTTCTTTCTTCTTTCCTTCGGGTTTCTTCCTCCTCCATCTTCTTCTTCTTCCTCTGCTTCTGTCTTGGGTCTTCTATTCCCGCATCTTGCCCGGCGTGTTCTTCCATCTTCTTCCGCTGTCCTTCTCGTCCGCATCTTCTCCTTCTTCTTCTTCTTCGCCGGAGCGGCCGCTTCCAATTGAAATCCCCGCTGTCTGCCGGACCACGCCCCCCCTCTGACGCCACGGGCAAGCTCTTAGGAAAGTCCCCGTGTGGTGCCAGTGCGTCAGAGGGGGGCGTGGTCACATGTTCCAGAAAGCGGGCAATTCAATTGGAAGCGGCGACTCTGGCAAAGAAAAAGCCGCGCACAAGCTTCAAATTGAATTGGCCGCCCTCTGACATGTGACCACGCCCCCCTCTGACGCACTTGCAGCACACTCCTAAGAGCTTGCCCGAGGCGTCAGAGGGGGGGGCGTGGTCCGGCAGACAGCGGGGATTTCAATTGGAAGCGGCCGCTCCGGCGAAGAACAAGAAGGAGAAGAAGATGCGGACGAGAAGAACAGCGGAAGAAGATGGAAGAACACGCCGGGCAAGATGCGGGAATAGAAGACCCAAGACAGAAGCAGAGGAAGAAGAAGGAGGAGGATGAAGAAACCCGAAGGAAAGAAGAAAGAAGATAATAAAGGACTTGTCAAAAACCGGCTCTTGTCTTTTTTAACCCTTTACATTTTTTTTACACGTGAAATGGTAGAGGTACAAGGTACCCCATTACCATTTCACATAGGGGGGGGGCCGGGATCTGGGGGGCCCCTTTGTTAAAGGGGTCTTCCAGATTTCGATAAGCCTCCTGCCCGCAGACCCCCACAACCACCGGGCAAGGGTTGTGGGGAAGAGACCCTTGTCCTCATCAACATGGGGACAAGGTGTTTTGGGGGGCACCCCAAAACACCCTCCCAATGTTGAGGGCATGTGGCCTGGTGCGGTTCAGGAGAGGGGGGGGGCGCGCTCTGTCCCCCCCTCTTTTCTGCGGCCGGCCAGGTCAACGTGCTCGGATAAGGGGTCTGGTGTGGATTTTAGGGGGGACTCCACGCCATTTTTTTTTTTATTTGGAGTGGAGTTCCCCTTAAATTCCACACCAGACCTGAAGGGTCTGGTTATGGATATTTGGGGGGAACCCCACGTCATTTTTTTTAAAAATTGATGGCGGGGTTCCCCTTAATATCCATACCAGACCTAAAGGGTCTGGTTATTGAATTTGGGGGGACCCCCACGCTTTTTTTTTGGTGTTTTTAATGAATGAATTCTCCTGCAAATTCCAAGAGCTGACAATTCATTATAGCCGCGAGTCAGTTTTAAATGGCTTTTTTCCTTCAGAATGTCATTTTTCACATGCTGACATTACACCCAGGGCCGCCATCAGGGGGGTACAGGCAGTACACCTGCAGGGCCGCCATTAGGGGGGTACAGGCATTACACCGCCCGGGGGTCCCCAGGGGCCCGGATGGGAACCACCCTAAAACAAAAAAAACAATTTTTTTTTTTTTTTTTTGTTTAAGGGCTCCGAAGGTCCCCAGGGGCCCGGAGGCCACTAAGGGCCCCAGATGGCAAGCCCTTTTTTTAAAATAAAATATATATATTTAAAAAAATATATATATTTTTTTAATATATTTTTTTTTTTTTTTTTAAGGAAAGGGCCCAGAGGTCCCCAGGGCCCTGGAAGGCTACCCCCTTGTTTTTTTACTTTTTTTCGATAAATGTTATATTTAAAAAATATATATATATGTATTTTCTCTCTTTTGTATTTTTATTTGATAAAGAGCACAGAGGTCCCCAGGGCCCCGGATGGCTACCCCCCTTTTTTATATATATTTTTCTTTATTTCTTATTTCTGTCAAAATTTTTGTAAAGGGCCCCCCCGCTCCTCAATTTGTGGCACCACCCCCCCCCCCGCTTCTCAATTTCATGCGGCAGCACCCCCCCCCCCCGGTTCTCTGCTCCAGGGGGCCCATGCCTGAAGCTGTGTAAGGGGCCCCAAAATTCATGATGGCGGCCCTGTACACCTGTAAGGGGCCCGGGGGTCCGGAGGTGCCCAGATGCCTGGAGGCCCCCCAGCGCCCCAGATGGTAACCCCCCTCTTTTTTTTTTTGTATATATATTTGTTAGTTGGTTTTTGTAGGATTTTTTATTAAAGGGCCAATTTTTGGAATTTAATATTTTTTAGCAGTCTGGAGGTCCCCAGGGCCCCGGGTGGCAACCCCCCAAATTTTTTGTTATTAAAGGGCCAATGTTTTGGTTTAGGGGTCTGGAGGTCCCCAGTGGCCTGGTCCCCAGTGGCCCGGAGATCCCCAGGGCTCCAGATGACAACCCCCCACCTTTACAAAAAAATCAAAAAAAAAACATATGATATATTTTTTGGTTATTTTTTAAACATATATATATATAATATAATTTTGAAAGCTCCCAGAGGGCCCCTTTTTGCTTCTAAAAATGTTATAAACATTTTCCCCAGGTTTGTTACTTTTTACTTTAATTTCTTTTTTAAAGTGTATTTTGTGCGTGAAGTCGAGAGAGAGGAGCTGGACTTGCAATCGCCATCCTTCTCCATGCCCCCGGTGGCAATGGTGGGTGTGAGGGGGGCCTCACCCCACCTGCTACACTTGGGAGCCCAATGGGACAGAGGGACTCCCCCTATGAAGGAGTGTAGCCCACCCAGCCAGCCCTGTAGGTCCTTCACCTCCCTTTATTTTAGGAGACCTCATGGCCAAAGTGTGTGCAAGTGTGGTGTTTTTTTTGTGGGGGGGGGGGGGTGGGCATACTAAGCACAGGCGTACCTTGCATAGCACACCCACCGGGAGCTGGGCTGACACCACCAAACTCAATTCATATGTAGCCGAGACCGGGATCCGAACCCTTGGCTGCAGAGGTGAACGGCTTGTCAGCGCAGTGCCATTCACGTTGAGCCACCACAGCTCCCACCCAATGTTATTTTTTTTTTAGATTTTTGGTAGTTATTTTTTATTAAAGGGCCCAGAGCTCCCAAGGCAACCCCCTTTTGTATTATTTTATATATGTAGATATTGTAATTTATTTTTCATTAAAGAGCCCAGAAGTTTCTTTTTATTAAAGGGCCCAGTGGTCCCCAGGGCCCCCGGATGGCTACCACCCTTTTTAATATATATTTTTCTATATGTATTTTTTAGTAAAGGAACCCCCCGCTTATCAAATTGCGGCAGCCCCCCCCCCTTCTTAATATCAGGCGGCACCCCCCCCCCCTATTCTCTGCTCCAGGGGGCCCATGCCTGAAGCTGTGTAAGGGGCCCCATAATTCCTGATGGCGCCCCTAATTGCCTCCCCCCCCCCATGGTACGAAATTTCAAGGAATTTTTCACTTTTATTGGTGCACTTTAACCACTTCCATACCGCGCCTATTCTGGCACTTCTCTCCTTCATGTAACAATTATATTTTCTTCCTTGAAACTTACTCAGGACCCCCAAACATTATATATATTTTATTAACAAACACCCTAGGGAATAAAGTGGCGGCCATTTTTTCGGACACATTTCCAACAGTATTTGTGCCAAAAATTTTCTAACGTTTTTTTTTTTTTTTGGCTTTCCAAAAAAAAACCTGTTTCATGAATGACAAAATAAGAAAGCAGTAAAGCTAGGCCAATTTTTAGGGATAAGGTAAAAGATGATGTTACACCGAGTAAATAGATACCTAACTTGTCACGCTTTCATATTGCGCACACTCATGGAATGGCGCTAAACTTCGTTATTAAAAATCTCCATAGGCAACGCTTGACTTTTTTTCTCAGGTTACCACTTTTGAGTTACAGAGGAGGTCTAGTGCTAACATTATTGCTCTCGCTCTAACGCACGCTATGATACCTCACATGTGGGGTTTGAAGGATGTTTACATATGTGGGTGGGACTTGCATGCGTGTTCGCTTCTGAGTGCGAGCTACTAGGGACAGGAGCATTTAAATTCCTTTGTTATTTTATTTTTTTACTTAATATTTTAATTTTTGCACTTGTTTGTCCCTTTGTTTGTATTATTTTTCACTTTTCTTCCTATTACAAGGAATGTAAACATCCCTTGTAATAGGACTAGTGTGTGACAGGTCCTCTTTATAGAGAAAGGCGGGGTCAATTAGACCCCACATCTGTCCTCCAGGCTGGAAAGCATGGAATTGGTAAAAAAAAAACATCTCATGCTTTCAGCTGCAATCATGTTCGTTCAGCACAGTAGCGTAGTGTGTAGCATGTTCACCTAGCAGCAAAAGGGTTGCTGGTTCGAATCCCGCCCGTGACACTATCTGCCTGGAGTTTGCATGTTCTCCCTGTGCGGGTTTCCTCCCACAATCTAAAAACATGCTGTAAATTGGATCCTGTCTAAATAAGCCCTAATGTGCAGTAGGAGATTTAGGTTTTGTGCTTCCCTAGGCCTGACCAAATTTTGGCACCCCCCTAATAGAAAAATGACCCACCCTTCCTGTCAAGGCCACACCCTGTTTTTTTATGACCCACCCAGGAATTTTCAGGGGACACACACAAGTTCTGTGGGGGGGGACTTGGGGGGGCCCTTAATTTGCCTACTTTTTCGATCACTTCCTGTTTGGCTATGGGGCAGGAAGTGAAGGCCAATCTCCCCAAACGGACAGGGATAATACAAAATAAACTGACAGAGCTTCTAACCCCCCCCCCCCCCCACCAACTCTATCCAAAATGAAAGAAATCCAAAAAATAAAAGTGATGATTATTGTTCCAGTTTAACCCCAAATTTCAGATCATTTTATTGAGAGGCTTAAGAAAATATAACCATGCCAATAGGCCACGATCCAGCGTTGCTAATATGTATGAATGTGTGTTAGGGACCCCCACAAACACCACCCAATGTTAAATCAACTATTTTCTTGTTTGTTTTGGGGATGCCTGCACCCCTGATAGGGTAAAGACACCTCACAAATGTTGTCACTTTCTACTTAATTCATTCACTTCCTGCCACACAGCCAAACAGGAAGTGAGGGAAACACCTGAGTAATGTTTTGTTGGGGACACAGATCAATATAAATAGTTTCCCATTTTGGAAATGGCATTTTGCTGTGTACACCCCAAATTAGTAGGAATCTTGGACTTTGGGGTCCATTTACTAAAGGCAAATCCACTTTGCACTACAAGTGGACAAGCAAGGAAGAAAACTCAAAACTTGGCGGGATTGGAAGTAAAAACCATCAGTGCTTCCCTTCTGATTTTCATTGCCTACGCTTCTACTGCAGAGCGGCTTTGCCTTTACTAAACCCCAAAGTAACTAATCATTTGGGGTGTACACTGCAGTGCAATTTGCTTAATGGTGACACTAGTTAGATTGACCTGTGCCCCGAAGAAAAGACCATTGGTAGGGTTTTAACCTCACTTCCTGTTCAGCTGTGTGACAGGAAGTGAAGCCAATTTTAGGAAAAGGGAACACAAAGCCCAACCTAAAAACACTAGCAGGGGTTCTAACACTCAATTGGCTTCCCTCAAACAACCCACAATTAGAATAGGATTGTCTTGTGCTAGTTTCAAGCACAGCGCTGTAAATCAGCACTTCAAGCCTGTCCAAAAAAAACACACCCCCCCCCCCCCCCTCCAACAGGCCCTGTTTGCAGCTTTTCCTACATCTTGCACATGTGCTTTAAAAAGTCAGTCTGGACATCAGTTCTAGGAAACATTACTTACCGCTTTGTCCTTCCTTTTCTGGTGACTAAACATTTCATGCATACACACCAGGAAAGATCTTAGAGACAAATCACACTTGATGGTTTAGGCCCAAACTATTTCAGCTGCAGCGGTTGAAATCCATAGCATGAAAAAAATATCACAAAACAAACTTCAAAATTTGAAAGTAATTTTATTGGTCCACAAAACAAGGAAAGCAAAAAAAAAATTACAAATAAACACACCAAAAATATATAAAAACACCTAAAAACAAAAAAGACCAACGTTTATTTCACAGTCATTGGAAAATAAATCATGCTTTTGAAATAACAGGATAGACCCACAGGATTAAAACATTAGTCATTAACATCTTGAGAAACATTTAGCAAAATTATGTAGCAGAGAAAACATCAAAAAATACAAAACTTGCTCCAAAACATCTCTGTTTCACTCCGCCATTACTTCCAGCCAGCAAATCTGCCCCCTCTGAGGGGCAGCTGACACGTGCAGTATCCACGCTTTTTATAACATGTGTGCTAATGAACCAATTGGAAACACATGAAGAAATGTCAGCCTCTAGTTTGTGTGCACTTGGAACTGCTTACACCTGTTAAGGATGTCCTTAAATTACTAAGCCCAAAAAAAGAGCTTTCTGAGCATGCTCAGAAAGATGCAAGTCATTTTCAGGATCAAACATCCAGCTTTTTTTACTAAGTGTTCGAGCATGCCCAGTTCACTCGAAATGCAGTACCAGAATCAAATCTGCAATGGCGGATGAAAGCATTAGAGGTGTTAAATTTTTTTTTGGTCCCCATGAAGTGATGCTTTACAAGCTGAACGGGAGGTCTTATAGAATTTTTACGTAACAAACCTAAATAGTAATAATTTAAACGCCCCTGTCCCTAGTAGCTCGCAGTCAGAAGCGAACAAGCAGCATTTTTATTGTTTCCGGTTACCAGTTTAGATTTACAGATGAGGTCTAGTGCTATAAATATTCCTCTTGCTGTTACGCACGCTATGATACCTCACATGTGTGGTTTGAAGAATGTTTCCATATATGGGGGCGGGCCTTAAATGTGTAAGCCCCGCCCACATATTGAACCCCCGTTCAAACCCCACATGTGAGGTATCATAGCGTACGTTAGAGCGAGAGCTCTGTAAATCAAAACTGGTAACCTGAAACACATAAAAAAGCGTTGCCTATGGGTATTTTCAAGTACTGAAGTTTGGCGCCATTCCATGAGTGTGTGCAATATTAAAGCGTGACATGTTGGGTATCTATTTACTCGGTGTAACATCATCTTTCACATTATGGCCATAAATTGGGATAACTTTAGTGTATTCTTAATTTGTAACCACTTGAGCCCCAGAGCATATTACTGGTCACTGACGGGGCCAGTTTTTGCATTTCAACACTGCGTCATTTTGACTGACAATTGCGTGGTTGTGCGACGTGGCCCCCAAAAAAATTGGGCGTCCTCATCCTCCCCCCCCCCCCTAAAAATTCAATTTTTTTTTTTTGTTGGTGGTATTTGATCACCTCTGCGTTTTTTCTTATTTTTGCTTGACCCAAAAATATCGCGACAATTTGGTAACTAAAAAAACATCTTTTTTACGGTTTGCTATAATAAATCTCCCCCAAAATATATTCAAAAAATGTTTGCCCTCAGTTTAGGCCGATAAGTATTCTTGGACATGTTTTTGGTTGCAAAAAATCACAATAAGCGTTTGATTGGTTTGGGCAAAAGTTCTAAGTAGGGGTTGGTCTTATGGGTTTTTTTGGAATAATTTTTTGTTTTACTAGTAATGGTGGCTATCATTGTTTTTTCTGTCTAATGCGACATTGTGGCGGACACATTTTTGTGAGATTTGGCATTTTTGTAGCGAGCAATGGTATAGAAATGCATTGCTTACTATAAAAATGACACTGGCAGGGAAGGGGTTAACACTAGGGGCGCGGAAAGGGGTTGAATATGTTACCTGGGTGTGTTCTAACTGTAAAGGGGGTGGGACTGTGTAGGGGAAATGACAGATCGCTGTTCATACATTGTAGGGACAGACGAGCAGGCATTCCCCCCCCCCCCTGACAGGACCGGGATAAAGGGGAACTCCACCCCAAATTACAAAAAAAAACGGCGTGGGGGTCCCCCTTCTGGTGCACAACAGGCTCTTAGATTTGATCTGGAACATAAGGGGTTAAACCCACGCCAAAAAACGGCGTGGGGTTCCCCCTCAGATCCAGACCAAACCCTTCTCCCAGGCACGCAGTCTGGCCGGACAGGAATGGGGGTGGGGACGAGCGAGCGCCCCCCCCCCTCCTGAGCCGTACCAGACCACATGCCCTCGACATGGGGGAGTGTGTGCTGTGGGGGAGGGGGGCACTGCCCCCCCACCCCAAAGCACTCTTGTCCCCATGTCGAAAGGGACAAGAGCCTCTTCCCGACAACCCTGGCCGTTGGTTGTCGGGGTATGCGGGCGGGGGGCTTATCAGAATCTGAGAGCCCCCTATATTAAGGGGGCCCCCAGATTCTGGCCCCCCACCCTATGTGAATGAGTATGGGGTACATCGTACCCCTACCCATTCACCGGGTGGAAAAGTGTAAACAAAAAAAAAAAACACACAGAAAAAAATAATTTATTAGTCAGCTCCGGGGGTCTTCTGCCGGGACCCCCCACCACCAGCCCATTGGGCCCCGGGCTTCGCCGTCTTCTGCCGGGGGGGGACACCCACCGATGATCTCCGCCATGTCCAGCCAGGCCCCCACCCCAAAATAAGCTCTTTCACATCCGGGGGGGGCCGGCCGAAAAAAGCAGAGAACAACGGGGGCGGAGCCCCTCGGTCTTCCAGACGTTTTCTGCCGGGGGGGCTCCAGCCCCGCACCGGTCTTCGCCGCCGCCTTCCGCCGGGGGGGGACACCCACCGATGCTCTCGGCCATGTTCGGCCAGGCCCCCTACCCCAAATCAAGCTCTTTTACATCCGGGGGGGGCCGGCGGAAATGGCGGAGAACAACGGGGGGCGAAACCCCTCCTCGGTCTTCGCCTTCCGCCGGGGGGGTACACCTACCCCCCCCCCGGTCTTCGCCGCCGCCTTCCGCCGGGGAGAGAGACACCCACCGATGCTCTCCACCATGTTCGGCCAGGCCCCCTACCCCAAATCAAGCTCTTTTACATCCGGGGGGGGGCGGCGGAAATGGCGGAGAACAACGGGGGCGTCGCCACTCCTCGGTCTTCTAGCCGTCTTCTGCCGGGGGGGGAAACACCCACCCATGCTCTCCGCCATGCTCGACTGTGCCCCCTACCCCAAAATGAAGCTCTTTTACATCCGGGGGGGGCCGGCCGAAAACAGCGGAGAACAACGGGGGTGTCGCCCCACCTCGGGCTCCTCCGCTTCTGCCTGGCTCCTACTAGGGGCCAGGGCTTCTTTTGCCGTCTTCCGCCGGAGGGCGCCACTCTCCGGGCTTCTCGACGTTGTCTTCCGCCGCGGGGGCCAGGCCTTCTTCTTTGCCGCCCCCCTCGATTTTTTCGGCCTGGACGGGGGTCGTACATCCCATCCAGGACTTGGACGTGGCGGGCTTCTCGTCGCCGTCTTCTGCCGCTGCCCCCTTCACCACGAAGCTCCGTGCTTGTTTGATGAGGGCAGCGGGCTTCCGTCGTCTTCTCCGGGGCGAGGGTCGTACATCCCACCCCGGATTTCGTCGCCGTCTTCTGCCGCTGCCCCCTTCACCACGAAGCTCCGTGCTTGTTTGATGAGGGCAGCGGGCTTCCGTCGCAGTCTTCCGCCGCGGGGTGACACTCGCGGGCTTCTTCTTCCATTCGATGTTGACACGGCGAGGTCCGGCGCTGAAATGCCTTCTGAGCGGCGGGCAAGGACTTATATTGGCATTGGGCGTGGGCGTGGTTATGCCAACATGTGACCTTAACCCATGTGACAGTGATGTCACGTCACATCACTGTCACATGGGTTAAGGTCACATGTTGGCATAACCACGCCCACGCCCAATGCCAATATAAGTCCTTGCCCGCCGCTCAGAAGGCATTTCAGCGCCGGACCTCGCCGTGTCAACATCGAATGGAAGAAGAAGCCCGCGAGTGTCACCCCGCGGCGGAAGACTGCGACGGAAGCCCGCTGCCCTCATCAAACAAGCACGGAGCTTCGTGGTGAAGGGGGCAGCGGCAGAAGACGGCGACGAAATCCGGGGTGGGATGTACGACCCTCGCCCCGGAGAAGACGACGGAAGCCCGCTGCCCTCATCAAACAAGCACGGAGCTTCGTGGTGAAGGGGGCAGCGGCAGAAGACGGCGACGAGAAGCCCGCCACGTCCAAGTCCTGGATGGGATGTACGACCCCCGTCCAGGCCGAAAAAATCGAGGGGGGCGGCAAAGAAGAAGGCCTGGCCCCCGCGGCGGAAGACAACGTCGAGAAGCCCGGAGAGTGGCGCCCTCCGGCGGAAGACGGCAAAAGAAGCCCTGGCCCCTAGTAGGAGCCAGGCAGAACCCGGCGACGAAATCCTGGGGTGGGATGTACGACCCTCGCCCCGGAGAAGACGACGGAAGCCCGCTGCCCTCATCAAACAAGCACGGAGCTTCGTGGTGAAGGGGGCAGCGGCAGAAGACAGCGACGAGAAGCCCGCCACGTCCAAGTCCTGGATGGGATGTACGACCCCCGTCCAGGCAGAAGAATTTGAAGGGGGCGGCGGAAGACCCTCAAAAGTGAAAACGTTCACCAGGTGAATGGGTAGGGGTACGATGTACCCCATACTCATTCACATAGGGTGGGGGCCCGAAATCTGGGGGCCACCTTATTAAACGGGGCTCCCAGATTCTGATTGGCTCCCGCCCGCATACCCCGACAACCAATGGCTAGGGTTGTCGGGAAGAGGCTCTTGTCCCGATCGACATGGGGACAAGAGTGCTTTGGGGTGGGGGGGCAGCGCCCCCCTCCCCCAAAGCACACACTCCCCCATGTCGAGGGCATGTGGTCTGGTACGGCTCAGGAGGGGGGGGGCCGCTCGCTCGTCCCCACCCCCATTCCTGTCCGGCCAGACTGCATGCCTGGGATGAGGGCTTGGTACGGATCTGGGGGGGAACCCCACGCCGATTTTGGCGTGGGTTAACCCCTCACGTTCCGGACCAAGCCGGAGAGCCTATTGTACCCCTGGGGGGGAAGCCGCGCCGGTTTCACATTTGAAATTTGGCGCGGAGTTCCCCTTCAGTGTCAGCGCAGCCCGAGAACAGCTCGGAGCTTGCCGTGCGCCGCTCCAGGCAGTGCAAACACTGCTACGCCGCCTGGTATTTACCAAGGATTTCCCGGCGTACTGAAGCGGCGCGCGGTGAGCTCCGATTTTTCCCTCTGCGCATGCCCAGTATGCAAGTGAACCTTCCGAGGTTCTAGCGTACTTTGCAAGGGCACGGGGATCGGGTCCCAAAAGTCACTTTCCCTTTCAAATCGGCCCGCCACACAAGTTGAAACACATGTCACTACACTTCCCCTGCATCACCCCCCTCCCTCCCCTCATAAACTCCCGCCCGAATCCCCGATGTTTACATTACTAAATGCCGCACGCCAGCTCTGTACTGGCGTGCTGTGCGCCCTCTTCTGGGCGCATTAGGCACTTTAGTAAATGAGGAAACACGCTGCACTGGCAGCGTGTTTCTTTGGTAAATGTCAAAAACAGGTTTACTCCTGCTTGTGCACCATGAGTCTTGGCGCACAGGCTTGGTAAATCAGCCCCACTGTTCCTTGGGGTGACCTTGTGCGTTCTCTCTTCCCCCTGTGCTCCTGCCTAGGGGAAAGTGTGTGCTTGAAGTCTGGTCCTCCTAGGTCTGCTGACTAGCAAGGGCATCCATGTGTTCACAAAACAAGGGCAAAAGCTCACTCTGTATTACCAGAAATTACTTTCACAGAAGGAATAGAGGCAATCTTGTGAAGAAGCACAAGGCAGGAACTTCAGAGGTGCCCAAGAAAAACAGGAATTTGGCTTTGCACTAGCTTAAAGGAACCTATGTAGAAAATAAAAAACAAACCTTTACAACCCCTTTAAGTTAGGCATACCAAGTATAATGTTTAGGTAACAGCTTAAACCAGCAGAATATTAACCGGATTATCCTGAAAACAGAGAGGTCAAAGTCCAAGGACTATAGATCCAGTGGTCCCAAATCTTATCAAAAGTTAAGTTCAAAGGTTAGTTTAAGGTTCAATACATTCAATACATTTCTATTGAGTTTTATGGTAACAAGACATGAAATGCAAATGGTGCCTGAGCAATCCAAGACATGACATCCATTAACAAAACAGGTGGCGTGATGAAAAAGTTAAGCATACAGAGCTATTGTCCAACATCAGATTGAGCTGCAACATGGAGGTTTAAAAACCTGTGAATTTGCAGTGGCTCAAAGGGTAATAATTCAACATAGATAGTGGTCAATAGTTGGGATTGCAGCATGAAGGAAAAGAAAACAGTCATGAGAAATAGAAAGAAAAGGTCAGGAGAGGACAAAGGGACAGAAAAGCAGGGAAGAACAGTCCAGCCCCACCTACAAGCCAAACAGACTATGATCTATTCCAGCAGGGAGAAAATGTGTGTACCACGGATAGCACATGGTAGAATATTTTTGCATTGTATCAGTTATCAGGATAGTAAAATGGTCTTTGTGTGGAAATAAAGAAATGCTATTTTGAAATAGTGATATCACCAAACACACCTAATAAACAATTCTTGGGGTGCAATATATTTGAGAACTAATACCAAAGAAATTAAAGTATTAAACTCTATCCATGAAGCACGAACAAAGGGATATGTCTACAAACAATATAAAAAATCAGCTGTAGCGTCACATACACATATGTTTGTAGTGACTATGATAAAAAAAACTTTTAAATTAATAATTCTGTCCTTAGAGAAGATTACCAATTTTTTGGTAGGATCCCTCACAAAAAAAAAGGTTCTGCATTCATTTTACTTTAATTCCAGTCTTTGTGAGTAATAAACAGGCCAAGTTTTTGGGTCAGACACGTTAATTTTGAATAGCAATTCTTTGTCTATTAGATCTTAAGAATCATGACATTCAAAGACTAAGCTGGCAGCACTCCTAGAAAAGCTCAGCCAATGGCTGAGAAAGAAGTGAAGTGAGTCTTAGGCCGCGTACACACGGCAGGGAATCTCGATGGGCAGAACACATCGTTCCGCCCGTCGAGGTTCCCTGCCGGCCGTCGAAATCGGCGACCCGCCCGTCGGGAATGGCAACCAGCCATTTTTCCGGGCGGGCCGTCGAGGAAATAGAGAGCGTACTCTCTATTTCGGCTCGACGGGCTTCCCGACGGGAAGCTCGCTGAGACCGTACACACGGCCGAGGTCCTCGCTGGAATGTGCATTCCAGCGAGGTTCTCGCTGATTTTCAGCGAGAACCTCGGCCGTGTGTACGGGGCCTCAGGATTTCTAAGGACTTTTCAAAGATAACATACAGACCATGCATCCTTGTATACTTAGCATTTCAAAAACAAGGAATGAGCGATGTTTTCTCTGCATTCATTCAAGAAACATTTTCTAATCTGCTCCTTCAAATTTTCTCATCCCTGCAGTTAAAAATAATTGTCAAAGTTTAAATCTAAATTGACTGATGCCCATCTGTCACAGGGTCTCTATTAGCATCTAGCCTCTATATCCACCCACAGGACATGTTTAACTCTCTATAAAAGACAAAATTGTTTTATGGCGCACAATCAACTCAAGCATGCAAAGTATAAGTCCCAAATCATTGATTTAAAATCAACATAGAAAAAAGTCTCTATGGGTCACTGAGGGTCCATAAGGTTAAAACGTTCATATGATATCCAGAGGGTCCTGATTGATACAAATATGATGGGTTGAACAGGGGACTTAGCGGCAGCACCTGAAGCAGAAGCAAGCCTCTAGGAGAATCAGGAAACATAGAAGAGATGCGCCAATCTAAGTGCAGTAGGTGAGTATTTATTTCATCATAAGTACAAAACATCAAAATGACTACTCACAAAACCAGAGTAATGAATGGCCTTAATATAGCTGTACGTCAGGGGTCACTCTCGTTGTTCTCTGGTAGAGTCCTCGTTCTAGGGCTGTAAGCCACGGATGTCATATGGACGTGGATACCAGGAGGAACAAGCAGATGCGGCGTGCGTTCCACCTTTGAGCGCAGCGACATCGCACCGGAAGTGACGCAGGAGTCCCGGACAGCCAATTGGATTACGCGTTTCACAGCATCAGCTGTTTCGTCAGATCCATAGAGTCCGTGTGAGACGGACGTATAATATATGGGCGGGATGGCAGTGATTGGTTGGAAAACACATACAAGACGGACGGGATAACAACAAGAACTAATACAACATTACGACAGTTTGAGCAGCTATATCGACAATTACAATTACGGTTAGATATAACGATTAAATATAACAACAGGAACTAATAAAGCATTATGGTAGTTTGAGCAGCTATATCGAAAAATTATGATAAAATATAGCTGACAGTCAATAAGATACACAAAAAAAATATATAAAAAAATATGTTTAAAGCTGGATATACTGAATATGAAACTTGAAAGTGCACTTTTTTACAAGGATGGTAATAGTGGACTTTAAAAAAAATATATATATAATAATAATAATAATAAAAGTCATGACAATAAAAGGACCCATATGGACAATAAAAGTACATATTAAAGATATTACAACTAAGTAAATAAAATTGGTTATTCATAGAAGAGAATATATATATATATATATATATATATATATATATATTTATATATATATATATGTATATATATATATATATATATATATATATATATATATATATATATTGTTTAATACACATGCATACCCACATCCATATGTACGGAGAGACCCAAATCATAAATCAATGAAAATAATAATAATAATAGAAGGAAATATTATAAAAGGTTATAGTAGGAGAATGATGATATATTCGTAAGGAAGTGAGTGTGTAATGGTACATGGCAAAAAAAGAAAGGCCACAACAGCGTCAGTCGCTTCTCACTATTTTTCCTTTTTTCAAGAAAGAAGAGTGCATGTATCAAACGGTCACTACAAAGGCACAAGTTAAGTCCTGAAGCTGGAGGATCAATTTCTACTGGAACTACATAAATTATATTATATTATATTATTAGTCTCAATTTCTTCATTTAAGCCGTGAGGAGACATCGTGTTTAAAGAATAGATCCAGTAGGTTTCTTGTTTGCATAAAAGCTGGAATCTCTATACAGCAGTAGGAGTCTCCGGTATGGCTTCAATTACCCATACTTGTAATAAAGAGGTATCCTGATGGTGATGTGTGACAAAATGGCGTGCTACACTATATTTGGGGTTGGCCGCTTGTACAGCCCTTCTATGTTCCCCAAATCTTGTACGGAGGGCTCTAATTGTTCGGCCAATGTATAAAAGACCACAGGGGCAGGAAATGCAATAGATGACATATGTCGTTGAACAATTATAAAAAGCATTCATGTTTTGTACTTATGATGAAAAAAATACTAACCTACTGCACTTAGATTGGTGCATCTCTTCTATGTTTCCTAACTCTCTATAAAAGTCTGACTGAGAGCAACCTCCCCCATTCTCCTTTTTGTCCTCAAAGATCAACCTACAGACCGTTACATTCAGGATAAGCCCTTACCTGCCGACTATGTCGAAGTTCTGGCTGGGTCCAGCCTCTCCCAGTGCGAGGTCCCACATCTTAGGCATGCTAAATGCACCAACAAGGTGGGGAACCCCTTCGGGTGGTCTTCTGGGGTTGAGGCGTTCTCTAATCAGAGAGGACAGTCCTCATTTGGCATTGCCTGCGATGGAGTCTGATTTAAGCAAGCTGGGACTGCATGATGCCTTATCTTCTATGGAACCCTTTCCAGGTCTGTCAATTTCTATAAAAAATAAATTCTTTCTCTTGCTCTCATGCTATCCCAGAACATTATTCTTAAAGTGCAGGTGCATATGCCACGTGGAGAATAAAAAAGAAAAAATAAGAGGGGGGAATACATTCCCTTAAAAAAGGAAATTCTATATTTTTATTCTGCACTTTAACTATCCCGACATTATTTCTAAAATGTACATGCAAGATGCCACAAGTGCCCGTGAAAAATAAAGGATAAACTAAAGGGGGATACATTCCCTTTTTATACTAATTTTAAAAAAACAAGAAGAAAGAAAGAAAAAAAAGCAAGGTAAGGCAAGGGGGGGTGACATAGAAAGGGGGGGCGGAGAACAGCCCACCCCTCTTAGCCATTCCCTCTTGAGAGAGGTGGAACCAATCATGACTATTGCCCAGCAATATCTCAGAGATTTGAGGGCCATATATCTTCCAGGCTATCAGAAGTTGGAAGCGGATTGTCTATCCGGATAATTCAAGTATCCCAACGAATAGTCCCTTCACCCCAAAGTGTTCCAAAGGATCATCCATGAGTGGGGGTTCCCGCAACTGGATCTGTTTTGCCTCATCAGCCTACTACAAGGGGAACCGGTTCCTCTCACGCTACCCTCATCCACTAGTGGAGGGGACAGATGCATTTACCAATCCTTGGATTGGGCAACTGGCCTATACCTTCCCTCCAATTTCTTTAATCCCGAAATTCCTGATGAGATTTTTGACAGTCATCACAGGTTTTCCTTACTGACCTCACAGACCATGGGTATCAGCGTGTGCATGCCGATCACTCTGCCGGTGACTCCTCATCTCCTCTTGTCTGAGGGAGATACATTACATCTGTAACCATTACGACTAACCTTAGCAGCCTGGAAATTGTAAGGCATAGGTTACAAGAGTTAGGATGTTTTCCAGAGGGGATTAGAACTTTACAGAGTTCTATGAAAGGGTTAGTCAATGCTATCTACTCCAGAATATGGATTAGGTTCACAAGCTTTGCAGCTGGACATCAGTTTGACCCTAGTGACCCAAATGTATCTCAAATCCTGTTTTTTCTACAATCTGAATTGGATTTGGGGCTCAGTTTGCTTAAGATGCAAATTTCAGCCATCTTGGATTTTACCCAAAAGAAATGGGCAGCAAACCTGCTGATGGAACACTTCTTGAGAGAGGTACTTGGACTATGCCCTCCCAAGAGAAATAGGTTCCCTCAATGGGTACTGGCAGTAGTCCTCAATCTTCTAGCAAACCCTCATCGTACTCTGACAGAAGACTGTTCTTTATGGGAGATCTCCTTTTAGCCATGATTTCAGGGGAAAGTGTAGACTCCAAAAATTTGGGGCGGCAGAACCTTATTCCATGTTCTTCCCAGACAGGGTTTTGTTGAGACCATTGGATCATTTTGTTCCAAAGAGTGGGATCCATTTTTCATCTTTCCAGTGAATGGGTGCTTCCAGCCTTCCCAGAGGAATCAGATGCTGATTTGCACAAGTTGGACATTCCAAAAGTCCTCAAAGCCTATCTTGGGCTACTTCTACATTCAGAATCATGAAGATTTAAAGAGTAAGGGGCTTCGGCCAGAGCCATTTTGGCCCGAATAGTGAACATTTTCACTGGGCATGTAGAGCCGGGAAGAATCCTCCAGAGGTGGCTAGAGCTCATCAACCAACCAGGGTGATGCCATCTTCTTGGACGGCACAGGCAGGGTTGTCTCTGGAGACAGTCTGCAAAGAGGCTAGCCGGTCATCACATTATATGTTCTTAAAGCGCTACAGGGTGGATCCAGCAGCTCTTACTACAGTAGAGTTTGGGAGGAAGTCTATCCAAGCTTCTATGTCTTTTTGTTGAATAAAGATTAAGTTTACAGCATTAAACCCTCCCTCTAAAAAGCTCATCATTTATCATATGTAATGCTGCCATATCTAGCGTCAGGAAAATGGAAAATTGTATCAAATATTTACCGTAATTTTCCTTTCCTGATGCCAAGACATGGCAGCATACGAACCCTGCCTCTGATCTTTGTACTTTATCCGGAGAATGGGGGAGGTTGCTCTCAGTGAGACTTTATAGAGAGTTAAACGTGTCCTGTGGGTGGATATAGGGGCGGGGCTATATCATATATAAAAGAAAAGAGGGGTAGAGAAAGGAAGCGCCACCTAAGTACAGTATTAAAGAGGTTCTTTTAATGACCCATTGTACAAAACACACTTACAAGAAGGTAAGGAAAGAAGGCTCATCTGTAACATTTTGTAGTCCTCGTCCCGGATCCATGGGCTGCTTAGAAGTAAAGATAGCAGAATGTGTGGAGCATCAGAGTCCACACGCCTGACGCAGCAAGACCCCCCTGTCGTCCGTCTGGTATTCTGTGCCCAGTTTTATCTTCTAAATGTGAGTGCATCCATGTTGTTTCAATAAACTTGTTCCATTTTTGCGGGGCTGTACTATGGTCTTTCTCTCTCCTGACATACATGTTGTGTGAGGGTTCCCTTTACCCACTCCGAGTGTCCACCCGGCCCAGACACAGAAGAAGAGGAGCCAGGTGTGCATCCAGGACCCAGGACGAACTCGGTGTTCGTGGGAGATAGGCCCACCATCCATCACCTCCATGTGAGTGGATGTATGAGTGATTGATGATGCTTGGATAGACATTTCCCTAACACTATATCAAAACTTGCTTTTCTCCATGCCTTACTGCTGAGGAGTGCTGATGTCGTTTCTGCCCTTTGAAGTGCATTCCCCCCCCCCCCCCCCCCTGCTGGAGGTGGTTTAATTTGGCTATCCGTGCCATAGCCATGAGGTGAGGAGCTAGGGACCACCAGAGGTGTTCACTGTGTAACGTTCTTTCCTGGCACCACTTCTCCATCTTTGGATCCTGCTTTCTGGGACATTTGGGAGATATGCTCAGAGACTGTTTTTTGATTTGATTTTTTTAAATATTTTTTTGCACCTGTGACCTTGATCCATATTTGTTATTATTTGCATTGCTCACGGTGTGATACACCCAGGGGCGCCCTTAGTGGGAAGCTTTCCCTGTTTTCACAATATATGTACTATCACATTATATGTACTAGCACATTGTGTACACATATATTTTTGTGACCTTGATCCATATGTGTTATTATCTGCATTGCTCACTGTGTGATGCACCTAGGGGCGCCCTAAGTGGGAAGCTTTCCCTGATTTCACAATATATGTACTATCACATTATATGTACTAGCACATTGTGTACATATATATTTTTGTGACCTTGATCCATATTTGTTATCATTTGCATTGCTCACTGTTCGATACACCCAGGGGCGCCCTTAGTGGGAAGCTTTCCCTGATTTCACAATATATGTACTATCACAATTTATGTACTAGCACATTGTGTACATATATATATATATATATATATATATATATATATATTTTGTACTTCTTGTTTGTCACTTGCCATTTTCTAATATTCCACATTGCTACATAGACGTCTTACGTATTGATACAATATTCATGTATGTTATCACTCTGTTTTGAACAACCAAAATGCAGAAACCTAACAACTAACCAAATATACAAATATATACACAGGAAATTAACAGGACAGGGAGAAAACTGGGGGCAAATGGAAAGAAGAGTGTGTTTTTCTGAAAAATAATGGGTTGGATCATGTTAAAGCCTAACTCAAAGCCAAAACTTTATTTTTCATTTTTGGGTTAAAACTTCTATCAGGTGTTTCTTGCCCACTAGTACCTCACTGAATACATTTCCCATACCTCTTGTCCTGGTGGCCACATAGAATGTGAAAAGAAATATCTCCTCCAATACAGAGAACATTGTAAACACAACAGAGTAAATTGAACACAACAATCAATATATGAAAAAAAATAGTGAATAAAGTCCAAATAAATTCTCAAAGATGATGAAGGTGAATAAATCTCTCCGGCAGGTAGATGCATTCACAGTTCAATAAATGAGTGATAAGTAAGTGTAGCCACATAAGATGTATAGCTGTCTGAAGCAATCGTCCAAACCATCAACTGGATAGGTAAACAAAATGGGTACTCTTACCAGCAGGTGTGGACTCACATGTTATTACTAACAGCAAGTCTGAAAGGTGTGGTGGTCTCAGCAGACCTGGATCTCTGCATAGATGGTCACTCCGGGCGGAAATAGCAATAGGTTTTTTGCTATTTCAGCACCCTATTCAGCTTTTAATATATACTGACGTGATTTTATGCATTTTTTCAAATAAAACCTGTCATGTTTTAGTTTGACCTGCACCATCTGGAGCACTCTTTTTATTTTTAATGTTCATTTTTGTTCTGCCTGCCAATTGAGGCCCCCCACATGACCTGCATTGGAAGTTGCATCCGCTTGGTTCCTGGTGCTGGTGGTGTTCGTCTGATTGGATTGATACAGCCATTGCCGCCCGTAGTGACCATCTATGCAGAGATCCAGGTCTGCTGAGACCATCACACCTTTCAGACTTACTGTTAGTAATAACATGTGAGTCCACACCTGCTGGTAAGAGTACCCATTTTGTTTACGTATCCAGTTGATGCTTTGGATGATTGCTTCAGACAGCTACACATCTTATGTGACTACACTTACTTATCATTTATTGAACTGTAAATGCATCTACCTGCCGGAGTGATTCATTCACCTTCATCATCTTTGAGAATTTATTTGGACTTTATTCACTAATTTTTTTCACATATTTTTGTGTTCAATTTACATTGACCACCATTTATCAGCACTGCACTTTTTGTTTCACTATTGCTTTGTACTTTGTTTGTTTGCGTGCTAGCCGCTTTTTTTGTACTAAATTGTGTGCGGTTTAGCGCAGTTTTTTCCCCTTTCCTCCACAATTAAAAAAAAGCAATCTCCCCAGTGGTGTCAGGAAGAACATGCAAAACCTGACAGTGGTGTAAACCTTTTGTTTCAAACTGCCTGGAAGTGGGCTTTTTTTTAACTTAAAGCGAAGGTTCACCCAAAAATCAACTTTCTGACATTAGATCCAGCATACTGCCAACATCTGCAGTATGCTGGGGTTTTTAATTTTTTTTTTGTTTTACGAGCCATTGTTATCCAGCTCCGAGCGGGGAATCCTTCGGGGAATGGGCGTTCCTAAGCCTAGAGGAGTTGATTGACGGGCTGCTAAGGCGTGCCACGCCTTCCGAAAATACCCAAAGTGACACTCGGGTATTTTCGGAAGGCGTGACTCACCTTAGCAGCCCGTCAATTAACTCCTCTTGACTTAGGAATGGCCATAACCCGCAGGATTCCCCACTCGGAGCCAGATAACAACGGCTCATAAAACGATAAGTACAATTTTTTTTTTTTTTAAAACAGCATACTGCAGATGTTAGCAGTATGCTGGATCTAATTTCCGAAAAGTTGATTTTTGGGTGAACCTCCGCTTTAACATTTTTATTAGCTTTATAAATCCTGGAACTGGGATTTAACAGTTATACCAGAATGAAAACCCACCCATGTGCCCCCTCTCTGGAATGAACCTATTTGGCCTGTTTGGAAAATTGCCAATGATCTTTTTTAATTGTGCTTCTCAGTAGCTCCTAGACAAGCATGGCTTAAAGCTGCTTGACTTTCTTCAGTGCTCTGAAATCCTGTTGCGTTTATATGGATCTCCAAGGGTAGACTCTGTATGTACTCCTGAGATGAAATAGATTTTTAACCACTTGCCCTCCGGAAGATTTACCCACCTTCATGACCAGGTAAATTTTTGCGATACAGCACTGCGTGTGAGTGAGTGAAAAACGTGTATAGCACAACACATGCAAACTAAATCGCCTCAGAGCGCTTGGTATCCATTTCCTACTTTATTTTGCCTTCAGAATAGATGGGTTTTGAGTTTCTTTCTGAAGGCCTGGTGATTTACTTCCATTTGGATGCTGGTTGGTAAAGCGTTCCATAGTCTAGGTCCTTGGACTGCAAATCTTCGTTCTCCTTTGGACTTGTGTCTGGCCTTGGGTATCTGAAGTCGATTTTGGTTAGTACAGGCATACCCCGCTTTAAGTACACTCACTTTACATACACTCACGAGTAAGGACATACCTGCGAGTGTATGTAAAGTGCCTTACAAGTACTGTACAGAAATTTTGCACCTGCAGTAGAAGGAGCTGAAGCTCCGAGAGCATACCTCGCCCTGTTCCAGTGTGCCCCTGACACCCCTACCCCTACAGCTTCTGACACCCCCACTACAGCTCTCGACACCCCCACTACACCCTAGAAGTGTGCACTTTAAGTACATTTTCATTTTACATACATGCGCTGGTCTCATTGTGTACTTAAATGTGGGGTATGCCTGTAGAGCGGAGAACGCGATTGGGGTTGTGACATTTTTTTTTCACATAGATACTGGGGGGCACTTCCTTGAACACATTTGTGCGTCAGGCATAGTGCCTTAAACGTAATTCTGTATTTTATGGGAAACCAGTAAACGGGACTCAGGAGGGGAGAGATTGATTCCCAGGTTTTTTTTCCTGTTACAAGTCGTGTCGCCATATTCTGGACGACTTGTAGACAAGCAATTTGATACTTTGGGAGTCCGAAGTAAAGGGCGTTTGCATAGTCGAGTCTGGAGTTGATTATTGTTCCTACTACGACTGCTATGTCTTCTTTTGGGATAAAGGGACTGAGTCTACGTAGCAGGCGCATAAGATGGTGGGATCCGCTGACTACTAAGCTTATTTGTGCATCCATTGTCATGTCGGAGTCAAAAGTGACTCCTAGACTTTTGACTTTAGTGCTGGGGTAAATTGTGCAGTAACTGACTGAATTGTGCAGTTGTGCAATGCTGTACCCAAATAAAATGTATGTTCTTTTTCCCCACAAAAAGTGTTCTTTTGGTGGTATTTGATTACCTCTGCGTTTTTTTTTTTTTTTTTTTGCACTATAAACAAAAAAAAATAAGAATTTTGAAACAAATAAGTTTTTAACTTTTTGCTATAAAACACATCCAATAACAAAATGTAAAAAATTTAGGCCAATATGTATTCTGCTACATATTTTTGGTAAACAAAATCCTAATAAGCGTTTATTGATTGATTTGCACAAAAGTTATAGGGCCAGATTCACAGAGCGATTACGCGTGCGCAACTGCTGTTGCGCGTGCGTAAGTCTAAATGTGCGCGTGCGTATAGTTGGACGCGATTCACAAAACAATATACGCCAGAAATCTACGTTTTTTGGTCCGGCGTAATTGAGTTAGACATTCGCTTCCCTTCGCGCAAAACTGCGCTAGACACACCATTGATTTGCTAGTCAAATATGCTAATGAGGGAGTTACGGGGATCCACAAAAAAACGCAGTTGCTGCGCAGGCTACGCGATGTGCGCAACTGCAAAATGTCCTGTCTAAAGTTAGAGCCCATAAAAGCTGATCTAACTTTTGAAAAAAAGTCTAATTGTCAGATAAAGCAACACCGTTATTGAGGAGCAGACCACACACACGTGTTGCACTACAATTTGACTGCCAACATGCTAGGGGCATCGTCGCTCATAGCTGCACTAGTGAATATAGATGACCAAAGAAGGAGGAGGGCACGGAGGATGGCACGGGAGAGGGTATACCGCACACGCATAGACCTGTTTGGCATGAGTGATTCTGAGGTGTATCGCATCTTCAGATTCCCCCCTCATGCCATCCTGGAATTAACCACAACCCTGCAGGAGGACATCACCAGCCCAACACAACGCTCACATGCAGTGCAGCCACTGGTGAAGGTCCTGGCAACACTCCATGTCCTTGCCAGTGGCTCTTTTCAGCGTACAAGTGGAGTGGTGGCTGGGATGTCACAATCCTCCATGAGCAGATGTGTGCACCAGGTTGTCCCTGCAATCCTCACACGCTTGGCCAACCAAATCATCAAACCCACCACTGAGGAGATTCGAATCAAGGCAATGGCAGATTTCTACCGAATTGCCAGATTCCCACGCACTGTGGGGGCCATAGATTGCACACATGTGGCACTCCAGCCCCCCCATGAGACCGAGCACATGTACCGCAATCGGAAGAATTGGCACTCCATCAACGTACAGGTGATAGTTGATGCCCAAGGCCTCATATGGCACGTCCGTGCCAAACACCCAGGGTCCAGCCATGACAGCTACATATACAATCAAAGCCACATCCGAACAGAATTCGAACAGAACGTGTATGGGAACACCTGGCTGGTTGGTGAGTGACATGGGAGTCAGGCATGACTATCCCCTCCCGTGATGCACAACAGAAGTGGCACATGCATGACTAACATTCTCCTGTCTTTTCCTTTACAGGTGACTCTGCATATGCACTGGGACCCCATCTCATGACTCCTATCCGGAACCCCCAAACCCCAGGAGAGGAACGATACAATGAAGCACACATCAAAACCCGTGCAGTGGTGGAGCGCACCTTTGGCCTCCTGAAGTCACGTTTCCGATGCCTGGATAAGTCAGGGGGTACACTGTTGTATTCCCCAAACTTCGTGTGCCATATCATCGCTGCATGTTGCATGCTACACAATCTCGCAGTGAGGAAGGGCCTGCAGGTTGAGCTACGTGATGATCTGACCCCCCAACCAGAAAATCAACCCCTAACCGAGGATACCCCGTCTTCTGAGGGAAGAGCAGTCAGGAGGCAGCTCATATTGGGCATCTTTGCACGTTAAACACACACATTAATCATGGCACAATGAGAATGCATGCATGCACACCACTGTGGTCCCTAGCACACACACCCCACATCCTCATCAAATTGGATTGGCACCAGTCCACCATGCAAGACTGGTGAGCAGTAACGCCACGTCAAGGCTCCAATTATGTCACTGTACATTCATACACCATTCACACGGACCTGGGAATCACTTCTCCCTGGTCCTGGGGAACCCTTCTCCACCAAAATTGAGGGTGACACCCCTTTTCCAGCAGGAATGTCACCCCCACATTCAAACATCATTCACAACCCAAAATATGCCAAAAAAGTCAAACAAACAAAAATGCATAAAAACAAAAAATGCATAGGAAAAAAAAAATGCTTAGAAAAAACAAAAAAAAGCAGAGAACAAAAATAAAAAAGCTTTCAAAACAAACAAAAGGGGGAAAAAAAAATTATTGTCCTCTGCCTGAGCCACGCCTGGGGCGCCCCCGGCCACGGCCCCGGACCCTCAGGGGAGACGCATGGGGGAGGGGAAAAGCCGGGGAAGGAGGAGCAGCCCCTGAGATCTGCCCACCTGGCGGCCTGCCCTCCAAGGCCACGGCTATTCTGTCCAGGGCAGCACCAAGTGTTGCCGTGTTGCCCTGGATAGCCTGGGTAAGGGCCCTCACATCCTGCCCAACGCCTGCTGCTGTAGTTTGCAGGTCATTTAGGCAGGTTGTGGAGGCCCGGGAGTGGGAGTCCAGGTTACCCAGGCTATCATTAATGGAGGACAGGCTCTGATCCACCCGCCCCATAGTCTGGCAGAGCTGTCTCAGAAGGCGGGTCTGGGTGGCCAGGTTCCTTCTCAGACAGGCGGGCATGAGATTGGGCGCCCCCCTGGTGCTTGGGGATGACCTCCTGGCTCCAGCTGATGGTTGTGGCCGGGGAGAAGGGGAGGCCCTTGTGAGGGGAGCCATGTTGGGGGAGGAGGGGGGGGGCTGACCCTTAGGGAGGGCAGGCTTCTTGCAGCCAGAGGGGAAGAGTCCGCAGAAACCAAAGGGCCAGTGCCTTCCATGGACTCCTCCTCCTCATGATTCTGCTCCTCCTCATGATCGTCCTCCGCATGATCCTCCCCCTCCTCTTGTTCCTCCTCTGCGGACTCTGGCCTTGTTGGGGGGGCCTCATTAGGCTGCTGTCCTGGGGTTGGAGCGGTCAGTCCAGATGGCCCTGCACCCTCCTGCACAGCTGTGGATGACACAAAACATTCACAGGTTGGAGGATCCACACACTTGCCACATATTCCCTTTCACCCCCTCCCCCACACATGCTACACACCTGAGAGAAATAAAAACCTTACCTGGCACCGCGGGGACCGGACTTGTGTCAAAGCCTGGCAGGCCCTCCACTTCATGCCGGTGAAAGGTCAGGGCCACCACACGCTCCGTCTCTGAAAATCTAACCCGGCATGGTGGGCCCCCTCCTGTGCCCCTGGCATGGGCATTTATTGCGGCCAGTTTTTTTTTCACCTCACGCCGGAGGTCATTTATTTTCTTTTCTATCCCAGAGCGGGTCCGTGTCTCCCCCTCCCCCGATGAATTGACCTGCTCTGTGATCATATCCAAGATCTCCCTCCTCCTGGCCGGGGTGGTGGTGGCACTCTGCGGGCCGTGGAGAAAACGCCCATAGTCGGTAATGGCCCGGGCAAGAATTCTTTTTTCCCCCACAGTAAAATTGAGCTTTCTTTTTCTCTCAGTCATACTTCCAAACAAACTCACTAGCAGTCACCAAAAATCTGTCACAAATACAAGCACAACCAATCAGACAAGAACACACACAAAGAGAAAAAGAACAGCCAAAAATCACACTAGCACTCAGCAAGAAACACACACAAAAAAATCAGATGAAAAAATAAAGCAAGAAAACAAACGCTCAGAAATCTATCAATCAAACAAACAGTCTCAAACACTTATCAAAATACACTTTCACAAAACTACCAACAAGCACAAGATCACACAGAACACTAATCTCACAACTACAAAACACACTCTAACGAACAACAGAGCAAAAGCACTTGATTCAATGGGAAGGGACACAAAGGGATGTACTTTTGCAATGGAAGGGCGTTTGTGTGTGTCTATTTATGCTGTCTGCGTAGTTCACAACATTGCCCTAGTCCATTTCCAATTTCAATGATTGCGCCGCTCCCGAGTTGTGAGCATGCGCACAACGGAGCTGACATGGTTTCCTTCATGCGCGCATGCGCGAGTCGGCCGGCCCTTCATTTGCATGGGGTCACGGCTCATTTCAATGTAACACGCCCACGTCCCTCCCAATTTGTATTACTCCTCCTTACGCCTACGGAAAAAACCTTACGTTTGCGCAAGCTCTTGCGTAAAAGCTACGTGAATCGCCGGATTACGCGGCTAGATTGCGCAAGTCTAACGGAAAAGTGGTGCGCTACGCCGGAATGATAATGCGCCGATCTACGTGAATCTGCCCCATAGCGTCTACAAACTATGCAATATATATAATTATTTTTTCTAGCGGGACTGCAATATTTCAGCAAACAGTTGCACGCTAACTGACACTTTTGACACTTTTTGGGGACCAGTGACACTAATACAGTGATCAGTGCTAAAACAAATATACACCGTCACTGTACTAATGACACTGGCTGGATAGGGGTTAAACATCAGGGGTGATCAAAGGGTTAACTGTGTGCCTAGCTAGTGTGTGAGTACTGTGGGAAGTGTTTTTACTATGGGGAGACATAGATCCTTGTCCCTGCTTTGCAGGAACACAGGATCCATATCTTCCGTACTGACAGAATGGTGATCTGCCTTGTTTACATAGCTCCCACTGTGTATAATAATAGAGGAAGCGGGTTGCCGGCAGCGTGAGTCTGTGCCCCAGACCCAGAAGTGTCGAATTGTGTACTAGGTACATGATCTGGCACAGAGAGCCTGCCCTGTCACAGTATATCTACGGTGGGCGGTCCACAAGTAATTAAAGATGGTTGTTTGCATGTAAAAAATAGCCAATCAGCTTCCAAAAGCTGGTAGCCTTATAGTTTCTTAATACTGTTAGGGCCTGTGTCAATGGATTTTTGTTCACTTCAAGCAGGTTTCCTATTACCATACAAGTCTATTAGAATGAAAAACTTGCTTGAAGAAGGCCAAATTCAGGTCATTGGAAGATCAGTTGTAGGTCAAATGCACTTGTAAATAATCTGCATGATCTCAGAAGTTTTTCAAACTGAAGACAGTAACACCTTACGAGAGCTGACCATCAGCAGTTCTCAACAAGCAGACCCCTGCATATCAGCAGCAAGCAGAGGACATTTTTAGTAGAGTTTTTCTTTAAATCATCTACAAACCTTCCAGTTTAAGACTGATTACTATGCTTTGCTATACGTGATTGCCTGTAATTGCAAGTAAATAGAAGTGTGTTATTCTCAGGTCATAGTTGTAGAAACGGTAGCAGGAAATACTCATTTTATGGTACTACATATGCTGTATTTGATCATTTTAACACTTTATCCAAGTGTTATGTTTTACAATTGCAGAAAAAGGTGTTGAGTTATTTTTGAATGTTTCCCATTAAATGCTAATGTATTGAATTCATTACAGAGTATTTACTGTGTCATGGGATGAGAAAACTGCTATTGTAAAATATAGCAAACTAAAACATTATAGCTTTTTACCAACAACTGCGTATCATATAAAAATAAAGTTGTGATATGAAGCATGTGTCTAGTACACACCATTTGTTAGAACCACAGCTTGACTATCTAGGCAATTTTTAAAGCACGTCTACATGAGTCAATGTAAATCTGTTTTGTATATCTGTATTGTCACAATTGATGATGAAAACATGAATATACTGTACATTTTCATTTGTGTTTTATACCTACATATACTATGTTAATATTCATGCACCCCCAAGTGTGTGTAGGGACTATGTCCACAATGCGAATAATCAATCGAGTATGCTTTCAGTTAAATTAAAATCTAAACAATAGTAATACATTTTGAAGTGTACCTAAAGCCATTTTAGTTTAATTTGGATAGAGTAGCTCAGGATAAGGCTTTATTCAAGTGGGCGAATAGGCTCATACCGCCATGCAGAGGATTGTTTTTATGCCTCCCGTGAATGACAGGTCTTTAGAGCAGCCAGTTTGTTAAATCAATGACACACTGGGAAATGCAGTGGCTGTAAATATCTTAACGCATGAAAAGGCTTTCGACTCAGTGGATTGGCATTTTATGCATACAGTCCTTGAGGAGATGGGCTTTGGCCAGTCGTTCCGACAATGGATATCACTGTTATATAGCACACCTAGGACAGCTACGTACGGGAGGCCATACCTCCGAGTATTTCTCGGTGGGTAGAGGCACCAGGCAAGGTTGCCCATTATCGCCATTTCTATTTGCACTTATGATGGAGCCGCTGGCGGTAGCGTTAAGGGCATCAACAGCTGTTAAGGCAATCAGGGTGGGCAGCATTAAGGAGGGGTTGGCACTTTATGCTGATGACCTCTTGCTGTTTCTACGGGATCCGGGCGAGTCGTTAGAGGCCGCATTGGATATTATGAACACATTTACCTCCTACTCTGGGTTAAAGGGTAACTGGGGAAAGTCGTCCATTTTACCTCTAGACGAAGGGGCTAGAGCGAAGGCAAATCCCAATTTACCATTAAAGTGGGTTTCGCAGATAACCTATCTGGGTGTTAAGGTGACTGCAAGGGTGGCGGACTACATGTCTCTTAATTTATTGCCCCTTTTGACACTCTTTAAGCAAAGAGCTCAGGCCTGACAGAAACTTCCTTTATCTTTGATGGGCAGAGTCAATCTTCTTAAAATGAAGATTCTCCCGGTCATCCTGTATTTTTTGAGGAATGCCCCGGTCTGGATACCGAAGTCATTTTTTAGGAAATTAGACAGCATCACCAGTTCCTTTCTCTGGGCCCCTAAAATGCCTAGAGTGAGCTTGGCGGTCTTGCGGGAGCCCTGGGGTCAGGGGGGGCTTGCGCTGCCTGATTGGCGTAAGTACTACTTGGCAGGTCAGCTGGTCTTTGTGCATAGGTGGTTGGTCTCGGATGCGGGGGATTCGGCCACAGTACTGGAAGCAGCTCATTTGGGATCCTACGAGACCCTACGATTGGCTATTCATAGGGGCACTGATAGGGATCTCCCCCTCACGGGGACTATGAAAGCTACAGTTAAGGCTTGGGAGGAGGCGATCAAGTTGGCCTGTCCAAATTACGGGGGGGTATCTCCCTTGACTCCCCTGTGGATGAATCCGAAGTTACGACAGTTCCTTGACTTTGATGATGCCATGGGGTGGGCAACTAAAGGGGGTAAGCTGCTTAACGATATTACACTAGACGGAGTACTATTGACGTTTGACCAACTGAAGGCCCGGCACGACCTCCCTAACGCTCAATATTTTAGATATCTACAGCTGAGGCATGCATTTCAAACCCAGTTTAGAACGAGAGGGTTGAATCTTTCCCTTCTCGTATGGAGAACTTGCTTATGACGGAGGACCTGCCTAAGGCCTTGTCAGTGACTTATAAAGAGTTAAAACTACTCCCAAGGCACTTCTCAAGTGTAGAGAGCGGTGGGAGGCGGAAGTTCCAGGTATTTCAGGGGAGGAGTGGGAGGGAGTGGGAGGAGTGGGAAGATGTATGGGACCGTCCGTTCCAATACTTAGTAGCGGCAAGGGACCGGCTGATCCAATTTAAATTTTTACATCGGGTGTACTACACCCCTTCCAGATTGGCTTCGATATATCCCTCAGTGTCATCGGGATGCTGGAGGTGTACGTTCGCTCCGGCAGACGCGCACCATATATTTTGGGGATGCCCCCAGATCCAACTGTTTTGGACTGGGGTCACCACCTGCATAACGGAAGTTTTGGGGATACCGATTCCTCAGGACATTAGTGTATGTTTACTCGGTCTGGTGGAGGAGGTAGTCCCGTCAAGGGCCCATAGAACACTGCTTAGTATATTATTATTTTATGGGAAAAAAGCTATTTTACTGAAATGGAAGAGTCCGGGGGCTCCTGGGGTTTCTTTTTGGAAGGGGTTGGTGAACGCTATGATTCCATTCTATAAGGCGACATACTTGTCCAGGGGCTGTGTTGGGAAATTTGAAAAAGTCTGGAGGGCATGGTACGAATCTGACCTAACAGTGGGGTAAGCCGGACTAGTCTGGGGTGTAGGAGGGTCCAGGGAACTATATGTATTAATCTGCTAGCCCAGATACCGGGGGTTCTACGTGTGGTTCCTGACACAGTGGAGAGGAAGAGGCTTGTATTTCACTAGGTGGAGGTTGATTGTGGGGGACTAGGGAACTGAGTGGGGGTGGGGTGGGAGGGGGGTTAGGTTTATGTCGTTGTACCTGCTATCTGCGATAGCATACTGTAGGTCTGTTAAGTCGGTCATGTTGACCGTTGGTTTATACTTGGTGTTGTGCCAAGGAGTGTATAATCTGTTATGTTTTGTATAAAAATTTCAATAAAAAAAAATTAAAAAAAAATATCTTAACGCATGTGCCAGTGTTTACATCTGTACAGGGACTGTCGCATAGCTCTAGACGCAAGTAATCCAGAATTGTGTGTCTATCCTCACAGCTCTTTCCTCCTCATTTGTCCCTCATTTTGGTCTGATCTCTATAGTTGTAAATAAAATGCACTTTTTATCTTTCAAAAAGTGTTTTACAATGCTAAACCTTCCATCTAAATTGCTGCAAATGTAAATGTCAAAAGCCACTATAAAACAATAATAGTGATTAAAAAAATAATAATAATTTGTGGGTTTAACCAATCCTTCTTTATTTTATTTTTGAATTCTCCTTTAAGGCCTCATACACACGATTGGTCCAACCCGATGAGAATGGTCCAACGGACCGTTTTCATCGGTTCACAGACTGACAGTCTGATGTGCGTACACACCATCAGTTCAAAAACCGATTGTGTCAGAACGCGGTGACGTAAAACACAATGACGTGCTGAAAAGTTCAATGCTTCCAAGCATGTGTCGACTTGATTCTGAGCAAGCGCGGGTTTTTGAACCAATGCGTTTGCCTACTAACAATCGGTTTGGACCGATGGTCAGGCGTCCATCAGACCGATCATAAAGCAAGTTTTAAAACTTTGGTCCGAAGGACGACGGACTGATGGGCCGTACACAAGGTCGGTTTAGACAGATGAAACTGGACTTCAGTGCATTTTGATCGGTTTGGACCGATCGTGTGTACACTGCCTAAGAGGACGTGGCAGAGGGTGTGTCTTATGTCTACTTACGTTTGCTAATAGGTGTCCCTCGTTCCCATCTCAAAAAATTGAGAGCTATGGGATCTCTATGATGTTTTTTATTGCTGTCTGTAACCCACTTGGGAAAATCACGCCCTCTATTTATCTCAGTGACTATGTAACAGGCAGGGTACAATGCATTCTTACTGAAAAGGGAATAGAGCGGAAATCTTTAAATGGATAAACTTGGGCGAGGTATTGTTGGGAGTTTTTTCCTTTTTGAAGACACCTACTCTTACTTCCTGTTGTATCTGGTGATAGGAAGAAATCCAATGGGACACAGTTGACAAAAAAAAAAACTCCAAAGGGATCTTTACCTTTCCTTAATCTATCCAGAAATAACAAAAGGTATTAGCTTTAGATATACTTTATTAGTTAACTAAAATGGAAATTAGAGTAAACTTTAACAGCACAAGGCCTTTTCAACAAATTCCCTTTGTCCCTTTTTCTCCTCATTTGTCCTTCATTTTGGTCTGATATATATAAAGTTGTAAATAAAATGCACTATTTATTGTTCAAAACGTTTCCCAGTGCTAAACCTTTCATATATCTAAATTGCTGAATTTGTAAATGTCAATAGCCAATATAAAGGAATAGTAGTTGTAAAAAAAAAAAACTTGTGGGTTTAGCTAATCTTTTTTTTTATTTTTTATAATTCTTCTTTAAGGGGGTGTGGCAGGGGGTGTGTCCCAAGCGAACATGTTTTTGCTAATAGGTGACCCTTTTTCCCATCTCAAAATGTTGGGAGGTATGTCTAAGCTAAAGAGGTTAACAGATCACCAACAAAAGGGAGTAAGGGAACTTGTGCATTACAGCTATGGATGAGAAATAAAAGTGCTTAACATGTTGGATGTGATTCTGAGGGCTTCATTTTTAATTTTGAAATCTATTTTAAAGTACTGTCTTCATAATTTCCACATTAGGATTAGCAAATGCCTGCATGCTTGAAACTAAAAACTAGTACAGGCTGTGTGTGTAATGTTAAGCATTAGTGAGGAACTGCAAAAAGCAGAGACAGTGGGAAAAGCAGAGTAACCCATATAAACCAAATCAAATTTGAATGTACCCCAGTGATCTTTATAAAAAACACAACTTATTTCTAGGGGTTATGACACTTTGTACATGGCTTTATTCCATCAAGCCAATTTGATGTCTATATTGCTAAAGCATTTTGCATTTATAGTATGTGACATTGCAGGATACGTAAAATATTCAAACAGCCATATGTATACAGTACATTGTTCCATTAAAACCTTATCCCTTGCAAAGACAAATGGGTAACGTCTGAATTATTTTGTTCCCTTTTACACTTGTAGTTTCCATGTCACCCGTCTCTATGGTTTCTAGACGCACAATCTCTTTTTTCCACCTCTAACAAGACAATTTGGCAGTAAAACAAAAAATAATCTTTAGAACAGAAGGATTTATCTGCTAACATTTATCAGCAATGTGTTACAATGCTGAATACATCGCGTACCTCCAAGATACTGTCACTGAAGTAACCAGATCAGATGTAGATATATATTTTTTAGATGTGTAAATGGTTTTTCATTTTGAAATTTTTTACTGAATGCTTTGTGCAAGAAAACATTCAAATAGCAGTGTGATAAAATCAGTAAATTTCCTTTGTATTTTAATTATAGGTTTATCCAGCTACCCAACTGAACTTTTTAAAGGCTAAGAAATGAGTGGTGCCAATTTGTACAGGTTTTGGATTTTATGTTATCACTCATTTTATGCTCCCATCCTTTTTAGATTTTTTTTTACAGTGTTGGGCAGGCACATTATATCCTACCTGTCCATGAACTGTATCTGTTGCCAAAACAATATTTTCCATTTTGGTTGTAGGGATGGGTTAGAACTAGGGGTGAGCGAATGTGTCTGGATATGGTTTGCAAACAGTTAAATTAATTGTGCTCAAAGTTTGAAGTTCATATCCTCTGCAGAAAATCCCTTTAAAGTATAGTGTATGGGGGGTTGAGGGGGGTAATCTTGTAATCCGCTTCTTACAATTTGTAGGACTAATAAGCATGCATTTGGATGGCCTAGAGTGTGGGATTTTGCGTGTTTATTTTTATGTCACACACACTAAACGTTTCTTACAGTCCTGATAACACCTCAAAGGTTGCAGGCTTGCAGTTTTTGTTTACATGTGGGATTGCTGTGATTGGTTTTCATTGTTCCTGTACCCGGTCATGTGATCTGCTGTGTCTGAGGAACACAGTGATCACCATGCTCTAAGAGCTGCACATGAGCCACTGACTTATTGGTACATCCACCTGCATTGTTTATGCTCTCCTTTTGTTATAGTTATCTACATGGGCCAGACAGGAGGTGGGGTAAATTGATTATTTCAGATTTTATCAAACATTAAAGGCCTTTAAAACTATACTTAACCACTTAAGGACCAAGCCTCTTTCTGAGATTTGGTGTTTACATGTTAAAGTGATACTATGGGTTCAGTTTTTTTAATTTTTATTAAATAACAAACATGTCGTACTTACCTCGACTGTGCAGTTCGTTTTGCACAGGGTGGCCCCGATCGTCCTCTTCTGGGGTCCCACGGCGGCTCTCACGGCTCCTCCCTGCAATAGATAACCCCCTCTGGGAAGCTCTATCCCGAATGGTTACCGTGAAGGCACGCTCCCGTGTCATACACTCAGCGTCCATAGCATAGGATGCATTAAGGTGAAAAAACACTGTATTTGCGCAGCAGTCTTACAAGCACACTTTTTTTAAATTAATAAATAAGACAACAATAAAGTTAGCCCAATGTTTTTATATATTGTGAAAGATGATGTTATGCCAAGTAAACTGATCCCCAACATGTCACGCTTCAAAGTTGCGCCCACTCATGGAATGGCGACAAACTTTTACCCTTTAAAAATCTCCATAGGCAAAGTTAAAAAAATTCTACAGGCTGCATGTTTTGAGTTACAGAGTAGGTCTGTGGCTAGAATTATTGCTCTCGCTCTGCTGATTGCGGTATTAACTCACATGTGTGTTTTGAACACGATTTTCATATGCGGGCGCAACACACATATGCGTGCACATATGCTTCTGCACGCAAGCTCAGTGAGACAGGGCACGTTTAATTTTTTTATTTTTTTTGAAGTGTCCCTTTTATTCCTATAAGGCCTCGTACACACGAGGGGATATGTCCGCTGAAAACGGTCCGATGGACCGTTTCAGCAGACATCTCCGCTCGTGTGTATGGGCTAGCGGACAGATTTCTCCACCCGACAGATTTCAAAGCATGCTTTGAAATCCATCCGGTGGAATCTGTCCGCCCGACATGTCTGCTGGTTAGTACACTTACCAGCAGACATGTCGTCCCCCACCGCCGCCGCGCCGCCGCCGAATGGATTCGGCGCATGCGCGGAAGTGTTTAACTTCCTGGTGCGGTGACGTGGCGGCGTCAACGTCACCGCCGCGTCACCGCGCCGTCCGGCGGCGGGGAATTAGATCCGATGGTGTGTACACGCCATCGGATCAAACTCCCGATCGAACATATCCGATGGAAATGGTCCGCGGACCGTTTTCATCGGAAATGTCCGATCGTGTGTACGAGGCCTTACAGGGAGTTCTTAAAAAAAGCATGACAGGACCTCCTTAAATATGAGATTTGGGGTCAAAAAGACCTCAGATCTCATATTTACACTAAAATGCATTAAAAAATAAAATAAAAACAAATGTCATTTGGAAAAAAAATGTCCCTTTAAGAGCTATGGGCAGAAGTAACGTTTTGTCGTTGCCTCCGCCCTGCAATGATATGGAGACGGTGGGAGCCATCTTCCATTCACTTGTCTCCATACCCAGCCAGGAAAAGGATCCAATCCCCTCAGTCGCTAACGACGGCAGTAACGGCGGAGGGCACCAGAGAGCAGCAGGAGGGGGGCCCTCTCCCGCCGCTGATTAAAAGTGATCTTGCTGCAGAGACCACTTTTATCTTGAAGCGGATCGCCCGCTCTTGAAGAGGATACTGGGGTTATGACAGCTCCATGTCCTATACAGTCTTTTGTAAAAAAAAATGTGTTGTGCTTAATTTCAAATAATTTATGTATTATTAAATAATAATCACCAACAGAATCCTCCACTTGTGATAAAACCACCACCAATCTAAGGATGCACTAAGAGAGCATTGACCACCTACCTATTACAGGGGGTCAAAGAAAGCTCCCTGAAATATGCCATCACCATTTGTTAATCAGCATACGGAAGACAGGGGAGATCACTCCAGGCAGCCAGTAGGGAAATCGATAAATCCTCTTGTTCCAAGCGTAAGAACCAACTGGCATACCTCAACAAGAGATAAAACGCCACAATAGTGTAAAATCTTAACAGGACTTTTATTGAAAGTAATGCACTTATCCCAGCAGATGAAAAACAACATGTGTGTAATAGGCACATTAGCATCTGTGTGCTCCAATCCAAATGTGATGACAGTTAATAACGCCTCAGCCCTTTATTAAAAAAAATATGTTTTTCTATAGTCTTTTCACTTTTTAAAATGACAAGCACAACCTCCTCTCAATAAATAATATATTTTACATTTGGATTCGATTTGATAATCTCTATGAATGCCTTTTTATATTCCTTCTCTGTTTGCTTTTCCTAGTGTTCTAGTTATTCCTTCCTTCTAGTTCTTATTTAATGCATGAACATGTTTTGTCCGCACTCCCAATTGATTTAATCACACTGCCCCACACAGAAACACAGTAGTAAAGAAGAATCACCAAATAACAGAATGTAATCATTGCAGTGGCATTTTCAATGCCAGAACAGACATGCCTTTGCTAGATGTTGATAATGGACAGAAGGGTTAAAACCTCTGTACAGACTTTTTTATATCAGTGTTACCACATTAGAGTTGCTCTTTATCTCCTGACATACCATTGGCATAAAGAATTAAGAATAATCCTTACAACAGGGACCTAGAAGTATATGCAGCATTTTAAAATGGTGGTGAATGGTTACAATCTTTGTCTTTTTTTAAATTTAATTATCCAGATTTCTCATATTACATAGACAGTAAGGTAACACAAAGTAATTAAAAACCGGACCATGTTTCTAACCCTTTCCCATGCTATTAAAAACTAGATGAAGATTTGTCAGAATCCTCTATTTGCCTGTATCTCTGTTGCTGTCCGAGTCCAGTGTACATTTAATACTTCATATTCCAATTGCAGACTTTCCTGGATAAGCTCTCAAAGTTTGGGTGCTGCAGCAACAACCAGCTGGAAACTGGTTCAATGAAAAAAAAAAATATTTGCCATCACACCATGGATCGCCAAAAATTAGCGTCCAAATAGATAATTTATTGCACGATCACAACATAAGAAGATTGCAATGTTTCGGAGTCACGCAGGACCCCTTTGTCAGGCATGTGTACATTTAGTCACATTAGTCAGATGTCACTTGTTCTCTCTATGTGAATCAAGTAGATTATGTGAGTCAAGTGTCACTATAATCAAATGTGTCAGGTGGGATAGCTGTCACTAAGCGTAGTAGTTAATTTATTAAAATAAAATGACAAATAAATTCTTATGAGACGGGTACTCACAAGACTGCAGGAGGTACAGGCATGTAAAGATAGGATGTCATCCGTGGCTTGCTTCCCAAACCAGTGACGATTACAATTCCAACCAAATCTTCTGTTGGAAAAAGAATCGCCATCCCAGCCATCCTCATTCGGATCATGAACTCATCAGTTCAGAAAGACATATAGGCCTCATTCCCCTTATGGACTGTGTTCCCAGACCCACCATTAGATTGCCTATTCATCATCACCGTTTTTCCAACAATAGACGTTCTTTTACATCTAGGCCAGTGAAACCCCCGGCATATACCCAGGAACCTCCCTCTACCATTTTAGGGCATACGGAGGCCCACACTATAGCCAGTGACAATCTTCTGGCTTCAGCCGAAGTAGGTCCCACTGTAGATTCCGTCTTTCCTGATTCTCTAGTTCTTCCAAACCCTGTGTCCGAGGTTTCCATTATTACTCCTACATCAGGGATCAGCCTGGTCACCAATGTAATCCAACATTCACAGCTATTACCTCTAGTTAAGATAGCTGATCCACTATTAGACAACACAGTACCCTCTAATTCTGTACTCCCAGTCTCTCCTTTTTTAGTGGCTGCCCCCCTGTCCTGCCCAAAAAGAAAATTAAACACGGAGGCAGAAGAGGGGGCAGAAGGAGACGTCGAAAGAAGGGGAAAGGTACGAAAACTATCAAAATCTTCAATTTATCAGACTACACCCTAACTAAACCTGAAGAGTCCCTATTAGCTCGAGGCCTCACGTTTGCACCTACGGCCCCACCCAATCCTTTCACCCTATTTTTAGATTTTAATAGGTTCATTCGTAACATCACGGTCAAGCGTTTTTTTAACCTCAAAACCACTAAAGTTATGTTGGACACTGAAACTGATTCCATGAACCCTTGTTCTATTAGTCAAGACCTTTTTCAAAATTGTAGTGTCCCTGAACAAATGGCCTTAGACCATCTAGAACTCTTGTATACAGAGGATTCAGATGACTACGTAGAACTACTCACCCAACACCTCTCAACATCACCACCCATAGTACAAACAAAGTTTAGACCAAAATCTATATTTTACCCTACTTATTCTAAAGGGCCATATATACAAAGCTTCTACCAAGTAGTGTGTAGTGACATCTTACGTATGTGCGAACACACCTCCGTCCACAAGCGTTCTCTCAATCTTTCGGTAGCAGAAAACATCGCTCTCAAAGGATTGACTGAGAACAAGTCTATAATTATACGTCAAGCTGACAAAGGTGGAGGGATAGTGATTCAGAATTTGATTGACTATCAGACAGAAAGCTCACGCCTTCTATCTGATACAACAACCTATCAAAAGCTTAAAATTGACCCCTTGCCAGCTTTTTCACAGGAGGCCCATGAATTGGTTAATGCAGCTAAAACTGAAGGATTGGTGACGAAAACTGAAGTCGCCTTCCTACTCCATGATTTTTAAAGGAGGCCGTACTTCTACCATTTACCCAAAGTCCATAAAAATCAATCCAATCCACCAGGAAGACCCATAGTTGCAGCAATGGAGAGCGTCACTAGTTATTTTTCAATCTATATAGATAATTTCCTACAGCCTTTAGTGGTGAACCTCCCTTTCTACATAAAGGATAGTATACATCTACTTCAGATGCTACAACCTTACCGGTGGGAAAAGACCTATCGTTGGCTTTCCTTGGACGTGGTATCACTTTATACGTCGATACCCCATGACGTTGGTCTCCTTGCTAGTCAATATTTCGTAAACCAAGATCCAATGCTTAATCCCCGGCAGGTCTATTTTTTACTGGATATGCTAAAATTCTGTCTCACACACAATTATTTTGAAAACAATGGTGAGTTTTTTATCCAAGTCCAGGGCACTGCAATGGGGGCCAATTTTGCACCTAGTTATGCGAACCTGACCATGGGCTACTGGGAATTATCCCACATTTGGAAAAAACAATACTTTTGCCTCTCATCTTGTATATTTTGGCCGATACATAGATGATATAGTAATTATTTGGGATGGCCCTAACACCCTAATCCCTACATTTCTGGAACACTGCAACTCCAATAACATGGGCTTATCATTTACAGCAGTCACTGATGAAAAAACGTTATCCTTTTTAGATTTAGAGCTCTTCTTTGACAATACCACCATTTGTGCCCAAAACTTTATCAAGCCCACTGCTGGCAATTCCTTCCTTCACTTTGACAGCTGTCACCATCCACAATGTATAAAAAATATCCCGAAAAGTCAATTCTGCAGATTGAAGCACAACTGTACGAGACAGCACGATTACATTACCCATGGTCTTAAACTCAAGGACAAGTTCTCGGAAAAAGGTTATCCTGAAGATCTGATAGAAGGTGCTTTCCAACACTATTCTACCACTGATTTAGCCCCCAAAATTCACAGGACACAGGATGATAAAGAAATTTCCCAACCAGTGCGCTTTGTCACACAATTTCACAGCCATTTTAGACAAATGGAGAGGATCCTAGCCAAACATTGGCCTATATTGAAAGAGGACCCACATCTAAAAACCTCTCTGTCAGAACGTCCGACAGTAAGCTACAGAAGAGCCAAAAACCTAAAGGCAAGCATAGCGCCCAGTAAAATCAATACCAAAACTAGAGGCAACAGTGCCACTCCCTCCTTAACATTCTTTCACATCAAAGGGATGTATCAGTGTAGGAAAGCGCGTTGCCTTACTTGTTCCCATGTAACGCATCGACAAAAGAATTTCACATGCAGGGGCAAGCAGTACATAATACCAGATTTTTTCACATGTTCTTCTGAATATGTGGTATATTGTCTTACTTGCCCCTGCGGTCTCTTCTATGTGGGCCGTACTATTCGGACCCTACGGAAGAGATTTGGCGAGCACCGTAACTTTGTGGAGCAAGGTTTTGATAAGTATAGTGTCGCCAGACATTTCAAAGAATTTCACCAACAATCCTCTTCGGAACTTCGGGTTTGGGTTATAGAGGCCATCTCCAGGTCTCTTCCTCAGGCCGAAAGATACAAGAAATTGTGTGAAAGTGAAAACTACTGGATTTTTACGTTAGATTGTTTGTCGCCTTGAGGGTTAAACGAGGGCCTGGAGATCAACATCTTACTTTAATAGTCTATTATTTTAATATTCTATGTCAATTTCATTTTAGTCTCCATTAACACATCCTGCAAGAAAGTGTTATTATTTTTTAATTTTTTAACATTTTAATCTTTTAATTTCTTAATTCCTAATATACCCATATTCTCTCTTTCCCGACGCACACATACCTCTTAGTATGTGAGAGTAGGTGTGAGTGTGTGTATATATACGTGTGTGTGTGTATACACATCCATATGTGCGTTGGCACGTCCAGTTTGTGTGTATGTACGTTAGTACAGGCGTACTGCTGTTCTTGACACGTATTACTCCACACACACAGCGCATGTGTATTTTTGCCCCTAATAAGAGTGTACTATACCTGCGTATTGGTGTATCTGATTACACATCCACATAGACCCTGTTCCCTATTTAGGTCTTGACAGGCATATTTTTAAACGTATTTTTAAACGTATTCCTAACAATCTGTGAAAAAATATAATTTTATTGACATTCGTTAAAGCAGTGTAGTCAGCGATACAACGCTTCCTATCTTTTATTTCCCCAATCCCTTGTAAACATGCTCCAATTATATAATGATAATCCTTAGGCAATTATGTGCTTTTATTTTTATTTTTATTGTTATTGTATCGTTTTGAGCTGATTCCTTATGCAGTGACTCTGTATCGATTTGATTTCCTCTACAATCCTCCTGTGCGAGCCAATCAGCTCCGTTTAAGCTGTACTTACGTTCCACATCCAATATGGCCCCTATAGAGCCTGATGAAGAGGCACGCATGCCTCGAATGCGTGCACCGCCCCGTGACCTAACCCAGAAGTGACGCCCTGCTGTTTGCGCTCCACGGCCGCGTTCCACTGCTGCTATACGGCTCCCCTGTTCTCTCCCTGCCTCCACCAGCGCTGGAAGACCATCCAGGGATCCCCACAGCGGTTGAAGATCGTACCAGCCGGACCAACCACCGATCGTGTGTCTCTCTGCTATGAGAGTCGTGAACACCAGCCCTTCCGTTCAGCAGAGCTCACTGACCAGGGAAGCAAGCCACGGATGACATCCTATCTTTACATGCCTGTACCTCCTGCAGTCTTGTGAGTACCCATCTCATAAGAATTTATTTGTCATTTTATTTTAATAAATTAACTACTACGCTTAGAGGTCTTTTGTATTGTTTCTAGAATCGCTTCTTTTTGGCAAGCTGGCAGCCCCCTCAGCACTAGTATAATTTTCTCAATCAGTCATATGAACGAGATCCATTGGACTGAACTATTTCATATAAGCTGCTTCTACTAGTCGTGGAACCTGTTATCCCCCCCTCCCCTCAGTTCCCATATCCAGTTATTCAGCCCCCTCTCTATATGTATTTGATATACATATAACTTCCCCACTTCATTTTTAATGTATTTCTCTTACTTCATTTGGTGAGCGCTTGATTCAATTGTTTGTTTTTGGGATAGCTGTCACTACATTTGAGTATATAATAAACAAAAAGCTGCGCTAATTCAAAAAAATATACATATAAAAACCGTTGATGTTTTTAAGGCTGCAGCTGTCGTGTGATAACACTAGGACACATATAAAAACAAAAGCAAAGCCGCGCCAATAGGAGGTATATACCAAACACTGTATAAATAATTAGGCAAAAAAGTGTGAACCATGCAACATATATCAACAAGTTTAGATAGTACCAACAGTCTATATTGCACATCAATTAAGATATGCTGTGTAACATAAAGGAAAGTCCATTTAATGACACCGCTGTGAATGTGAACCCAATGATGTCTCCTTCATATGTTTGCACATACATAAATGTCCATCCCTCACACCACAAGGAAAACAATTTTGTGACTGAAAGTGATCCCTTCACCAACTATGTAATGGCTGCTTACCAGAGGCAAGCTGGGTTAAAGCAGTTGGCTACAGCCCAGCCACGGCCCTGGCTACCAGAGGCTCCAGTAGATTCTCACGAGTCTCACGATTCTCAGGAGTCAGTCTAGCAGTCGATTGGTATAACGCAGCTCACAGTCCGGGCGTGAAAGTAATGGAAAAGTATACCATATAAAACATGTAAATCTGCATGTATAAGCCGGCCGGCAAACGGAGCGATACCTTCCCCCTATTGGGCCCATTGAAAACGTCTGTTAATGACGAAACGCGTCTGGGGGACACGCAGTGACGTCACCACGTAGGGGGAAGGTATCGCTCCGTTTGCCGGCCGGCTTATACATGCAGATTTACATGTTTTATATGGTATACTTTTCCATTACTTTCACGCCCGGACTGTGAGCTGCATTATACCAATCGACTGCTAGACTGACTCCTGAGAATCGTGAGACTCGTGAGAATCTACTGGAGCCTCTGGTAGCCAGGGCCGTGGCTGGGCTGTAGCCAACTGCTTTAACCCAGCTTGCCTCTGGTAAGCAGCCATTACATAGTTGGTGAAGGGATCACTTTCAGTCACAAAATTGTTTTCCTTATGGTGTGAGGGATGGACATTTATGTATGTGCAAACATATGAAGGAGACATCATTGGGTTCACATTCACAGCGGTGTCATTAAATGGACTTTCCTTTATGTTACACAGCATATCTTAATTGATGTGCAATATAGACTGTTGGTACTATCTAAACTTGTTGATATATGTTGCATGGTTCACACTTTTTTGCCTAATTATTTATACAGTGTTTGGTATATACCTCCTATTGGCGCGGCTTTGCTTTTGTTTTTGTTTTTATACTACATTTGAGTAGCTCAGGTGTCACTAAAATCAAGTAGCTTAGTTGGGTCAGGTGTTATGCTATGTAACAAGGGAGCACATCCACTTTTTACCTATTCCTGCCTGGCCTTCTATGATCTGGCAGAATACTACCTGACTGAGGCCCCATCGATTCTTACTGTAGGTAAGGATTTCTGGCCTAACCAGTACTCCCCCAGAGTCCTCCTCTTATTACTGCAGGCTTAGCTGGCAATGGACCCCATAATGTCCCCATGGACCCAAGCCCTTTTTCTAGGAGATGTCTTCATATAGGTTAGGCTTCTCTGCCTTTTGGCTAAGATCAAGTCTAGTATCTGTTCTTATCAGTTGTCAGAGGAGCGCTGAAGCACCTCCTACATGGGGAGGGTGGATGCCATCCAATGACATCATTGCACCTGGAAGGATGGTTTCAGCAAGGACTACGCCGTGCTGCCCGACAGATACTGGGGGCCGGCCTATGGTTGCGTCTGAGCAATGGTGCATGCGCCCCTGGGGTGGCAGTCCAGGGGTATCTGAGAATCACTGTGAGTAAGGGTCACTTTGATTTAAAGATACCACGGTCACTGCACCAGCAACACGCTTTTTTTAGCACCTGCCTCCTGGGCCGGCCTTTTGGCTAGGACCGGAGGAATTTTTTTAAATCCTGGCCGGAGGGCCTGGTCATTGTAGAAAACAATGACCACTTCTTTCACTCTCCTCTCCTCTCCGCTATCCCTTTCCCCCACTTTATTTTATCTATTGCCTATGTTTGTCACATTTTTGTATTTTTTTGTTTGTGCACGTTATTTGTTCACTGTGTGACTAGTAGGGTGCGGGTCTTCGGGCCAGCCCAAAACGTCTTGGGAGTGGGTGGACATGGCCTTCTGGCTTAGTTCTCCTGCTCTCATGGGGTCTCCCTCCGGGGGAGCCCCACCTAGTACTGGGAGGGCTTTTTTTCGGCAGTCCCTCCAAGGAAGTTGGGTCCGTGTCGGCTTCGGTTGCTCGGACCACAGTACCTCAGTCCCCGTCTGGAGCCTAACGCCCCGGGGGATCAGGGTTTGGGTCCTTTTTCACAGTAGGACCACTTGACGTTGCACCCATCTGTACGGGGTGGGTTTTTTGGCTGTGTTCACATGCCATAGGCTTTTAAAAAAAAGACCCACAACCTGACAACCTGTTGTGTCCTTCATCCCAACATATCTGCACTTAAAATCTAAGTCAGCAGCCAAGCAATATAACCCTGATTACTAGGCACACTAAAATAGAAAAACAAAGTACTGGGCTATACAAATATTATCAGTGGCGGCTGGTGAAGTTTTAGGATGGGGGGGCGCAAGACCCCGACCCTCCATGATTGGCCCCTCCCACTTCTTGTAAACCACACCCCTTATATAATCCACCTACTTTGTCCCCTGTATTCCACTTCCTTTCACCCATAGTTTCCGGAGTATACAGCTCAGCATCACAGGACAGAGTATATAGCCCCAGCATCACAGGACAGAGTATACAGCTCAGCATCACAGGACAGAGTATATAGCCCCAGCATCACAGGACAGAGTATACAGCTCAGCATCACAGGACAGAGTATACAGCTCAGCATCACAGGACAGAGTATACAGCTCAGCATCACAGGACAGCGTATATAGCCCAAGAATTACAGGACAGAGTATAAAGCCTCAGCATCACAGATCATGGTATATAGTGCAGCCCAGTGGCGGCCCACCCATAGGGGGCGCCGCCCCCCTCCTGTAGGCTTTTATCCTGCCTTATGGGCGCATTGCACAGCGCTGAATAGCTTCCCATGCATCCGTATTCTCTATGGGCACCGGGAAGCGGATTGCATGCACCTGAGCCCAGGAGAAGATGGGGATCTACAAGTCCCAGCAGGTTATAATATAAGGCTCCGAGGTGGATGGGTGTCCAGACATCCATCCATCTCAGAGCTTTATATCAGAACCTGCTGGGACTTGTAGTTCTCCATCGTCTCCTGGGGCTCAGGTGCATGCAATCCACCATCTATGAGACTACAAGTCCCAGCAGTAAGAGAAAAACTGGACAAAGATGGTGGATTGCATGCACCTGAGCCCCAGGAGACGATGGAGAACTATAAGTCCCAGCAGGTTATACATACAATAAGGCTGTGAGGTGAATGGGTGTGGATTGCATGCACCTGAGCCCCAGGAGAAGATGGGGAACTACAAGTCCCAGCAGGTTATAATATAAGGCTCAGAGGTGGATGAGTGTCCAGTCATCCATCCACCTCGGAGCTTTATATTATAACCTGAAAGAATAGAAATGAATCCGCGCCACGGAGATACCTAATCCAAAATCTATATACTGCAGGAAGGATGGTGTGTGTATGGCTGCAATAGATGTACCATGTGCAATATATAAGTGGCTGGCCCTACATATATATTCCACTGGAGTGAAGTACAAAATTGAAAAGGAAGAGGGGGTTAGTAGGTGTTGGCGCCCTCTTACATGTGATATATCATGAATAAGAAATTAAAACCTGAAATAATAATAATAATATCCTTGCCCTTGATGAGAGCCCGTGCAAATATGCTATAAAGTGACTTGTGTATTAAAAGCCATAATTAAATGATTTAACAGAATGAAAGTTAAAATTAAAAAAGGAAGGAAATCTGTGCAAAATTCAGGTGCTATAACCCAACTAAATTGATGTTGCTTGATATTAGAAAATTAAATAATGAAATAAAAGAAATAAAGTCTGTGTATCTTAAACCGCTGAGTACTGCTTGCTCATAAATTAATTATATAGTTCATGCAAAGTGCTTTGTGCCGCACACAAGGAATGGATGGATTTTTTGTTCACTCTGTGCTCCCCTCCTTCATGCTCTGATGTGTCCCGCACTCAACAAATCAAAGCCCCCTCTTGGGGTAGGAGGCCTCCACAGTATAAGCCCTGTGTTGCTCTCTGGCAAAATTCTGATCCCTTATGTGGTTTAGTCCGGCATCCAGCTCAAAGAGAAAAATTGCCCATATAGTGTGATACCGTATTAAAATAATACTTTTATTGAATAAAAGACAGGTACTCACATTACAAACATAAAAACGAGCGTTGCGTGTAAATCTCGGAAGTGTTTGTGACCAGCGTGAAACCGATCGACCGGTTTCGTCATAATGACATCGCCTGGCGTCATATTATAACCTGCTGGGACTTGTAGTTCTCCATCATCTCCTGGGGCTCAGGTGCATGCAATCCACCATCTTTGTCCAGTTTTTCTCACTGCTGGAACTTGTAGTCCCATAGATGGTGGATTGCATGCACCTAAGCCCCAGGAGAAGATGGGGAACTACAAGTCCCAGCAGGTTATAATATAAGACTCCGAGGTGGATGGATGTCCGGACACCCATCCACCTCGGAGTCTTATATTATAACCTGCTGGGACTTGTAGTTCCCCATCTTCTCCTGGGCTCAGGTGCATGCAATCCACACCCATCCACCTCAGAGCCTTATTGTATGTATAACCTGCTGGGACTTGTAGTTCTCCAATCTCCACCTTCTCCATGAGCCCCAGGAGAAGATGGAGAACTACAAGTCCCAGCAGTCTAACTACAATAACAGGCTCCAAGGTGGATGGGTGGGGATCAGGCAGTGCACCGCTGATTTTCATTCAATAAAAAACAAGGCGATGGGATGAGGCAATGGCATGGCTTACCTTCACAGCTCCGCTTGGGCAGTTCGGAGCTTTCCCGCGTGACGTCACTTCCGGTTTTTGTCTGTAAGACGAATCCCGGAAGTAACAACAATAGTAATGCTCCCGGCGCCCATAGAGGATACGGACGCACGGGAAGCTATTCAGCGCTGTGCAGGCGGGATAAAAGCCTGCAAATGAAGCACCACGTCTGCAATCTAAAGATTGCAATGACGTTGCGCTTCATAGGGCAATGGTGGCCGGCGCTCAATCTCATTTTATGAAAGGAATTTTTTTTTTCTTAAAGGTGCCATTGGAAAAAAAAAATTTTTTTTTGCCTACAGGAGGGGGAGCAGTGCCGGGCCCCCCTAAACCATATAAAACAAATAAAAAAATGTGTCTCTAGAGTCTAATAGGTTGGAATCCCTACTTGATTACACTAGTAACCACACTAGTAGTGATTCCTACCTATTAGACTCTAGAGACACATTTTTTCTTTGTTTTATATGGTTTAGGGTGCATCAGTCACAACTGGCATCATTATAGCAGCATAGGATCATTTTACTTTAGCAATCTTTGGGCCTGCTGGCCTGCACAGGCTCCTGACCTAATTAATCCACCTTTACTCAATTTCACTGAAATTAGTGGAAGCTGAGGAACCAACATCTACCCTCCTATTAACACAGGGTATCTCTCCAATTGCACCCTAATTCCAGCCAAAAGGGGGGCCTATTACAATTGGGCTCACCCCACGGATATACCCGACAAAGGTATTACAGTTTTTCTCTATTGGTTTGGCTAATTTCTTGAAACAGAAATGACATTCTCAAAACAACATGGACAAATCTCCAAACCACTTGGCAATTGTTCACAACTGAATGGCATTTCTCATTCATTTCATCAAATTGCAAATGTCTCAGTACATGTCTCAATGTCTCAGTACATTTCTCAAATGATTTAGTACAAGTAACCTACCTTTAGCACAATTTCCAATTGAATAGATCATGTTGATCCAAACTGATTGTCATTTCTCAGTCTAAATGGTCGTTCTCTCCAAAACGTGTCAGCGTCATTTCATTGTTTAAGTCATCACATGCACAATAGTCTGTTCAATTGTCAAAATTATTCAGGAATACAATACCATGAATACCATATATGAATCTCTTGGAACATTTGATAAAATCATTACAGCAATTGACAGTCAGATAAAACTAGAACTTGAACGAAGGAGGAGTTGGTCTCAGATGACCAATCAAACAGTATGTTTAGTTACCTGACAGGTACTGTCCATTACTGTATTGTGAATGCTGCCAAACATGTATATATAGAGATTGACCATGCAGGACCAGTACAATGTCTGAACATGGAGGCACCTGGCCAAGTAGATGAACACGGGCAACTGCCTGCCCAAGGAAGAGGAAGAGGAAGAGGAGAAGGAGTAAGGGTGCGTGATGGTGGAATAGGGGGAAGAAGCTGAGGAGCACAAAGACACCATGCTGTCCCTAATGAAATTTGGGCGACAATTATAGACCATGTCATCAACCATGCCCTCACAATCAATGATGGAATTATATAATGTATAGGACAGGACACTGTGCATAGAGCAACAAATATGTTTATTTACTCATTTGCATATTCATTTAGTGTGTGTGTGTGTGTGTGTGATAGGCCTACAGTATTACAGTATCTTACTTTAGTGGGATGTTACGTATGATACTAACCATGACAAGAAAAATATTGTAGAAAATAAACTATGGAATAGTATGTAATCGTTTATTTTCTACAATATTGATAATACAGTTTACAGTAGTATTCCAGTATTACAGTAAAAACTGCAGCTTACTGTATGATGCAATTATCATTATAATCCTTATTTTGAGGAATATAACCTACAATACAGTAAGTAAAAGGGTCAAAGAGCTGCAATTACAGTAGTGCCTCCCATGGAAATCTATCTAATAATGTTACTGTAACATTTCAGTAATTTCATAATTTTTCCCCTCCCCTTTCTGTCAAATACCCCCTGTAGTACCTCTGCATAGGGTACATGTACCCCAAGTTTTGGATCCACTGGAATACTGGCCAGTAGTATATTGAACTTGTGCAGAACATAGAACATTCCTATGTAGCTGTCTGTAACTGTATTGTATGGGGATGAGGCTGGCTTCAACCTGGCCAAGGGCCAAAGACGTGGCCGTAATTTTATTGGCCACTGGGCCATGGTGGATGTCCCAGGCCAGCGAGGGGGCAATATAACTATGTGTGCTGCCATTTCTGAGAATGGTGTGGCCACTCACATGCCCAGTCTTGGCCCATACAAAACACAGAAGCTCCTCATCTTCTTGGACCACTTTCATTTGGATTTGATCCCAGAAAATGAGAGAGGTCTCATAGGGCCTCACCTACCACAATATATAATTGTATGGGACAATGTGAATTTCCACCGTGGCCCGCTTATCAGGGCCTGGTTCACTGCTCATCCAAGAATGGATATTGTGTTCCTACCACCTTACTCTCCTTTCCTCAATCCTATTGAGGAGTTTTTTTGCGCTTGGAGGTGGAGAGTGTATGAGCATCAGGCTCAAGATCAGAGGTCCCCGCTCCATGCAATAGACGCTGCCTGTGAGAATATTACAGGAGATCAGTGTAGGCGATGGTTGCGACATCTCCCTTGTTTCTTCCCTCAATGCATCGCAAGGGAGGATATACGCTGCAATGTTGATGGGAATCTGTGGCCAGACAGTCAGCAGCGTGTGGATGGGCAGGAGGGTGAGGGCAGTACCCAGGAGAGGGAGGGTGTGCACAGCGACCAGTGAAGAGATGTTAGGGCTCTTTCACACGGGTGGCCTGTTCAGGTCCAACTGCCAGTTTTTTAGGCGGACCTGAATGGGCACTCTGTGCTCCTCTATGGAGCTGCGGATGTCAGGGGTGACATGCCCACTGACATCCGACCCGCTCCGGTCCGCCAAAGTGTGACGGAGGAAAAACCTACTTTTCCATCCGTCTGGCAGATTGGATTGGGTGAACACGGACAAACGGTCCGTGATCATCCGATCCCCCCATAGGAGAAAGCTGATAGCTGGCAGGACAGTCCCTGTACAGTGTGCGAGGACCTCCCTGTCATCCGCCGGCTTAGCGGGGATCAATGGAGCGATCCCCGCTGAGCAAGTGGAGGTTCACGGGGTGGATCATTACTGATCCGCCCCGTGTGAAAGGGGCCTTACAGTAGTTGTGAACCTCAAGCTTTATTTACAGCATTGTAGGCTAAATTTACAGTGATTGTCCTTGTTTTTTGTTTGCGTGTTTATATTTCCATATTTCTTTCTCGTACATCACGGGACACAGAGCGGCATATTCATTACTATATGGGTTATATGGAGTACCTTCAGGTGTGGACACTGGCAATCTCAAACAGGAAGTCCCCTCCCTATATAACCCCCTCCCCTAGAGGGAGTCCCTCAGTTTTTTCGCCAGTGTCTTAGGTGTTGGTCACGGAATAGCTTTGCTCCACATCCTTGGGATTAAGGGCGGGCTAACCGGATCTGTCCAAGGAGCCTCAGTGCCAAAGTGGACAGTACCCGGGCCCCAAACCGTGGGGTTTTGCCTATAATGCTCCTCTTTGGAGGGCTGGACCCTGGGCCCAGGACTTGGAGTTCGTAAAGACCATAAGTTCCTGTTTGCCAGGGTGCTATATAGGTCCAGGACAGTGGGTACCTTCATAGGACCCCAGGGCCTGAAGGTCTATTACGCTACCCACGGAGATGGGAGAAGATTGGATCGTTTTGCTAGACAAACATCCTGCAGCATGGAGCAGGTAAGAGGGGAGCCTGCGGGACTTGGTTCGACAGCAGGCTCTCCGGGGTAACCTAAAAGGGGGGTAGCCTAAGTATGCTCTGCATTGGCAACCTTGCTCACTATGTCTGAGAAGACAGGATGATCTCATTCCCCCATCACTAGGTTCCCCTGTCTAAGAAACAATTGTGTTTGCTAGCTACCTGCTGCTTTCTTCCTAGGGCTAGTAAGGACCCCTATGGGGCCTTTTGGAGAGTCCTACCTGGCCGGGGGTTTGATTCTGCCGCCTGGTACTGCAGTCCTGGGTCTCCAGCAGCGCCGCTCCTCCATGTACTTCCTTCTCCGGCATACGCACGCGCGCGTGTGCGCGCGCACGTCTTATAGACGTTTTTCGCGCCGTTCGGAGGGGAGGGCGGGGGGGATGGCGTGCCTGCAGCGTCATCAGGGGCGCGCCTTGTGTGCTGTTATAGATCAGCAGGCTATAGTCAGTGCTCAGTCTGAGGCTGATCTGAAAGGGAGAGGACGCAGAGCGGCAGAACAGTGACTCCCGGTGGCGGAAGAGGGGTAGTACATGCTGGACTTGGTTCCAATGCTTTTCTGTTAAGCCAAAAAATCCCCCTTTTGCAACAGGTTGGAGGCTGGCAAACTAAGTTTGGGGTCGCTGTATGGGTTCCCCCTCTGATTCTGATGATATGCCGATACTTCCCCCTGCAGCTTATTCCCATGAAGGTCGCCTTGGATGAGCCATTGGGGGGGTCTGGTGCTGAGGCTGGCCCAGATCAGCCCAGCCCTGTGTTTATCACAGAGGAGATGCTAGCTGTATCCCTAGGGGGGCTAGAAGAGAGATTAGCAGCGTTGATCGCTAGATCTATTCCTGGCAAGAAACGGGCTAGATCCCCATCACCAAAAGGTGTATCCTCAGATGCTGAAATTCTCTCTCCGGAGGAATTGGAATCGCAGGAGGATCAACTAGACCTGAACCAAGAGGGTTCAGGGATTGAGGGATCTACCTCTGAGGAACCATTTTCAGACTCCCAGACAGAGAGACTGTGGGTGCAGTCTTTGACGGACATGGTCCGCTCGGCATTTAATTTACCATTGCCAGAGCCTCAGGTTCCTGCGGTATCCTCTCTGGGCTCTTTGAAAGCTCCTTTGAGCAACGCAGTTTTTCCGGTCCATCCTCTCTTGGAGGAATTGATCTTTCAGGATTGGGTACGACCGGACAGGATTTTTCTGCCGCCGAAGAGATTTGCGGTCATTTACCCTATGGAGGAAAAATTCTCGAAGAGGTGGAAGCTCCCAGTGGTGGATGCAGCCATCTCATGTGTGAATAAATCACTAACTTGCCCGGTGGAAAACATACAAATGTTTAAAGATCCGGTTGATAAACGGTTAGAGACACTTTTAAAAGCATCCTTTGCTACGGCAGGAGCAGTGGTACAGCCAGCTGTGGCTGCAATTGGAGTTTGTCAGGCGTTAAAGGACCAGACAAAAGAAATGCTAAAAGACATGCCTACCCAACAGGCAGAAGAGTTTTCTGACATTCCCAGAGCTCTGTGTTTTGCGGTAGATGCTATAAAGGATTCCATCCAGCAGGCCTCTCGTTTATCACTATTTTTGGTGCACATGAGAAGGCTCTTATGGTTGAAGAACTGAGCGGCGGAGCCCCCATGCAAAAAGCTTCTGGCAGGGTTTCCCTTCCATGGAGGACGACTCTTCGGAGAGGATCTGGATAAATACATTCAGACTATTTCAAGTGGCAAAAGTACCCTTTTACCAGTCAAAAAGACATTCCGGGGTCCTACATTTAAAAGGCAGCTCTTTCCTGTCTCAGGGCCCTCAAATTCCAGGCAGTATTGACGGCCGCCTGCGCGATCCAACTTTAACAGTAGATCGCAGGGACAGGCCCCTGGGGGTAAGAGACCATGGTATCGCAAGCCGACAAGACCAGCCCCTAAGTCTGCCTTATGAAGGGGCGCCCCCACTCTCGCGGGTGGGGGGAAGGCTTCGTTTCTTCTCAGAAGTTTGGGAAGCCAAGATCCCCGACAAATGGGTCCGAGCGTCTGTAACCACAGGCTACAGACTGGAGTTTCTAAAGTTTCCTCCGCCTCATTTTCAAGAGTCAAGGCTACCAAAGGATCCAGCAAAGAAGGCCTCGATGCTGGCAGCTTTGGATCACCTGCTTTGCCAGGGCGTGATAATAGAGGTGCCAGCCCAAGAGCAGGGGCTAGGTTTCTATTCCAATCTCTTTGTCATACCAAAGCCCAACGGCGATGTCAGGCCAATCTTGGACCTAAAGAGTTTAAACGTTTACCTAAGGGTTCGTTCCTTCCGGATGGAATCCATCCGGTCAGCAGTCGCCACGCTCCAGAGGGACGATTTTCTGGCTTCCATAGACATAAAGGATGCTTACCTTCATGTACCAATCTTTCAGTCGCATCAAAGATTTTTACGCTTCGCAGTGGGGCAGCGACACTTCCAATTCAGGGCGCTCCCCTTCGGGCTAGCCACGGCCCCCCGGGTATTCACGAAGATCCTAGCCCCAGTTCTGGCCAATCTAAGGATCCAAGGGGTCACAGTCCTAGCATACTTGGACGACCTTTTAATCATAGATCACTCACGGCCGTGTCTGCAACAGGCAGTAAACCTCACGGTTCAGTACCTCGAAAGGTTCGGCTGGGTCCTAAACCGGGAAAAGTCAGCGTTCCAGCCTACAAAGCAGTTGGAATACCTCGGCATGAGGTTAGACACAGAACAGCAAAGGGTGTTCCTGCCCCTTGTAAAGATCGAGGCTATCAAGGGGTTGGTTCAGTTGGTTCTAAGCAAGAAAAAACCAACTATTCGCCTGTGTATGCGATTAATAGGCAAGCTAGTGGCCACGTTCGAGGCAGTACCATACGCTCAGATCCACACTCGCGTCCTACAGGCAGCCATTCTAGCAGCCTGGGGCAAGAGAGCACATGCCTTGGAGTCCCCTTTGACGCTATCATCAAGGGTCCGACAAAGCCTGGCCTGGTGGTTGAACCCTCAGAATCTTCTAAAGGGAAGGTCCTTCAGCCCCGTTGTCTGGAAGGTAGTTACCACAGACGCCAGCCTGGCAGGCTGGGGGGCGGTCTTGGAGGGGTTCTCTCGCCAGGGAACTTGGGCGGAAGCAGAGAGGCAGCTACCCATCAATGTCTTGGAGATCAGAGCTGCTCGCCTAGCCCTCCTGGCATGGACTTCCAGATTACAGGGGTCCCCGGTGAGAATCCAGTCAGACAATGCCACAGCGGTGGCATACATAAACCACCAAGGGGGAACCAGGAGTCAGGCCGCTCAGAGGGAGGTGAGCTTGATTTTTCAGTGGGCAGAGGTTCATGTACCCTGCATTTCGGCGATATTCATTCCCGGAGTGGACAACCTGCAGGCAGACTTCTTAAGTCGCCAGATTCTGTCGCCGGGGGAGTGGTCTCTGCATCCCCAGGTCTTTCAGACAATCTGCCAGAAGTGGGGAATGCCAGACGTAGATATAATGGCATCCAGGTTCAACAAGAAACTAGACAGGTTCGTGTCTCGAGCGAGGGACCCTATGGCCTGCGGAACCGATGCGTTGGTTTGCCCTTGGCATCAATTCAAACTTCTATATGCATTCCCTCCGCTACAGTTACTTCCTCGCCTGTTGCGCAGGATCAGAGTGGAGCACAAGCCAGTCATTCTAGTAGCTCCAGCTTGGCCCCGGAGGACATGGTACTCACTAGTCCTGAAGATGGCAGTGGGAGACCCTTGGTCTCTTCCTCTACGACCAGACCTACTCTCACAAGGCCCGATCCTCCACCCTACATTACAGCGTCTAAATTTGACGGCCTGGAGGCTGAATCCCTGATTCTCAGGGATAGAGGTCTGTCTAGGCAGGTAATTCCTACCCTGATTAGGGCTAGAAAGCCGGCCTCCAGGGTGATTTATTACAGGGTGTGGAGGAACTAAGTAGGCTGGTGTGAATCCAAAAGATGGAATTCCCGCAAATATACCATTGATAGGGTGTTAAGTTTTCTCCAGCTAGGAGTGGATAAAGGCCTGGCATTAAGCACAATCAAGGGACAGATTTCAGCTCTGTCAGTGTGGTTTCAGAGGCCGCTGACCACCCACTCGCTGGTAAAGACCTTCATACAGGGGGTCTTGCGTATTAATCCTCCTGTCAAGTCACCAATTTGTCCATGGGACTTAAATCTTGTCCTGTCCACTCTACAGAAACAACCCTTTGAGCCGTTGGCTGAGATTCCTTTAGTTTTACTGACAAGAAAGTTGGTATTCTTGGTCGCCATAGTTTCGGCCAGGAGAGTGTCAGAGTTGGCAGCCTTATCGTGTAAGGAACCATATCTCATTCTACATAAGGACAGGGCAGTTCTCCGGCCCCATCCTGCCTTTCTACCAAAGGTTATATCCAATTTTCACTTGAACCAGGATTTGGTACTTCCATCCTTCTTTCCGAAACCCACATCTAGAAAGGAGGGGTTGCTGCATACCTTGGATATTGTCCGGGCCATGAAGGCCTATCTTAAAGCTACAGAAAAGATCCGGAAAACAGATGTGTTGTTCGTTCTACCAGATGGCCCCAAGAAGGGGCAGGCAGCTGCAAAATCCACCATCTCGAGATGGATTAGACAATTAATCATTCAGGCCTACGGTTTGAAGAGGTTGCCTCCTCCTTTGTCGGTAAAGGCCCATTCTACCAGGGCCATGGGCGCCTCCTGGGCAGCACACCATCAGATCTCTATGGCTCAGATATGCAAGGCAGCGACGTGGTCATCAGTCCACACGTTTACAAGGTTTTATCAACTAGACGTGAGAAGGAATGCGGATTCAGCCTTTGGGCAGGCAGTACTACAGGCTGCGGTTTAAGATCCTCGGGATCAGGGGCACCCTTGGTTGTAAAAGAAAAAAAAAAAAGTTTTTTCTTGACTAAGTTGGATTTATTATTATTATTTGAGTATACCTCTAAATTAAATCTCTTTTGAGAACATGTCTCCCTCCCCTCATTAAAGCATTGCTTTCGGACATCCCATATAGTAATGAATATGCCGCTCTGTGTCCCGTGATGTACGAGAAAGAAAAAGGGATTTTTAAATACAGCTTACCTGTAAAATCCTTTTCTTGGAGTACATCACGGGACACAGAGCTCCCACCCCTCTTTTGGGGAACATTTTTGGGAGGCATACTGCTTGCTACAAAACTGAGGGACTCCCTCTAGGGGAGGGGGTTATATAGGGAGGGGACTTCCTGTTTGAGATTGCCAGTGTCCACACCTGAAGGTACTCCATATAACCCATATAGTAATGAATATGCCGCTCTGTGTCCCGTGATGTACTCCAAGAAAAGGATTTTACAGGTAAGCTGTATTTAAAAATCCCTTTATTATGCTGTGTACGTTTTCTTTTTAGTCTCATGTATGGAAGTTACTTTGTGTGTGAATGATAATGGTTACAATACAGTAAGTAATTTTTCCTTGGCAGTATGAGTGCAATGTGTGATGTCAAACCTTGGAGGCGACTCTTACCCTAAAAACTTTTCTTATTTTTCAGTTTTATACACAATTGTATTCAGTTAGCTAGACAAACACTGTACAGTAACTGTTGTCAATAAAGGAATGGGGCTAAGACTGAAAGGTGGACATGAGGGATATTTCAATGGTCCTCTGCCATAGAGATAAAATATCTAAACATTTTGACTTGCAGTGCTTACACAATGCCAAAGGGATGATGCATTTTGGGGGTACTGACTATTTGAATGAAAAACAAATTTAGTTTTGACACATGAGTGAACTGTTTTGGGAAAGATATGAACTTTTGAAGGTGAACCATGGTGTTGTGCCGAACCATCCAGGTTATTTTGGCAAAAGCACCAAGAGAGCTGAGAATGTCTGTCTGGTCTGTTTCAAGAAATGAGCCAAAGCAATTGAGAAGAATCTTTGCCATTTTGGAGGCACTGACTCTTTATATGGGAAAGGAATATGGTTTTGAAGCATGAGTGAACAGTTTTGGGAAAGATATGAGCTTTTGCACGTGAGTTATAGTGTTGTGCTGAACTGTAAGACTGTTTTGCCAAATGATCTTAGAGTTTTGAGAATGTCATTTCGGTTTCAAGAAATGAGCCAAAACAATAGAGAAAAACTGTAATTTAGCAGCGCCATTTCCCTTTCTACTATCCATATTTATATTAGCTCCCCACATAGGGATCCTACTGGGAGGCAACAGCTACTTTATTCACCATAGCGCGGACTCCCCTGTTCTTACACGGGAGAGGATCTGCCGACCGCCAGTGGGCAAGGTACTGGCAAAACTCCATTTCCTTGCCAGTGGCTCTTTTCACCCTAATGGGTAAATATATATTTTATATACATTTTTTTCTGTTTAGTATATATTTTATAATAATTAATATAATAAATATATATTTAATTTTTTTTAACTAATATAAATTTACTAATTTTAATATTATTATAATTATCTTATTTAATATTATATATATATATATATATATATATATATATATATATATATATATATATATATATATATATATATATATATTGTGACAGAGCGTGGCTCTGTCACTATAAAAATGATATGAAATGGACACACAGTCTGCATATAGCCAGATTGCAGAGGGTAAATTTAAAAACAGAGAAAACTGCGCTGGCAGTTTTCTCATATTTTTCCTATTGCTACACGGGATCTCCAACCTGTGTCCAGGTTTGTAAGATAGCCTGCAAGCTGCCTTACCAGGTGCAGACAGCTCATTAAAGGAAGGGCTGGGGAGAGCAGATGAAGAGGAAGGTGGAGTTGGAGCAGTGGCTGCTGGTGAGTGTCTCTGTGTGAGGACAAACGCTGTGTGCGTTGAAGGGCTTCAAAGCTGTGTGCGCCCAAGAAGCCTAAAGCTGTGTGCATTAAGGGACTTCAAAGCTGTGTGCGCCCAAGAAGCCTAAAGCTGTGTGCATTAAGGGACTTCAAGCTGTGTGCGTTTAAAGCGGAGGTTCACCCTAAATATAAGATCTCCCATGTGATCCAGCATACTGGCGTCAGCGCCAGCGCCAGTATGCTGTTTTTTTTTTTTTAATCCCACACTTACTGTATTATCCTGGAATTTCATTTTTTTCCCCCGTGGTGGACGGCGCCAGTATAGCGCGTCACATCTTCCGAAAATACCCAATATGGACTCGGGTAATCTCGGCGAAAATGCGGCGCCTGCGCACAGACCTAGGAGCTGACTGCGCAGGCGCCGTATTTCTCCGAGTCCTATTTCGGAGGGCGTGACGCGCCATAGCCGTAGGACTCGGAGAAATACGGCGCCTGCGCAGTCAGCTCCTAGGTCTGTGCGCAGGCGCCGCATTTTCGCCGAGATTACCCGAGTCCATATCGGGTATTTTCGGAAGATGAGACGCGCTATACTGGCGCCGTCCACCGCGGGGAAAAAAAAATGAAATTCCAGGATAATACAGTAAGTGTGGGATTAAAAAAAAAAAAAAACAGCATACTGGCGCTGACGCCAGTATGCTGGATCACATGGGAGATCTTATATTTAGGGTGAACCTCCGCTTTAAGAAGCCCAAAGCTTGTGCATCCAGGACTGTGGGTCTGGAAAAGGTGATGGTTTGAGGAACCAGTACCTGTAGCCGCAGTGCTGTTAAAGAGTAGCCAGGTGGGCTGTTTGTTTTCAGTTGTCGCTAACTAACGTTTAAACCCCTGCGTGGGATTCCTGAATGGAATTTGTTTCGTTTTTTCTCCTTTAATAAACGTGGGCTACCAGGCCCTTAACGTTATATGCCTGTTTGGTGTTGACTCACTGCACAAAAAACGCATCTGTCACAAGAGTTAATTACCCCAAATGTTTACAATATATATATATATATATATATATATATATATATATATATACACACCGACAAGACACAAACCTCCAAACAACAACAGACAACGGAATAAAAGCACCTTGCTTCAGGAAGGGAAAAAAATTGGATGTACTTTTGCAATGGAAGGGCATTTCTCTTGGTCTATTTAAGCACTGTACATAGCTCACTAAGTCTGACGGGCCTAGTTCCTATCTAACTGATTGCGCCGTGCCGAGTTCTGAGCATGCTCAGAGAGATGCTGATCCTAGTCTGCTTCATGTGCACATGCCCAGTCTGGCCGGCCCTTCATTTGCATGGGGTCACGGCTCATTTCAATGGAACACGCCCACGTCCTTCCCACTTTGAATTACACCGCCTTACACCTCGGAATTTACATTGCACCGGTGCAAATTTGGCCGAAAATACTACGAGGATACGGTACTTGCGCCTCGAAATTAAGCCGGTCTAACTTAAAGGAGTTGCACTACGCCAGTCCAAAAATGCGCCAATGTACGTGAATCTGGCCCTTTGTATTTACCAGGAAACCATGGCCCAGATTCACGTACATCTGCGCATTATTGGACCGGCGTAGCGCACCGCCTTTACGTTAGACTTGCGCAATTTTGCCGCGTAATCACCCTATTCTCGTAGCTTTTGCGCAGGAAATTGCGCATACGTAACGTTTTTCCAGAGGCGTAAGGAGGAGTAATACAAATTGGGAAGGACGTGGGCGTGTTACATTGAAATGAGCCGTGACCCCATGCAAATGAAGGGCCGGCCGGCTCGCGCATGCGCGCTTGAACGAGACCATGTCAGCTCCGATGTGCGCATGCTCACAACTCGGGAGCGGCGCAATCAGTGAAATTGGAAATGGACTAGGGCAACGTTGTGAACTACGCAAACAGCATAAATAGACACACACAAACGCACTTCCTTTGCAAAAGTACATCCCTTTGTACCTTCCCATTTAACAAAGTGCTTTTGTTCTTGTTGTTCGTTGCGGTGTGTTTTGTAGTTGTCAGATTAGTGTTCTGTGTGATCAAGTGTTTGTTAGTAGATTTTTGAAAGTGTTTTTTGATAAGTGTTTGAGAGACTGTTTGTTTGATTGATATATTTATTTTTGTTTCTTTTTCTGCTGTATTTTTGTTTTGTTTTTTGGGGACTGTTTCTTGCTGAGTCGTTTTCTCTCTGTGTGTTTTTTTTGGTGATTGGTTGGGCTTGTTTGTGTGTGTGAATTTTGTTGACTGGGACTGTTTTTTTTTGGAAGGATGAGTGAGAGAAAACGCAAGCTGAATTTTACAGTTGTGGAAAAACAGATTCTTGCCCGGGCCATTAGCGAGTATGGGCGTTACCTCCACGGCCCAGAGAGTGCCAACACCACCCCGGCCAGGAGGAGGGAGATATTGGATAGGATCACTGACCAGGTGAATTCAGCGGGGCAGGGGGAGACACGGACCAGGTCTGGGATTGACAAAAAAATCAATGACCTCCGGCGTCTGGTCAAAAAGAAGTTGGCCAGAATGCATGCCCATGCCAGGGGCACAGGAGGGGGCCCACCATGCCGTATTAGCCTGACAGCGGAGGAGCGTGCGGTGGCCCTGACCTTTCATCGGCATGAAGTTGAGGGCCTGCCCGGCTTTGACTCAAGTCCGGAGCCCGTGGTGCCAGGTAAGTTTTTTTTTTTTTAATATCAGGTGTGTAGCATGTGTGGGGGAGGGGGTGAAAGGGAATATGTGGCAAGTGTGTGGATCCTCCAACCTGTGAATGTTTTGTGTCATCCACAGATGTGCAGGAGGGTGCAGGGCCATCTGGCCTGACCGCACCAACCCCAGGACAGCAGCCTAATGAGGCCCCCCCAACAAGGCCGGAGTCCGCGGAGGAGGTTCAACAGGAGCAGGACAATCATGAGGAGCAGGACAATCATGAGGAGGAGGAGAATCATGAGGAGGAGGAGTCCATGTCAGGCACTGGACGTTTGGGTTTTGAGGACTCCTCCCCTCTGGCTGCCAGCAGGCAGGCCTCCCTAAGGGGGAGCCCCCCCCCCCTCCTCCCCCAACATGGCTCCCCTCACAAGGGCCACCCCTTCTCCCCGGCCACAAGCATCAGCTGGAGGCAGGATGTCATCCCAGACCACCAGGGGGTTGGCCGATCTCCTGCCCGCCACCCTGAGAAGGGACCAGTTCCTCCAGACCCGCCATCTGGGACAGGTCAGCCAGACATTGGTGCGGATGGAGGAGAGCCTGTCCTCCATCAAGGATACGCTGGGGAACCTGGACTCCCACTCCCGGGCTTTCACAACCTGCCTAAATGAACTGCAGACGACATCAGCAGGCGTTGGGCAGGATGTGAGGGCCCTTACCCTGGCTATCCAGGCCAACACGGCAACAGTTGGTGCTGCCCTGGACAGAATTGCCGTGGCCTTGGAGGGCAGGCCACCAGGTGGGCAGAGATCAGGGGCTGATCCTCCTTCCCCGGTTTTACCCCTTCCCCATGAGTCTCCCCTGAGAAGCCGGGGCCGTGGCCGGGGGCGCCCCAGGCGTGGCTCACGCAGAGGGCAGTAATTTGTTTTTCCCCCAATTGTTTTTTTTTTTCAAATATTTTTTTTTTTTTTTTGCTGGAAATTTTTTGATTTTGCAGGTCATTTTTTTTTGGGGGGGTTGTGAATGCTGTGTGAATGTGGGGGTGACATTCCTGCCGGAAAAGGGGTGTCACCCTCTATTTTGGTGGAGAAGGGTTCCCCAGGACCAGGGAGAAGTGATCCCCAGGTCCGTGTGAATGGTGTATGAATGTACAGTGACATAATTGGAGCCTTGGCGTGGCGTTGCTGCTCACAAGTCCTGCATGGTGGACTGGTGCCAATCCAATTTGATGTGGATGTGGGGTGTGTGTGCTAGGGACCACAGTGGTGTGCGTGCATGCATTCTCATTGTGCCATGATTAATGTGTATGTTTAACGTGCAAAGATGCCCAATGTGAGCTGTCTCCTGGCTGCTCTTCCCTCAGAAGACGGGGTAACCTCGGTTAGGGGGGGATTGTCTGGTTCAGGGGCCAGGTCATCACGTAGGTCAATCTGCAGGCCCTTTCTTTCTGCAAAGTTGTGCAGCATGCAACATGCACCGATGATCTGGCACACGAAGTTTGGGGAGTACAAGAGGGTACCCCCAGACTTATCCAGGCATCGGAAACGTGACTTTAGGATGCCAAAGGTGCGCTCCACCACTGCACGGGTTTGGGCATGTGCTTGATTGTATCTTTCCTCTTCTGGGGTTTGGGGGTTCCGGATAGGAGTCATGAGATGGGGTCCCAGTGGATATGCAGAGTCACCTGTAAGGGAAAAGACAGGAGGATGTTAGTCATGCATGTGCCCCTTGTGATGTGCATCATGGGAGGGGATAGTCATGCCTGACTCCCATGTCACTCACCAACCAGCCAGGTGTCCCCATACACGTTCTGATCGAATTCCAATCGGATGTGGCATTGATTGTATATGTAGCTGTCATGGCTGGACCCTGGGTGTTTGGCATGGACGTGCCATATGAGGCCTTGGGCATCGACTATCACCTGTACATTGATGGAATGCCAATGCTTCCGATTGCGGTACATGTGCTCTGTCTCCTGGGGGGGCTGGAGTGCCACATGTGTGCAATCAATGGCCCCCACGGTGCGTGGGAATCTGGCAATTCTGTAGAAATCTGTCATTGTCTTCAGCCGCAGCTCCTCAGTGGTGGGTTTGATGATTTGGTTGGCCATGCGTCTGAGTATTGCAGGGACAACCTGGTGCACACATCTGCTCATGGATGACTGTGACATCCCAGCCACCACTCCACTTGTTCTTTGAAAAGAGCCACTGGCAAGGAAATGGAGTGTTGCCAGGACCTTGACCAGTGGCTGCACTGCATGTGAGCGGTGTGTTGGGCTGGTGATGTCATCCTGCAGGGTTGTGGTTAATTCCAGGATGACATGAGGGGTGAATCTGAAGATGCGATACACCTCAGAATCACTCATGCCAAACAGGTCTATGCGGGTGCGGTATATCCTCTCCCGTGCCATCCTCCGTGCCATCCTCCGTGCCCTCCTCCTTCTTTGTTCATCTAAAGTCAGTAGTATAGCTATGCGCGACGATGCCCCTGGCATGTTGGCATACAGATTATTGAGCAACACGTGTGACTGCTGAGCTGCTCACTAACAGTGTTGCTTTATCTAACAAGTAGACTTTTTTTCTTTTTTTAGACCAGCTTTTATCAGCTCTAATTTTAGACAGGACATTTTGCTGTTGCGCACACTGCGTCGCCTGCGCTGCCCCAACGTTGTTTTGTGGATCCCCGTAAGTCCCTCATTAGCATATTTGACTAGCAAATCAATAGTGTGTCTATCGCACTTTTGCGCGGACGGATGCGCCAGTCTAACGAAATTCCGCGGGACAAAAATTTTTTTTGCGTATCTCGTTCTGGGGATGCCGCGCAACGAAACGCACGCACACATTTAGACTTACGCACTTGCATTTCCTGTTGCGCAGGCGTAATCGCTCTGTGAATCTGGGCCAATATCTTTTTACATATACACAAGGTCAATGTAAACAAAAAGCCCAAAAAAATGATATAAGGATAATTGCAAAATTGTATTTAACTATTTAAATATATAATGGAGAAATGTCAAATCTAAAAATGTATCTGGCAAAATCAGAGATTTTGAACATAAATGTAAGTAAACAATTTTAATTTTACATGGAAAAAAAAACTGCATTAATATTTAGGAATAAAATTGACATCATCCTGGGGGGAAAATATATCAAACAAACTATACACCGTTCCTTAATAAAATAAAAACGGTAATAAAAGGTGTAACAACTAGACCTCTCTCTTGGAAAGGGCAGGTGAACATGGTAAAATGGTAATATTGCCAAAAACCATGTATACATTTCAAATACTACCTATTCCCTTGCCTTAAACATATTTTAAGATGTTAAAAGCAATGATACTAAAATACATATATCAGAATAAAAAACAGAGAATACAGTTTTCGGTATTAAGTAAAAAATAAACTGAAAGGAGGGTTAGCTATACCAGATGTTAAAAAATACTATAATGCAGTATTATTATCAAAGATAATAGAGTGGACAAAAGAAACAAATGAAGAAGGATGCCTGAAAATTGAGAAAATAATTAGTGGCACACCACTGGGTAAAGTTGTTTGGATTCCACCACAATATAAAGATTTGGACACAAATGCACATGTAATGACATTGGGAGTATTAGAAATTTGGGATTTAACACACAAAAAAGCAAATTGGAAGTTTAATTTACCATTAATCTCAATAAGGGGAACAAGTTACTTTTCACCTGGGAAAGGGAGACTATCCGGGAGTGGATAAAAGATGGAAATGCACAGTTGTAAGATATAATAAAAAATGGGGAAATATGCACACTACAGGATCTAAAGCACAAAAAAGAATTGAAGATGATTGATGATTGGCGGTATTTTCAGTTGAGGCATTTTGTGGCAATTCTCTCCCAATAAGATCGGGACACGGCATCTATAAGATACTGGTGACGTTACCTGAACCTAAAATGCTGCCATATATCGAAAAATGGGAAAAGGAATTGGGAGCACGTGTGAATGATCAAAATGATCAAATTACAAAAATGGTACATAGCTCTGCTGTAGATATAAACACCATTGGAACAATTTATCCTGTGTCTTTCTAGATGGTATATAACACCAGATAAAGCACATAAATATCAAATAGGAAAATCACCAAACTGTTGGCGAGGCTGTGAAACAATGGGGAAATATGGTCCACACATGGTGGGAATGCCCTCAAATAAAAACATATTGGAGAAAAGTGTTATTACAGATAAAACAAGCGATTACAAGAATAGAAATTCCGGAAGACCCGTGGGTCTGTTTATTCCATGGTACGGAGAATCCAAAAAAATATTACAAAAATACCATGATACCACATTAATTGAATGCAGTAAAACGCCTAATTCCACGATACTGGCAGGAAAAGTTGAATATAGATATAAAATGGAACATCGGCACTGTGGTAAAAGGGACGAGAGTGAAAAAAATTTAAATGTAAAAGAACAAGGAAATATGCAGAAATGATGAGAGTTTGAGAGAATGAGGTTGAAGGAAGAGAAGAGACAAACTGGAATAAAAGAGAGAATTGAAAAAGGAGGGGGGAGAGATTGGGTGAGGATTTGTACAATGAACATTTTTGATGACAAATCATTTCAATGTTTTGTATGTGAATTCATTGAAAATTAAAAAATATATGTTAAAAATTAAAATAACCTTTACACTAAGAAAACAGTTGTGGTAGTACTTTTTTGGTATACATACTACAGAAAACAAAGGGCCAGATTCACAGAGCGATTACACCGGCATTACAGGAGATGCGCGGCGTAAGTCTAAATTTGCGCATGCGTTTCGATGCGCTGCATCCCCAAAAGGAGATACGCAAGAAATCTACAGAAATCTACAGAAATCTGCGCAACAGCTGCACGGCCTGTCTAAAATTAGACCATATAAAAGGTGGTATAAAATTAGACAATTTGTCTACATGTCAGAGAGAGCAACACTGTTAGTGAGGAGCTGAGCAGTCACACGTGTTGCACAACAATCTGTATGCCAACATGCCAGGGACATCCTTGCTCATAGCTATACTACTGACTTTAGAGGAGCAAAGAAGGAGGAGGGCACGGGAGAGGATATACCGCACCCGCATAGACCTGTTTGACATGAGTGATTCTGAGGTGTATCGCATCTACAGATTCACCCCTCATGCCATCCTGGAATTAACCACAACCTTGCAGGAGGACATCACCAGCCCAACACACCGCTCACATGCAGTGCAGCCACTGGTCAAGGTCATGGCAACACTCCATTTCCTTGCCAGTGGCTCTTTTCAAAGAACAAGTGGAGTGGTGGCTGGGATGTCACAATCCTCCATGAGCAGATGTGTGCACCAGGTTATCCCAGCAATCCTCAGACGCATGGCCAACCAAATCATCAAACCCACCACTGCTGACCTGCGGCTGAAGGCAATGACAGATTTCTACAGAATTGCCAGATTCCCACGCACCGTGCACAACTTCGCAGTGAGAAAGGGCCTGCAGATTGACATAAGTGATGACCTGACCCCTGAACCAGACAATCCCCCCCTAACCGAGGCTACCCCGTCTTCTGAGGGTAGAGCAGCCAGGGGACAGCTCACATTAGGCATCTTTTCACGTTAAACACACACATTAATCATGGCACAATGAGAATGCATGCATGCACACCACTGTGGTCCCTAGCACAGACACATCACATCCTCATCTAATTGGATTAACACAAGCCCACCATGCTGGACTTGTGAGCAGCAACGCCACGCCACGGCTCCAATTATGTCACTGTACATTCATACACCATTCACACGGACCTGGGAATCACTTCTCCCTGGTCCTGGGGAACCCTTCTCCACCAAAACTGAGGGTGACACCCCTTTTCCGGCAGGAATATCACCCCCACATTCCAAAAACATTCACAGCACAAAAAAAATAAAAAATGTCCAGCAAAAAAAAAAAAAAATCCAGAAAAAAAAGGGGGAAAACAAATTAATGCCGCTGGTGTGAGCCACGCCTGGGCGCACACGGCCACGGCCCCGGCTCCTCAGGGAAGACTCATGGGAGGGGGGGGTAATCCGGGAAGGAGGAGCAGCCCCTGGTCTCTGCCCACCTGGCGGCCTGCCCTCCAAGGCCGCACCTAGTGTTGCCGTGTTGGCCTGTATAGCCTGGGTGAGGGCCGTCATATCCTGCCCAACGTCTGCTGTTGTAGTCTGCAGTACGTTTAGGCAGTTTGTAAGAGCCCGGGAGTGGCAGTCCAGGTCCCCAAGCGTATCCTTTATGGAGGACAGGCTCTCCTCCATCCGCCCCAAAGTCTGGCTGACCTGTCCCAGATGGTGGGTCTGAAGGGCCTGGTCCCTTCTCAGATTGGCGGGCAGAACCTCAGCCACCCCCCTGGTCTTCTGGGACGAATTCCTGCCTCCAGCTGAGGCTTGTGGCCGGGGAGAAGGGGAGGCCCTTGGGAGAGGAGCCCTGTCGGGGGAGGAGTGGGAGGGGCTAGCCCTTATGGAGGGCTGGCTGCTGCCAGCCAGAGAGGAAGACTCCTCCAAAAACAGCAATCCACTGGCTGACATGACATCCTCCTCCTCCTCAAACTCCTCCTCCTCAACCTCCTCCTCTTCAACCTCCTCCGAGGACTCCGGCCTTGTCGGGGGGTCCTCATCAGGCCGTTGTCCCTGGGATGGTGCGGTCAGCCCAGATGGCCCAGCACCCTCCTGCACATCTGTGGATGACACAAAACATTCACAGGTTGGAGGATCCACACACTTGCCACATATTCTCTTTCACCCCCCCCCCACATGCAACACACCTGATAGGGCAAAAAAACCTTACCTGGCATCACGCCTTCATGACTGGAGTCATAGCCAGGCAGGCCCTCCACCTGTTGTCTATGAAAGGTCTGGGCCACCGCACGCTCCTCCGCTGTCAGCCTAACAGGTCATGGTGGGCCCCCTCCTGTGCCCCTGGCATGGGCTGCCATTTTGGCCAGCTTCTTTCTGACCAGACGCCGGAGGTCATTGATCTTCTTTTTAATCCCCGGCCGTGTCCCGGTCTCCCCCCCCCCCCCCGATGCATTCACTTGGTCAGTAATGTGCTGCAAGATCTCACGCCTCCTGGCCGGGGGGGGGTGTTGGCACTCTCCGGGCCGTGGAGGAAACGCCCATATTGGGTAATGGCCCGTGCATGAATTTGTTTCTCCCCCAAAGTAAAATTTTACTTCCTCCTCCTCTCAGTCATACTCATACAAAAACTCTCTCCCAAACAATCAGCAAAAATCATTTACAAAAACAAGAAGGAAAAATCAAGCAACAAAACAAACAAACAAAAATCTATCAACCAAAAAGTCTCACAAGCAGTCACCAAAAAACACTTTCAAATATATTCTACCAAACACTAGATCAAACAGTCCACAAATATAACAAAGACAAATCACAATGCAACAAACAACAGAACAAAAGCACCTAGCTGTATAGGGAGGGATACAAAGGGATGTACTTTTGCAAAGGAAGTGCGTTTGTGTCTGTCTATTTATGCTGTCTGCGTAGTTCACAAAGTTGCCCGGGTCCACTTCCAATTTCACTGATTGCGCCGTTCCCGAGTTGTGAGCATGCGCACAGAGGTGCTGACCATGGTCTGCTTCATGTGCGCATGCGCGAGCCAGCCGGCCCTTCATTTGCATGGGGTCACGGCTCATTTCAATGTAACATGCCCACGTCCTTCCCAATTTGAATTACTCCGCCTTACGCCTCTGAAATTTATGTTGCACAGGCGCTAATTTCTGCGCAAATCAATCGAGAATACAGTGATTGCGCCGCTACATTGCGGCAGTCTAACGTAAAGGAGGTGCGCTACGCCAGTCAAAAAATGCGCCGATGTGCGTAAATCTGGCCCAAAATGTATAAGGTAGCACTAGTAAAGAAAGCACTATCTATAATTTTTCTCAGCTGACATGTCCTTTTTAAAACAGTAGCCAGTAGCTGTGTATTACATTTATGCATAACTTAAGAAAATTAAGTACTATATTATTGATTTGGCTAAACCACCTTTAAACCATTTTCTATCTGTTTATAGTCTGTGACATAACTGCTAATGGTTGCCTGGTACATATTCTGTTTTAATGGTATAATATTTATGTATTATGTTAGCTGAAGTAGAATGAACATGCTTTATTTAATCCATCTATTCGGATAAGTCCATGCCCCCAGAGGAGCTTACAATCTAATGTCCATAACAAAATAACCCCCATACTCACCAGGGACAGTTTGTGTTGAAGCCAATTAAGGCTACAGCTACATGGGCAATTTTAATCTACTGCTAGAGATTTAACCACTTGTTGACAATCTTCTTATTAGCAGTATATCGATTTCAGTGTATGGCAAATTAGATGACTGTCAAAAATTGTTGTAATCTCTTAGTAGCAAGAGATTAAAAAATAAGTAAACCCAACAGCTCATATTTCTGATATGTGCCTGCTGTACCATGTACTTGTATGAAAAAGCTTCCTGTTTTCTTTGTATTCTTCCTTTGTGTAAAATACCTGGGGCCAGATTCTCATTTACACTACGCCGCCGCAACGTAACAGAGCAAGTGCCGTACTCTCCGTGCACTTGCTCCGTAGTTTGCGTTGGCGTAGCGAAAATGGCCCAGCGTAAGGCCGCGTAATTCACAGGGGGCGGCTTGTATTTAAATGAAGCGCGCCCCCGCGTCGAACGAACTGCGCATGCACCGGCCGGGGAAAAAGCCCAGTGCGCATGCTCCAGCTCACGTCGGAAAGTGCCGTTGAAACCGACGTCAAAAGTACGTGATCGTCACTACGCAATGCCCTATTCGCGAACGAGTTAGTAAAACGACGTAAGCGACGGAAAAAGCCGACGCTGACCCGACGCCATACTTAACATGGCATCCGACGGCACCTGGCGGCATCCGACGGTACTTCGTAAGGTTACTCCTCATAGAAGCAGGGGTAACCTTACGCAAACGAAAACGATGTACGCGACGACGGGGCGGCGTAAAAGCGATCGGGAATCGGCGTAGTAGCCTCATTTGCATAGGCAAATGAGAAAACAACGTAAAGGCCACCTAGTGGCCGGAGTTGTCATTACAACTACGATCCGCAAGTGTAATGGTTTTACACTTGTCGGATGTTCAGGCGTATCTATGCCAAAGTGATTCTAGGAATCACTCGCATAGATACGAGGCAAAAAAAACGGCGATACGACGGGGTATCTGAGATACTCCGTCGTAGCGCCGTTGAGAATCTAGCCCCTGGTGTTTCTTCCAGTCCCTCTGCTTTCCTATTCCTATTAAAAACTGACTAATTTAGGCAAGAGGCATGGAACGACTGTATTGTTTTCGCTAACTTTATGACCCTCAGTTAAAGTGCCTTTTTCAAAAACAAAGTGCATTGCATTTTAAAGGAGGGCTCTGATAACTAAATATCTAACGATTCAATGTCGTATTGATCGATAATTTGTCATACCTTCATCATTGTTAAAAGTTCAATATCTGCGGATGAAAACTTCTCTCGTTCTTTTTTACATTTCCGAATAGTGGCCCAGATTCACAGAGCGATTACGCCTGTCTAACTGGTGTTAGACAGGAGTAATTTCAAATTTTGCGCACCGTATCACTAGTTTGAATCCTCAAACCATGATACGGCGGCGTTGGGCTTCGATCTGACAGGCTTACGTCTTCGTAGGCCTTCGGATCTACGCTGCGATCTTTTTGCGGCCGCTGGGTGGAGTTTGCGTCGTTTTCAGTGTCGGGGTATGCAAATGAGCTTTTTACGGAGATCCACGAAGTTACGAGCGTCGTTCGCAATCGCGTACGTCATTTTTTCGCTATGTAAAGTTAAACCAGCTTTTAGCTGGTCTAACGTTACGCGGCCCATGTTAAGTATGGCCGTCGTTCCCGCGTCGACTTTCAATTTTTTTTTTGCGTAAGTCGTCCGGGAATAGGAATGTCCGTAAACGACGCTATTAAAAAAAAAATGACGTAACGACGTGATTTTGCGCAATGCACGGCGGGAAATTTCTGAACGGAGCATGCGCAGTTCGATCGCCGCGGGGACGCGCTTAATTTAAATGCCTCACGCCCCCTATTCGCTTATTTTGATTCCGCCGGGAGAAATACACTACGCCGCCGTACCTTACGGGCCAAAATCTCTCTGAATTCCTCCTAGAGCCAGGTAAAGTACGGCGGTGTAGAGTATCTCTGATACTCTGCAGGAATCTAAATCTTTCTGAATCTGGCCCAGTATTTTTTGCTATGTAGCTCTCCATTTTTCTTATTATTTCTAATACAATTGAAGATGAATGTAAACAATTAGAAATATAATTCAATACTGATTCTTTCTGTGTGTAATATACATTTCAGAATTATTTTTGGTTCTCATTTTTTGATTTTCTGAGTTTTGTCAGACAAAAAAAATAAAAACTTGCAAGGCAACTTTATTTGTTTCCCAACAGAACTGGAACCAGACTCCCAACCAGACTGATAAACTGAATAAGATCTCATAAGTCACATGACAGAAATACCTATGTGTGTGCTAGTCAGTTTGTGGATGAGCATTGATTTTCCAAGGATGCTCCAGTGAATTGCAATTTAGTGACCTAAGGGGGATTTCTTTATAACACCATGAATCTGATATAGTAGTCTCTATAGCTTAGTATTATTTTTCCAATTTAGCATTCTTTTTAACATTGCTATCTCTTTAAAATGTTGAAGTCTTTAACATCAGATTATATCTAATGTAGCAATATCTCCAGTCCCCTACTTCCAATACATCCTGCAAGACTGAAGAACTTTCAAGACTTCTACCCCTCAGTTGAACTGATGCCATGACAACAACTCAACTGGCTAACCAAAATCCTTTTGCATACCCTTGATATTTCCTTGCTTGTAAAACATAGAAAATATAGCACTACCACTGCCACCTTCCTGATGCCCATATTGTAATGCTCCTGTTTTCGAGGTTTATGACACCTCTTTTCCCTAACACCTTGTCATATTTTATGGCTACACCAATGTCTATGTGCAGCAATACTAAATGTATATGTGTATTAGGAAGTGATGTTATCCGTATTACTGACTGACCATTTTCACTATGCCTTTTGTATTGTTTTTGAAAAAAAATAAAAACAATAACATTTTTTGCTATAGAAAATCTAAAATCCATCTTCCTTTATATCATAGGCACAAAATGTGTCTGACTGAATAGGTTAGGCTCCCAGGCAATGGATTTAGTTTTATAGTACAACCGGGTGCATAAATTCAATGCTTGTAATGTTCTCTTTTATGCTCTTTATTCCCTAGCTGTCTAGCTAGCCTACACAACACTGATGGAAAGTGAAGCTCTTGGAGGATTTAATAGTAATCTGCCCATAATCCAAGTGAAAATCAGGTTTCACATTTTTTTTTTTTTTTCACATCAGCTGTTACCAGACTTTAGAGTACCACTCATCGTATGGTGCTATCGATCGTCTCTATTAGCGGTTTTGCATCATCTGTGAAAATGGTTATCCAACCTATTGCTTTTTTTTTTTTTTTTTATTATATTATAAGCAAGAGAGGTTTCCCTGTTCCATCGAATGACTATTGACTCAGTATAAGCCCGGTTGGCCACCCTCTACCTACTTCGAAAAAAAAAAAAAGCCTCTTGGGCCATGAACCGTTATCTTCCTCCCATCCCCCTTCCCCCCCATGTGGCCCCCATTACTCCTTCTCACTCTTACTCTTCGAATAATGTCTATGTCTACTGTGCTAGGCTGACACACACTCCTGTTATGGATTATTGGCAGATCTGTTTGGTCTCCCCTTCTCGAGGAATTCCTTTCCCCTAAAGGTACCTCAAACAACATCACTAGGGTGGTCTTGAATTTACGACAAAATTCCATGTTTTTTTAAATGCAGTCCACTTATGCCATTTAGTCTCAAAGTCGTTCCTAGTTTCTAAAAAGTTATCTTTTAACTCTTCCATTCTGTAGATTTCCTCCACGGCAGCTATCCACTCCCAACTCTGTGGGGTGCCGATGTCTTTCCATTTTTTGGGTATAAGCTGTTTCGCAGCATTCAGTAGGTGAGGTATTAATGTCTGCTTATATTCCGGTTCTCCTGGTCTTCCAGACGATATTGTAGGAGCCTTTGATTCAGTCTCATGTCTGAATATTGGTTCTTTAGTTTGTTTAGTTCACATTCCTGTTTCTCCATCCTGGTTTCAATCTCTTCTACCCGTGTCAAGATATGACTTATATCGTTTCTAAGAGTGACGATTTCTTCTTTAATGGCATTTTCCAACCTATTTAACAACCCCTCAAGTTCAGTCATTGTTGGTAGATGCGACCCTTTTCTTGTTTCCACTATATGGCTTACTTCCGGGTCTCCTTCTATTGATGTATCACTGGCTGGTGGGTTCGCTCCCCCTGCCCCTCTCTTAGTGGCGCCCATTTTTGCTGTTTTCTTATCTGTAGTAGGACTTTTGGTGCCTCCGTCCTGCGACATATATTGTTTTATTGAACCCGTGATTGGGTTATCCTTGGGGGTTTTCGGGGCAGAGCCCCTTGTAATCTTGCTCATTCTATGACAGTACTTCCTTCTGATTCGCTTCCCCAGTTTCAATAGAAATGTCGCTTATATCCTATGCAACTTTTTTTTTTTTTTTTTTAATTCCTTTAGGGGGAGGCTGGGGAAGAATTTTTTCTCTCCTTTAAAAATGGACTGTTGTCCTAGGATAGGGGGTTGGTTGATGGGGGCTCCCAAACTTTATTCGCCACTTAGTGTCATGTACTGTATCACCGCCCCCTATATGTCTATGAATGGTGCGGTCCTCATCTGTGGTTTTGTCCCCCACCGGAGTGACCTATCCGTCCCGGGGAGCATTCATCCCAGCCTGACTGAAACGTATGACCGCCCCTTAATACACCTCTTTCCCCCAGGGATTTTTTTTACCCACACTTATTATTACCTAGGGGGCTCACGGTTTGACGGATGGTAATGGGATACCCGTTATCTATAACCCGCCACCCTGGAGAGTAGTTAGCACACTTTACTAATGAGGTACGGGTAAAGGCTACTGGCGATCAATAGAAACAATTATTTTGCTAAGTCAGTCTTAGTTTCCTCAGTAAGTATCCAACAGATATCTCAAACAAAGATTACATATGTCCCCCGCGCAACTTTTGTTGTGGCAGACACATAACAAAAACAGGTGCCTACATCAGACCCAGGTGTTTAACCTCTCTTCACCCGACAAATCTTAGACTAAAACACATTTATTACCCAGGTCTCCATATTGCCTGTCGGCTGTATTAGAATGCTTAGGGAAAATTTAAAGCAAGGCTGGGTAGTTTACATGACCCCCAGAGTTGTCCTTTTAACAGATGCACCCGCCAGCTAAAGTCCGCAGCCTAGAATTTTTTATTTTTTTTTCACCTTTCAACTGCTCCACATTGACATGCATTTGGTGCTCTTACCCATCTGGCGAATCTTTGTTTCAATAAACTTTTTTTCCGTAGACTTGGCTTATCCTCTACACTGGAGGTACAAATGATTAGATGTTACCTGAGGGGTGCAGGGAGGGCTTTCAGGCAGGGGAACGATCCACGTCCGGGTCCAGTACAGACACCATGAGACGCCAGGTATTCCCCAACCACTTGGTCCTAGTGGTTTTTGAACCAGGGGGGGTGTGGGGTGTCTCCGTTGCCGCTGTAGTGAGGGCTGGTCCGAGCGGACGGTCAGCGGGACAGCAGGCTTATATAGCACTACCACTGCCACCTTCCTGATGCCCATATTGTAATGCTCCTGTTTTCGAGGTTTATGACACCTCTTTTCCCTAACACCTTGTCATATTTTATGGCTACACCAATGTCTATGTGCAGCAATACTAAATGTATATGTGTATTAGGAAGTGATGTTATCTGTATTACTGACTGACCATTTTCACTATGCCTTTTGTATTGTTTTTGAAAAAAAAAAAAACAATAACATTTTTTGCTATAGAAAATCTAAAATCCATCTTCCTTTATATCATAGGCACAAAATGTGTCTGACTGAATAGGTTAGGCTCCCAGGCAATGGATTTAGTTTTATAGTACAACCGGGTGCATAAATTCAATGCTTGTAATGTTCTCTTTTATGCTCTTTATTCCCTAGCTGTCTAGCTAGCCTACACAACACTGATGGAAAGTGAAGCTTTTGGAGGATTTAATAGTAATCTGCCCATAATCCAAGTGAAAATCAGGTTTCACATTGTTTTTAAACTATTAAACACCTTCCTAAAAAATCTAGAAAAAAAACTAGAAAAAAATGTTTTAAATATAAAAAGTAGACAGGAGTAAAAAGAAGACAATCATTACCCTTCCTTCTTATAAGTAATACAATGACCTATATTATTTGCAGAAAGCACTGCTAACAGTCAATTTATACCTGCTACCTTGGTCTGGTCCCTGACACTAAATTAAACCATTAAAGAGCACACTTATGTTATCGGGTACTTTAGCTGTCATTGCAAAAGCCTTACAATCCTGTCACAGATCTGCAACTTTGCTGCTGATTTGTTTCTTCTATTCCCATTGACGAGCAGGCTATGTAGTTCGATAGCTTTACCTTGCAAGGTTCTGCTGTTACCTGTTATCCCAGAGACTGTAGGACACATTTTCCATGTTTTAGAATATTGTCACTCAAGTTGCTCCTCAGCATTACAAACATACATTGGGGTTGATTTCTAAAAGCCAAAGTGCAGAGCATAGTAAATGAGCAGAAGCACTGCTGACTTCTACCATCCAATCATATGCAAGAAAAAATGCTGGTTTTTTTTTTCCCTTGCATGTGATTGGGTATTCTTTGCAAAGGGAAGAGTTACCTCATTTACTAAGCTCTGGAGCATCTGCATGTGTAGAGTGCAATTGCACTTTGCAAAGTGAACAGTCTATTTTCCTTTAGTAAATAACCCCATTGTCTTTCTGAAAACAGAACAAATCCAGTGAAAGTCTATCCAATTAGATTGTCTTCATTCTGTCAGGCTGCGTACACACGTCCGAGAACCTCGTCGGGCTAAACCCATCGTTCCGCCCGACGAGGTTCCCAATGAGCGGTCAAAAAGGTCGTCAAGCCAAATTTCCTCATTGAACAACGAGGAAAAAAAGAGCATGCTCTCTATTTTGGCTCGACGAGCTTCCCGACGGGACGCTCGTCGGAAGTGTACACACGACCGAGAACCTCGGCAGAATATGTCTCCCAGCGAGCTTCTCGCTGGATTCTGCCGAGAAGCTCGGTCGTGTGTCCGGGGCTTCACAGTCTCTGTGATCAAAAAAGAAATCTGATTAGTAGGAATGCAAAATCATGTCATGTTGACTTTTTGCACAGAGTATTCAGTAAAACTTCATTAAATTAATGAATTAAATTATGTGTGTAGGGCCGAAACAACATTGGTTTTTTCAACCGCCACTGAGGATAGATCACATCACATAGTAAGTCTGCACAACACTACACTGACACCAGTACACGCAGGCACATTAACCCCTTGCAAACACCCCCCACCCCCCTGTCACAGTGTCACTGAATGCAGTGATCACATATGTACTGATCACTGCATTTAGTGTCAGTGTGACAGGCAGTTAGTGTTAGGTTCAGGGTAGCCCCTGTACCCCCCCTAATAAAGTTTTAACCCCTTGATCACCGCCCTAGTTAACCCTTTCACTCCCTATTGCCAGTGTCACTAAGTGATCATTTTTCTGATCGCTGTATTAGTGTCGCTGTTCCCGCTAGGTAGCTATTTTTTTTTTTTTTACTAAAGACATGTGGCTAAATACATTTTGGCCTAAATGTTTGACTAAAATTTAGTTTATTTGATTTTTCTTACAAAGAGTAAAAAATATTGTTTTTTTTTTTCAAAAATGTCGCTTTATTTTTGTATATAGCGCAAAAAATAAAAATCGCAGAGGCGATCAAATACCACCAAAAGAAAGCTCTATTTGTGAGAGGAAAAAGGACGCGAATTTTGTTTGGGAGCCACGTCGCACGACCGCGCAATTGTCTGTTAAAGCGACGCAGTGCCGAATTGTAAAAACCCCTTGGGTCATTTAGCAGCATATTGGTCCGGTCCTTAAGTGGTTAAACTGTACATATTAACTAAATTATACACCACACTTTTTTTAATGTTATTATCCAATTAATCGATTAATCAAAACCAATAATCGACCAACTAATCGATTATGAAAATAATCATTAGTTGCAGCCCTAGATGTGTGCATAAAAACAATGGGCCAGATTCAGATACACTTAATTTTGCACTGCGTAATCGAAATACTCGACGCTGTCGTAATTTACCAGGCTCTACATCGAATTCTGGTAGATTTTTGCCCATACGCTACAGCGGCGTAGTCTATTTCTCGCCACGTAATCGAAATACGCGATTAGGGGGCGTGAAGCATTTAAATTAAGCGCGTCCCCGCGGCGATCGAACTGCGCATGCTCCGTTCAGAAATTTCCCGCCGTGCATTGCGCGAAATCACGTTGTTACGTCATTCGTTGTTTGAGTAGCGTCGTTTATGAACATTCCTTTTCCCGGACGACTTACGGTAAAAATAATAAAAGACGTCGGAAAACGTAGAAATTCGACGCGGGAACGACGGCCATACTTAACATGGGCTGTCTAATATTAGACCAGCAAAAAGCTGGTATAGTGTTACGCAAAAAAAAGATGACTAAAGATGCCGTAAGAGATTGCGATTGAAGATCGTAATTTCGGGGATCGCCGGCAAAAGCTCATTAGCATAATACAGAGTTAACAGGATGTTTATGATCTATTTGTACAGTCTGTATGCGTTAAAACTTAATTGCTAAGTGTTTTTCAAATGCAAAGTAATGTAAAAGTCCTTGAGTCAAATCCTCTGTTTAATCGAAACTAATGTAAATATGGAGTGCATATACAATTTGCTGTTAATTTGTGTTAAGGAGTTAATGTACATTTATTTTGTACAGTAAAATTAACAAATGCACCAATTAGCTGCACTGATAGTGCCACCTTATCAGTGCAGCTCATTAGTGCCAGTGCCCATAAGTGCAGCTAGCCAGTGCCACCTATCAGTGCAGATCAGTGCCCATTAGTGCATCAGTGCAGGGAGGCAGCTTATTAGTGCATCTCATCAGTGCCACATTTATGAGTGCCATCCAATCAATGCCAGTGCCATCCAATTTGGATGGCACTGAAAGGTGGCACTGGCATTAATTGGATGGCAATCATAAATGTGGCACTGATGAGATGCATTAATAAGCTGCCTCCCTGCATTGATATTGCCCCCCCCCCCTAAAAAAAAATTAACCACTTCAGGTTCGTTGCAGCCAGCAGCCAGTACTGTACCTGGCTGGTATGGTACACACACTGCACAAACATTAAACATTATCTCATCTGTATGACAGAGACAACAGTGACTGGGACACTCATGGCTTACTTACTTTAATTTTTAGTGTGTGCTGCTTGTCTTTTCCTGTCGATTAGTCCTTTCATAAGGCAATGGAGTCTGTCTCCTTACTCTCCTAGGACGCCGGGGACGGCCTCTGGATGACGTCACGCCGCCGGGACGTCAAGCTCCGCCTACAGTCATTGTCTGTAGACTGTATTCAGTCCAGTACTGAAGAGGACGGAGGAGCACGCTCAGCCTCGGCGCACCGCCTGCACTACAAGAGGCTGTTTTGTGGTTGTAGATAGCCGCGCGGCTCTTCTATGAATCAAAGCAGCGGCTCGCGGCCGCTACTTGCGGCCCACATAGCCGTGATTAAATGTTGCCTGGACATGTGGAATAAGTTTGGGCCTATATTATGATGGGGGCCTGGAGCTGCAGCTCCATCAGCCCCACGGTTAATCCGGCCCTGTTTGTGTTAGTTAAAGAACTCATACACTTTGCATACGCATTTCAATTCCACTATGTAGACAAACAGTAAAAAATTTATTTTCTCAGCTGCATAGATTCAGAGTCAGAGCTTCTTTCATAGCCTAAACCTTGCCCCGGTCAGGTGTTTTTTGGTTGTCTACTTGCACTGGCTACCTCCCTTTGTTGTTTTTCTCTGTAACAACTTCTTGGGAGCAAGAACCTGGGATTTGATCTACTAAAGGCAAAAAGAATGTGCATACGGATGGGCATAGATGGGCACTGATAGGTGGCATGGATGTACTGTATTGTACTTATGGATGCCAATCAGTGCCAAACAACAATGCCTGCCAATCAGTGATGCCCATTGTGGGCACTGATTGGCATCCATTGTGGGCACTTATTGGCATCCATTGTGGGAACTTATTGGCATCCCTGGTGATCTAGGGTGGGATATCTGGTGGTGGGCATCCCTGGTGGTCTAGTGGCATCCCTGGTGGTCTAGTGTGGGCATCCTCGGGGGGCTGTGCTGATAATCGATCAGCACAAACCCCTCCTGTCAGAGGAGCAGCCGATCGGCTCTCCTCTACCCGTGGCTGACAAACGCGGGTGAGGAAAAGCCAATAACCGTCTCTTCTTGTTTACATCGCGATCAGCCGTGATTGGACAGGTTGATCATGTGGTAAAAAGTCTCCGTCAGAGACTCTTTACCTAGATCAGTGTTGCGGGGTGTCAGACTGACACCCTGCAACAACCCTGGGGGCGCGCAGTGGCTCAATATCCTGAGGACGTCATATGACGTCCAGTCAGGATATTGAAACCACTTTGCCGCCATCATTTTGTAATAGGGCGGGTGGCAAGTGGTTAAAACTGCATTTTTGCTTGCACATGATTGAATGATGGTAGTCAGCAGATCTTATGCTCATTTACTAAGCTCTAGAGCAACTACACTTGCAGAGTGCAACTGCACTCTATTTGCCTTTAGTAAATCAACTCCTCTGTGTCTACATTGTTGTGGGTGGAGGGGCGTGGGCATTGGGGCAAATAAGACAGTTGCAGCCTTCCACAGAGTGCAGTCTTTTGATCTAAACCTTGTATTCTAATGTACCACATTGTAGAGAATGAGGACAAGCTTGTTTTTGCCAAATTGTGTGTGCCCTTTAATTGCTATAATAAAATAGACTTCCTAGTCTCTACAGTTACAGAAACTGTACTCAGAGCTTTCTTTATAACATGAGTCTCCTACATGACCTTATTGCCACAGCAACATAAAATTAGCATGCAGTGGAACCATATGCCTGTAGCGCCTATGTACTTTACAGTACTGGTGCTAGTTAAATTTAAGGGTAGATCAGAGTGTAGTTCTGATCCAGATTGTTAGTAGTTAAATGCGGTCTCTGTCTCAGCTTGGCTGTGCTGTGAGCCCATTCTGCTGTGCTGGGGTGTTCTTCCATCCCCGGTGCTGCAGGTGGCAGCAGTGGAGTCAAGGTTCGGGTGCTTTTTCTCAGCAGCCAATTATGGGGGTTTGTCCTCGCTGTGCATGCTGGGGAGGGGTATTTATGGGGCAGACGCCATTGGTTCTGGGTCTTTTTCGTCCAGTGTGGCACCCACCTTTAGGGTGGCCACATCATGGCACCCCGGCGTTATGGCCTACCTGGCCAGGGCGTGCGTGCCACGCGGTGTTCCTGGTTCCGGGGCCATGCTGACCCGGAGCATCTGAACAGCGATAGGGACACAGTGAGTGACTGGGTTCCCACTTTGAGGATCCCAAGCTGTACCGCTGTTCGGTGGGGAGTCAGTCTTAGGAGCGCCATTGAGAGGCTGGAGGTCCAAAGGGGCCTGGACAAACCACCGAGGATCGAGGTAGCCGGACACCAAGGGATTGATCACCTGTCGGTCGGTACCTGGGCGACAAGTTGAAGGAGATCCAGACGTAACTCATTTAAGGAGGATTATCTCCAAGAATATCTCCAAGTCGTGGTGTTGTCCATCCTCAACAGTACTGATTCCCCTTTCAGGAGTCGGGAGAAGGACTGGAGGGCACACCAAGCCACCCGAAGCTCCAGGACGTTTGATCCGGATTGCGGAGGCGAACATCCCACTTGCCTTGCGCCATGTTTGCTCCGCAAAGGGCCCCCCAGCCGGAGCCACTGGCATCGGTTGTCACTGTGACCCAGGAGACGGGGGCGATAGAATGGCAATTTAGCAGGTTCTTCTGCTGAAGCCACCAAAAGAGGCTGCTCTTTATCAATGTTGAAATGCGAATCCACTGATTCTTGTTCCCCGACTTCCACTGCTTGAGGAAGCCGGATTGAAAGGGGCGTAACCTCTACAGTGCCCATTTCACCATAGGGGTAGTGGAGACCATAATGCCGATGATACTTAGGCACTGAGATGCTTTCAGGTGATGAGTACTCAGGGCCCGAGATATTCTCTCCTGAATCACAGGAATCTTTTCCAACGGAAGAGAGATGGTTTTCCTCACCATGTCGAATTGAGCCCCTAAGTGTATCAAACGTTGAGTTGGTTTCAGGTGGCTTTTCTCTAAGTTCAGGAGCCATCCGAACTCGGACATGGCGAGATTACCTGATCTCTTTGCACCAGGAGATGAGTTTTGTCTTGGGACAGGACAAGGAGGTCGTCCAGATAGTGATAAAGGTGTACTCCTTTCAGCCTGATGAGGGCCACTACTGCCAATAGGGTCTTGGTGAAGACTTGCGGGGAGGTTGTCAACCCAAAGGGTAGGCAAATGAATTTAAGATGTTCCTTCCTGACATGGAATCTGAGATACTTCTGAAACTCTACTGCCACTGGTACATGGAAATAAGCGTCTTTTAGATCTATATAGATCATCCAGTCGCCTGGCTGTATGGCTTGTTGGATTGTTGATAGAGTTTCCATTTTGAACCTCCCGTGCCTTATGAACCTGTTCAGTTAGGTTAAATCTATGACTGGACGCCAGGCACCGCTTTTTCTTCTGTACCAAGAAGAGAGGGGAGTATACTCCATGAAACTATTCGTCCTTTGGGATGCATACTACTGCTCCCTGGGATTTTAGCAGATCCACGTAGGACAGTAGAGCCTGTCTCTGTTCCGCTGTTCTCGGGAGTAGGGTGGAAATGAATCTGGGGGGAGGAATGTTGGAGAAGGACCATGCATGGCCTGATGACACTGTCCTGATGACCCAAAAATGTGTGATCGAGGCCGCCCAGACGTGCCGAAAGAGGAGCAGGCGTGCTCTCACCCGACCCGCCTGGGCGGGGGTTGTCTGTTCGCGTCCACTTGATGCCTGGCTTGTTGTTGGTTTGCGGAAAGTCGTCCGACCTCTGCTCTAGTTCCTCCTGAAGTCCCTACCAGGTCTGTAGGAGCGAGCTTCCCTTGAACGCTCTGGGCTACGCCTTCAGAACTAAAGTTTCTTCTAGGGATGTGCCGATACCGATATTAGTATCGGTACCGATACCAAGCATTTTCCCAAGTACTTGTACTCGGGGGAAATGCTCCGATGCCTCATCCGATACCTGGGCAGGCAAGGGAGTTGCAAGTCTTCTCCCCCGTGCTGTCTCTCCCCCTGCTGCGTGCTGTCTTTACCCCTGCTCAGTGACTGTCTTTCCCTGTGCTCAGTGCCTGTCTTTCCCCGTGATCAGTGCCTGTTTTTCCCCGTGCTCAGTGCCTGTCTTTCCCCCATCTTCTCTCCCCCTGTGCAGTCTCCTCTCCCCCTGTGCAGTCTTCTCTCCCCCTGTGCAGTCTTCTCTCCCCCCATGCAGTCCGCCCTTCCCCCCATCCAGTCCGCCCTTCCCCCCATCCAGTCTGCCCTTCCCCCCGTCCTGTCCGCTCTCCCCCCTTCCAGTCCGCTCTCCCCCTGGCCATGCTGCTCTCCCCCCGGCCATGCCGCTCTCCCCCCGTGCAGTCCGCTCTTCCCCCGTGCATTCTGCTCTTCCCCCCGTGCATTGCGCTCTTCCCCCCCCCGTGCAGTCCGCTTTTCCCTCCCGTGCAGTCCGCTCTTCCCTCCCGTGCAGTCCACTCTTCCCCCCGTGCAGTCCGCTCTTCCCCACCGTCCATGCCGCTCTTCCCCACCGTAGATGCCGCTCTTTCCCCCGTCCATGCCACTCTCCCCCCTCTAAACCTCCTACCTGTTCCGAATGAACAGAGTCAGTGATCACTGACTCCGTCCATTCATATAACTAAGCTTTGTACCCTGTGTTTACGATGCTTCAGTTTATGAATGGAGAGGAGCCTCTCCATTCATTTCAGCTGAGGCTGCTGAGAAAGGGACTGTGGAATCTGTGTCCTTAGTCCCTTTCTCTGTCTTAAAGGGGAGATGTCAGAGGTCCGTTAAGACCCCTGACATCTCTCCAAAGACCCCCAACAGGGCTGATTAAAAAAAAGAAATTGCAATAAATGTTTAAAAAAAAATGCAAATAAAATGTAAATAATAATAATAATAAAAAACACACACTGACAATCCACCTGCCCCTCTAAAAAAATAAAAAATAAAATCACTGTAAAAGTAAAAAATAAATAAAAAAATCACTGTAAAAGTAAAAAAAAAATAAAAAAATACTGCCACTGTCACATGACATTAAAAAAAAGTATCGGTAATCGGTATCGGCGAGTACTTGAAAAAAAGTATCGGTACTTGTACTCGGTCTCAAAAAAGTGGTATCGGCGTCATCTAGTTTGTTGCCAAACAGAGACGATCCCTCTAAGGGAATTTTGCACTAATTTTGTTTTGATGCGTAACATGCTTGGCCAGAGGCATTACTGCCGCGTCTACCAGGGGAACATTCTCTAGGTGCTTAACATCATCCATTTAGAAAGGATACAATCTGGAAGCCTTGTTGGTCATGGAGGACTTCCTGTCCACCTTACTCCACTCTTCAAAGATGCCCTTCAGTTCGGTAAGTAACGGAAAACTTGGGCGCTCTTTCCCCAGACGCTTGAAATACTTTTTCTGTTTAGCTGGGGGAGTAGATTGATCATCCCACAAGAGTGCCTCTTTAACCGCCTTAATAAGTGGAGGTACTTGGAAGAAATCAAACTCCACACTCTCCTCATCCCTTTCCAGTTCACCCTCTGGGGAAGCTGGCGCGGAAGCGTAGGGCTGGGAAGAACCTGGATCCTCATGGACCTCAATGGCCAGAGAACCAGACCCAATGGTACTGGTCTGGCTTTGAGTGTGGGACGCAGCCTTCTCCTTTAAAGATCGTTGCACCACCCGTTCAACCAGAGACTCGATGCGTCGATCTTCTGTCTCCTTTTCCCCAACCGCATGGGCGTAACATTGGTCACATAATTATTTGCCCTTGGGGACTTGAGCGTCACATCCCCAGCAGGCTCTTCGACCAGAACGGCTATCATGGCGGTGGGAGCGGTGTCTGGAGGAGGAATGGGAACTTCCCCTCTGGATGTAGATGGAGATTTACGTTTGCTCTTCGATTTAGAAGAAGAATGGTGTTGCGACCTGGCAAGGTCTGAGTTGGTCTGGATTGCGGCACAAGGATCTGGACCGGAAGGGCTAAGAGAAGAAATTTTAGGGGGAAACCGTCAGACAAGAAATCACCAATTGCAACTTCTTCCCCACGCCCACCCCTCTCCTGCAAATACCTTGTGCGTGAAGGCTGGCCACGTATAGGCGGTGACTGGTCCATAACTTCTGGACTGGCGTAACACCAAAGAGAAAAGAGGATCTTGCCTATGCCATAGGCAGATCTCGCTCACTGACCTGGATAGCCGAGTATCACTTGTAGCAGCTGCTCACCTGTCAGGGGAATCCAAATAGAAACAGGCGAGCAGCTGCTTTAAACTCACCCGCCAGTGACGTCACGCGTCATCCACGCACGCGCCTGTGCGGTGGAAAACGGCCCAACGGCGCCTGCGCTGCTGCCGTGAGTTTAGCCGAACTGCGCATGCGCGAGCCAAGTCTCACTCTCACACACAGCAACAACATAGTATATAGGAGAAGTTGCTGCAAAAGCTCTCCACCCGCCCATGGCTGGGATCCGAGCTGCACCGCTAAAGTGTACTATCCATCCTGTTCTGTTGGACGTCTGAATAACGAGCATCCTATTACTGTAATCCATGGTGGAGGACAAAAAAGGAACGCAGTGCTGGAAGGTGAGCTGACTTTTATAGGTATGGGGTCCTATAGCATTGGAGAGGAGGCGGGATTAACCCACACGTAAGCTGCCATGGAGTCTGTCAGGAAAATAGTATCTTATCATCATCCTACTAGTACTCAGTTCCCTTGTCCTCTGTTCATGAAGGTCAAGAGTGGAAAACTTATTTGACTGACACGTGGTGAAGAACAGAAGAAAAAGACAGAATCATGTGATACAGTACAGTGTAAAAAAATATTGTTGACCTAATTATGCCATCACAATATGGTTAGATTATGCTACATAGCCAATGCAGGTGCACACACGGAAGATAATATTGGTGTGGCAAAATCTATAAAGTAAGGGGTTAAGTTGGGATGACCACACCGGTCTCCGCTGAGCCAGCCAAATTTCAATCGGTCCATGGCTAACTTTAGAAAGTGTTCAACACAGAGAAAGACAAATGACTACCATTTTTATAAGGTCACCAATAGTAGCCTACATATTTCTCTTAGCAGAGGTTTTTCTTTAATGTTAATATACAAATTGTAACTAATACAATTAGTACTAATTGTAACATATCAAAATATGGTCCTATATACCCTTTAAATATCCCAGAACAATTTCCGTTTTAGTGCGGCAATATAAATATTTGCCTTTATTGCTAATGTTGAATGAAAAAATAAGAAAACCTGTAATAAGCATTACAAAGTTTTTTCTAAAACTTCTTTTAGTGTTCCTGGTGCTGCATTAAATCTAGAACAATCACTAACAAGCATATGCTACTTTTAGCCTTCACCCAACTGTGCCTTAAACAGCACTGCCCAGCATGTACCATATGCTTGAGAGTAGCGTTATATGAAAAATTAATTATTGTTATATAAAAAATTTACTTGATAAATGCTAGCATTACTGATATTCACACACAAATTATTACATTTATTAGACTCAAGATAAAGATATGATAAAAAAATCCTAATTTGATTTAAATGTAAATCTTTACTTTTAGAAAATGCCTAAAAGTACAGTTGAACTTAGGATCAAAACTGCAGTATAAGGCAGCTTTTCAGTTTTTGAATGAGGTGGCTACATTAACTTTTTCAAGCTTTTCCCCCTTAATTTTCACCTGGTGATCCTATCAGTAACATACTTCCTATCCCAGAATTGACAATGCTCACTCACTATATTGCATTTTTGGAGAAGCAACATTGTTACCAGGGGTGTTGCTAGGATGGTAAAAGACGTGGGGCACCTTTGGGCACACCAAGGAGAGTGATAATGAACACTAAGTTTGGCCAAATTGCATTAATAGTGGGAGGGGCTTATTGAGACAGTTTTAAGAAAGCACAAGCCCACTCATTGTATGCGCAGCACATGTATGCACAAGTCTTTTCACCCATAAAATACATAAAATAGCTGTGCCGCAAGAGAGAGTCTCATCGCACCCATGTTTAACCCCTTCATGGCCAGGTTCAAAACAAACCTTAATGCCCAAGTCCAGTTTTGCAACTTTCACATGCGTTAGTAAAACTGTATTTATCATTGCACCTACTTATTATATGCATGTGGATTACACCTTGTTTTTTTTTACGACAGATAGGGCTTCCATTTGATGGGAAATGTTAATGGATACCGTGTTATGAAAGGAAATTTCATTATGAGCCCTTTCACAGTGTGCCGCCCATAGCGTTGGCAGTAAAATGCCGCTATTTTTACCACCGATGCTATGGGTGGACATTTACCCCCCCACTAGCAGCCGAGAAAGGGTTAAAACTACCCGCAACTGTAAATAACACACGACTTACCCCTGCACTCAGTACTTTACATACTCCTGACCCTTGCTCCGTAGTGCTATTTACAGAATGGCAGAGACAGAGAATACTCAACTAAAAAGTTCTACCATGATATTGTGCACTTTTGGGTCCACATGAAACCTAAGTGGCAGACCAAGTGCTGCACAGAGACACTGAGACATGTGCAATGGCATCTCGAAGCGGGATCCCACCTGCAGAAGATGATCAGGCATGCACATCATAGAGGGCACGAGGTTTGCATCTCCCCCTGGACACTTTACGACCTTGACCCAGCACTGACAATACTGGTGACTAGCCCTTTGCTATCTGCCTGCCTTTTTGGGCACAGTTTCAAGAAAAGTAGCCTGCCCAGAAGCTTGCCGAGGGGCACTCGCAGGAAAGGAGGAGAAGACGATGATGGTGAGACAGCAATTTTTTAACTTCAATAAAACAAAGAAAAATGCCTTTACAATCACTTTAAACCTCCTTATTGTTAAAATGTGCATTAACACAGTTTCAGCACCATGGAGAGCAATTGTGGGCATATTTCCCTGCAGGGTCAATGCTACTCTCTACAGAAACTGCGTAGTGAGGCGTTCTCTGGCTGCTGCATTCATATGGCATACATTTATCCTTTTTTATAAGGTTTAATGAGCAATTTTTCCTGTGAATCCTTTAAAAATCTACCCTAATGTGTTTTTCTTGTCTTACCTGTGCTTGAAAAGCAACAGAACATTTCCCTTCAGTGTTAGAACTTTGAAAGGGAAAAAAAGGTTCAATGATTGCAGTATTTGCTGCCCCATCACAGTACTTTTTTTTTTATATCTATTTGACACAGTGTGTCTTGCAGATTTTTATGATAGGCCCGACTGATAAACTGCAAAAATAATAACTATTTAATTTGCTCCCTAAAATATGTAGAGGCAAACACTTTATATTTTGTAGACTTCCTTTGAGATAAAAATAAAGTGTTGCTTCCCCTCCACAACAGTAATCTTTTCTCTTTTGCTTTTCACTTTTAAGTATGTGTGTTCATTGTATACCTGGAAATATAGCCAACACCCGACAACCCTACTCGGACCCTCACTAACTAACAGAACCTTAAAACTACCCATTCTAACCTAGTTACATGTGTGTGACAATTCCAAACTCTCTATTCCTTAGTAACTTTTAGAAGGTAAAATTATAAGCTTGTGACACTGCAGTGGTCTGTTGACGTAGTGAAGATATTCATATGCAAGAAGTTCTGTGGTGGTCAAAAGTGAGAAGACTCAAATTTTACTCATCTAATGGAAAAACTGAGAGCAGTAGGGAGGCAGGTGGTTGAGAGAAATAACATTTATGGAGTTTGTACATTATCCACATGTTTAGGTGGGTATACGCCATATGATTTGGTTTCCTTTCTACAATCCAAAAACATACAGCTATAGATTAAGTATCTTCCACCTTAAATTGTGAGTTCCTTTAGGGACAAGGACTGATGCAAACATGTGTATGTACATTGTGCTATAAAATATGTTGGAGCTATATATACAATAGAGGAAAACTAAGCAATGTTCTAATCATAGGTGTGCGCAGCCTATTGCATTAGGGTGTGCACCCCAAAGCTCAAACACACATGCCCTATAAATATATAGGGCAATGGACAGCATCGGTAGAGCAGTGGGCGATGTCAGTAGGGCAGAGGTTGTTGTCAGTAGTTTATTTATTTTTTATTACATTATTTTTTTATAATATTTTTATACAAAAAAAAATATTATTGCTTTTTACAATCTTTTTAGGTGCCCCATTGGGGGCTTTGGTGAAATATCAGGGGTCTAAACAGGCCCCTTATGTCTAACTTTTAAGACAAAAAAAATGGACTGGGACAGAGATTCCTCAATCTCTTTCTCACAACCAAGCAGCAGAAGGAATCTGCCCAGCACAGGGTGATTAGGGTGTGCCCAGGCACACCTGACACACCCTGTGCGCATGCCTATGGTTCTATTGTATATTTAGACTTATGGTATGTTTGTAGTGTATTCACTGTTATGAAATCTGTTGTTTTCACTACAGCGGCATGTACTTAAATATTTATTTCTATCAATAACATGCCTATTTTACCTTTCTGAAAGAATCAATATTGGAATCCTTGGCTTGTGATGCATAAGTTAATTATTCAATAGTTGAATCCTCTTCTTTTTTTCTTTTAATATATCTTAATTAGTTTTTCAAATACAGTTTAGGTCAACGCAAGTATGAAGATATAACCTTGTTAAGTGCAGTAGAATTTAACAACAATACAGTGAGCCAGAATATTGATTTTTCTTTATTCAGTTTACTCAACAAAGATTAAAAGAATATACAGTATATTTACCAAGTGCTGTATTTGCCACAATGCAATAATTGCAAAAACAAACACAGAATGACACAAATGCTGACGCATTTCACACCACCCACAGGGCTTGGTCATGGAGGTAGGGACTCCTGGTGGCAGGTGGAATATGAAGCATCATAAGCCACTACTGAGATTGTAGCAACAAGTGGCATCAGGCTAAGAGGCTGGGAAGAGAAAAAGAAAAAAGGGAACTGAAGAAGGTTAATCGACAAAAGGAAAAAATAAAAAGATGAAGAATAAAAAAATTAAAAAATTATAAAAATAATAAACAGTGCATTCCAGGAAATAGGATCAAAAGACATTTAGGATATATTCATATACAGAAACATGTTCCATGCAAGTATGTTGAGATATCAGTATTACAAATTCTTCATCTTATTTTTTATTTATGATTTTTCATTTATTCTTCGTCTTTTTATTCACTGTTCTCCTTTTATCAGTTAACCTTCTTCACTTCCTTTTTTCTGTTTTTTCCCCCCTTCCCAGGCTCATACCCTGGCGCTGCTTGTTGCTTCAATCACAGTAATGGCTTATGATGCTTAATATTCCACCACCTGCCACAGGGAGTCCCTACCTCCATGGCTTATGCTGCATACACACGATCTGAAATTCCGACAAGAAAACTGTGGATTTTTTCTGACTGAATGTTGGCTCAAACTTGTGTTGCATACACACAGTCACACAAATCTTGCCGGAAATTCCGACCGCCAAGAACGTGGTGACGTACAAGATGTTAGACGAGCCGAGATCAATGAAGTTCAATAGGCAGTTTGGCTCTTCTGCTTAATTCTGAGCATGCATGTTTTTACGTGTGTCGGAATTGCATACTGACGAGCGGATTTTCCGATGGGAACTTTTTCAATTGGAAAAATAGAGAACCTGCGCTCAATCTTTTTGTTGGCAGAAATTCTGACAGCAAAAGTCTGATGGAGCATACACACGGTCGGAATTTCCAACCAAAACTCACATCTGACTTTTCTTGACGGAATTTCCGATCGTGTGTATGCGGCATAAGGCTGGGATCACATATGAGCCCCATGCGACTCAAAGCAGGGGTCCGGTGCATGCTGGTTCACAATTTCAGATCTGATTCATTCCTGAATTTTGGATTGAATTTGGACCAGAAACGGACCAAAAGACGCACAGCGGTTTTCTGCGAATCGCACCGGACCTGCGTAGATATGTGAACTGGCTCCATTGAGAGCCGGTCACAATCTCCTGCTATTGTGAATTGGATGTGGGTATTCCGCATCCAGTTCCCAATGGTGTGAACCCAGCCTAAGCCCTGTGGGCAGGGCGAAACTTGTTGAGGATAAGGCTGGGACAGAGATAGACTGAGGCTGTTATTATCACTTTGATGTGCAGGATTGCTTGGTGTGTGTCTCATGATTCATTACTCTTGTTTTCATATACAGTATTGTAAGTAGTTTGGACGGACTTCTCACTCAGCCTGCACCCTGGCTGGTTGGAATCCACCAGAAATGGCTGTACAATCTGGAAGGGGGACCCAAAGCTTTCTTTAGGTGGACAATCCATTTTTCAGATGGAGATCTCTATTGGCAAGCATAACATTAGTTCAGCATACACAATGGGGGTTATTTACGAAAGGCAAATCCACTTTGCACTACAAGTTCACTTGAAAGTGCACTTGGAACTGCAGTCACTGTAGATCTGAGGGGGACATGCAAGGAAAATAAAAAAACAGCCTTTTAGCTTGCACATGATTGGCTGATAAAATCATCAGAGTTTCATTCTTTCGTAAATAACCCCCAATGTTTGCAGTATATGTGCTGCAGGGCAATAGATAGGTCAGGTGGACATTATATTGGGTTATTAGCTTTAATTTGTCTTTGCTTGAGATGAGCCAAATTGAGAGTTTGCATTTTCCCCAAATTCCTAAAAAATATCATATTTCAGTGACATGTTCCTGTTTTGGTGAACTCCAAACACTTTCATTTTATGATAGCAACTTGGAGGCTGGCATTCTAAAGGTGAACCTTGCCCCTCCAACTGCAAAAATCAGTGTCACATGAAGCTCTGCATGCCAACATCAAAAGTAAAAAAAAAGGCATTTAGCAGCAGCACATATAAAATGAAATTGCACTTCCTGGTTCATAAAGGCATTACTGACATACTGCATTCCACTCACAGGGGTTGATTTACTAAAGCTGGAGAGTGAAAAATCAGGTGCACTTCTGCCTAGAAATCAATCAGTGTCCAGGTTTTATTGCCAAATTCTCCCATTTTCGTGAGGGAATAAAATAGAAAGTAAAGAAAAAATAGTATAGCGTGTACAATTGCGATACAAGTAATATTGTAATTTAATATTATTAAAAATTACCTTTTCTTTCTTTATCTACAGGCTTGTAATTCTTAGGAATAACTCACGTAAATTTGACCAAACAAGAGTCTAATAGGCATCCCGGGTATTTATAAATGATAACAAATGATAATATAATTATAATAAAAATTATTCAATAATGTAATCAACCTTAAAATCACTGAAATTTCCTCAGTTGCAGAATTGTCGCTGTCATTACTTTTTTTTTATGACGAATTTCCCCACAAATCGCTATCGCTCAATTCTGCAAGTGATTATAATTTATTATCGCTGTTTTTTAGCTGCTCTAAAATCATTTTTGACATAAAGGGACACTTTTGGTTGCTATGGACAATCTACAGTTTACAGGCAGAAAGAACCGTTTTTATTTTATAAAAGATCATGTAGTGCACTGGGCAGACCACTAGGGAAAAGGGGTGTGTGTATTTTTTACATACAGTACTGTAATCTATAAGATTACAGTATACTGTATGTATAGTGTTTTGTTTACTTTTTTGAATTTGACGCCGATCTCCGTCCCCGTGCGTCGTAACGTCGCAGGGAACAGAGCTCGGCGGCACACGGGGATACTGTGTGAATCGAGCGAGCACTCGCTGGATCCAGGAACAAGGTAAGTAAACCTTGTCTGTGCACTCTGCGAGGCGAGCCCGAGTCAGACTCGGGGTTACCGATCGCAGCATGAAAATTTAAACCCGAGTCAGACTCAGGAATATCGCCAGGGGGGTTGATGTACATAGATCACCCAGGAGGGAATGTTTTTTTGTCAACAAAAGTGGAGTTACGCTTTAATTGAACATGCTGAGGTTTGAAGCTGATTGGCTACCATACACAGCTGTACCAGATTCTGTGTGCACCAGTTTTAGTATATCTACCCCACAGTGTCCCTTTTTCAAAAGATGGCAATTATACAGATAGACATGAATACATATCCATGTGTCGTTTAGAAGACAAGGGGCACTATGGTGCATATTGCAAGGTATAATAATGTGAAAATCAGAACATGTTAACCTCTTCAGCCCCGGACCTTTTTTTTTTTTTTACAATATTATTTTTATTGTTTTATATTGGTATTACAGGGATTTGTCTTATACACAGCAGAGATACATTTATATGAAGACCATCTACATATACTTACAGAATACAATATATATACAGATCTTCACTACAAGTCTTCTTTATAAAGGGAAGAAAAATAAATAAAGAAAAAAAAGTTAGAAAAGAAAAAGGGAAAGAAAAAAAAAAAAGGGAAAAGAAAAGGGGAAAAAAAAACTAAGTGGCTACTCCACTTTAGCTTATAGAACCGATCAGATGTTATTCCAAGCCAGAAAGAAAAAAAGAGGAAAAAAAGAAAAAAAAAATATTTGGAGGAGGAAAAAAAGACAAGAACTGTGTAGATATTAATAATTATAGTCACTCAAACATAGCTAAACAATAGTAGAATATCCCTTAACCCAATTTAGAAACTCAGCTGACTGTCGAAACTTGGACCAAACGGACCAGGTATGGGAGAACTGTTCTTCTCTTCCCTTTTCCCGTGCCATCAGACCTTCTACTGTAGGTCTCTAATAAAGTCCATTTCAATTGCCCATTCCCCCAGGGAGGGTACGATCGTTGATTTCCAGTGTCGTGGAATGACTGCTCTAGCTGCAGCGAGGAAGTGTCTTGAGCACATCCTCCTTTGCTTTCTTTAAAGAGCTTGGAATCATGGTTAGGAGAGCCACTCTGGGTGATACGTGGATAGTTATATCCACTAATTTACCATATAGGTCAAAAATATGTTTCCAAAACCTTCTCACCGGGGGACAGTCCCACCAGATATGAATCATATTTCCCTTTGACTCATGGCAACGCCAACAGGTATCAGATATTTCTTGGTTCATTTGATGAAGGGTAGAAGGACACCTATACCATCTACTCAACAGTTTATATGCCTTCTCTTGAGTTCTTGTAGCTATTGACATTTTATGGGTTAAAGTGAAGCTTTTTTGCCATTCCGATAAAGTTACAGTCTCTTGGAGGTCTTTTTCCCATTTCTGTGTATACGGGGGGAGATCTGAATGGATTGATAGTAAAAGTATAGATTATACTACAGAGACTAAGGCCGCGTACACACGACCCAGAACCTCGACGGGCAGAACACATCGTTCCGCCCGTCGAGGTTCTCTCCCGGCCGTCGAATTCGGCGACCCGCCCGTCGGGAATGGCAACCAGCCATTCTTCCAGGCGGGCCGTCGAGGAAATAGAGAGCGTGCTCTCTATTTCGGCTCGACGGGCTTCCCGACGGGAAGCTCGCTGAGACCGTACACACGGCCGAGGTCCTCGCTGGAATGTGCATTCCAGCGAGGTTCTCGCTGGTTTTCAGCGAGAACCTCGGCCGTGTGTACGCCGCCTGAGTGCAATATTGGTTCCTCTTGTAGGAGCAATGATTCAAGTGCAGTTGGTTTAGCATAGATATCTTGTTTTGATGGAATGGATCGTAAATAACATAAAGCTTGGTGTCTCTGTAGCCACTGCAAAGGGTTATAGGAGAGCATTGTAGATGAGGAGTCTACCATTAATAGTGGTTTCGACTGAAGGATTTGAGCAATTCTTCTATGTTCCTGTTTATACCAAGGGCCAAACTCAGTTGAGTGTAAGGCTGGTAGGAAATCCGGTGTTCTAAAAAAGGGAGTCATGGGACTCAATTGTTTTGATATTTTATAGATGGGTATCATACGATCCCATATATATAGTGTTTGCCTAGTGAGATCTGCTGGAATTGATAGGCCCTTTTGTAGAATAGACGAAGTCCACGGAAGGGCACAGAGATCTATAGGATTTATGTGACCTTCCAGTTGTACCCATAACTTGGATGAGGAGTTGTGAAACCAATCAATAATACTTGTTAATATGGTTGCTTTATGGTAGATTGAAACATCTGGTATCCCTACCCCACCTTTGTTTTTTGGAAGGGATAGTGTCTTAAAGCTAATTCTAGACTGGGCCGAATTCCATATGAACTTGGAGAATAACTGATGGATTTTACGGAAATACAAGGCCGGGAGATGTATTGGGATTGTTTGAAACAGGTATAGGAGACGAGGTAGTATATCCATCTTAAGGGTATTAATTCTACCGAACCATGAAAGTCTCTTAAATGCATAAGATGTCAAAGTCGTTTGAATTTTATTGATCATGGGAAGAAAATTTAGAGAATATAGTTGTGATGTTGAAGCTTGAATATTAATCCCTAGATATCGAATCAACTCAGAACAGATCCTGAAAGAAAAGTTCTTCAATATTCGCTTCATATTTGCTTGTGATAAGGATATATTGAGGAGTTCTGATTTATTATAGTTAACTTTAAAATTACTGACTTCACTAAATCTCTGGAATTCTAGGAATATAGAAGGAAAAGAAGTATGTGGTTTTGTTACAAATAGAAGCAAATCGTCTGCAAATTTTGCATGGAGAGGGCCTACCTGAATACCAGTTATATTTTTGTTTTGTCGCAGAGCGTTTGCCAGGTGTTCCATCGTAATAACATACAACAGGGGTGATAAGGGTCAACCCTGGCGTGTTCCATTGAGAATAGGAAAAGCAGGGGACAAAGATCCATTCACCCTAATTCTAGCTGATGGTGATAGATATAAGGACATAATCCGTGTTATCATAAAGGGACCTATGCCAATCTGTTGAAGAGAAGATTGTAAAAACTTCCAGCTAACACGGTCAAACGCCTTTTTGGCATCAACCGTTAGCAGGCAAAGAGGGATATCTTGGGTACGGGCATAGTCTGTCAGCAGGAGGGCTTTAAGCGTGTTATCTCTTTCCTCTCGAGCTCTGACGAAACCAGCCTGATCTAGATGTATTAATTGAGGCAGTAATGGTTGTAGATGACTAGCTAAAATCTTAGCAAAAATTATTTTTATACATAAAGAGAGGTCCTTATCTGGTTTCGGGATAAGTGAGATATGTGCTTCCATCGTTTGTGTAGGGAAAGTAGACCCATTCGCTATGGAATTAAATACCTGAGTCAGGAATGGAATAAGAAGAGGAGCAAAATGCTTATAAAATGTAGGCGTAAAGCCATCAGGGCCTGGACTTTTACCCACCGGGGTGTTAGCGATAGCCCCGGACCATTTTGCTGGTCAATTACTGGGCCACTTTTTACAATTCGGCACTGCGCCGCTTTAACTGACAATTGTGCGGTCGTGCATCGTGGCTCCCAAACAAAATTAGCGTCCTTTTTTTCCCACAAATAGAGCTTTCTTTTGGTGGTATTTGATCACCTCTGCGTTTTTAATTTTTTGCGCTATAAACAAAAATAAAGCGACAATTCTGAAAAAAAAAATATTTTTAACTTTTTGCTATAATAAATATCCCCCAAAAATCTATATAAAAATAAATATTTTTTTCCTCAGTTTAGGCCGATAGGTATTCTTCTACATATTTTTTGTATAAAAAAATCACAATAAGTGTTTATTGATTGGTTTGTGCAAAAGTTATAGAGCCAGATTCAGGTACATCTGCGCATTATTGGACCGGCGTAGCGCATAGCCTTTACGTTAGACTGGCGCAATGTAGCGGCGCAATCACCCTAGTCTCGTCGGTTTTACGCAGAAATTTGCGCCTGCGCAACCTTATTTCAGAGGCGCAAGGCGGAGTAATACAAATTGGGAAGGACGTGGGCGTGTTACATTGAAATGAGCCGTGACCCCATGCAAATGATAGGCCGGCCGGCTCGCGCATGCGCGCTTGAAGCAGACCATGGTCAGCACCTCTGTGCGCATGCTCACAACTCGGGAACGGCGCAATCAGTGAAATTGGAAGTGGACCAGGGCAAATTAGTGAACTACGCAAACAGCATAAATAGACAGACACAAACGCACTTCCTTTGCAAAAGTACTTCCCTTTGTATCCCTTCCTATACAGCAAGGTGCTTTTGTTCTGTTGTTTATTAGCGTTTGTTTGTTTGTTTGTGACGTGTCTTTGAGATATTTGGGGACTGTTTTGCAGAGTGATTTTTGTCTTTTATGTGTTTTCTTTGTTGTTATTTTGTTTAAATTATATTTTTGCTGGTCAATTTTATTTTTTTTGGTTCTGTTTGTGTATGATTTGGGAATGTGGGGTGACATTCCTGCCGGAAAAGGGGTGTCACCCTCATTTGTGGTGGAGAAGTGATCCCCAGGTCCGTGTGAATGGTGTATGAATGTACAGTGACATAATTGGAGCTGTAGCATGGCGTTGCTGCTCACAAGTCCTGCATGGTGGGCTTGTGCCAATCCAATGTGATGAGGATGTGATGTGTCTGTGCTAGGGACCACAGTGGTGTGCATGCATGCATTCTCATTGTGCCATGATAAATGTGTGTGTTTAACGTGCAAAGATGCATAATGTGAGCTGGCATGAGATGGGGTCATGAGATGGGGTCCCAGTGCATATGCAGAGTCACCTTGAAGGGAAAAAACAGGAGGATGTTAGTAGTGCGTGTGCCCCTTGTGATGTGTGCATCATGGGGGGGGACAGTCATGCCTGACACCCATGTCACTCACCAACCAGCCAGCTGTCCCCATACATGTTCTGTTCGAAATCTGTGGGGATGGGGCTCTGATTGTATATGTAGCTGTCATGGGTGTCATGGGTAGTGTCATGTGTTGGGCTGGTGATGTCCTCCTGCAGGGTTGTGGTTAATCCCATGATGGCATGAGGGGTGAATCTGAAGATGCGAGACACCTCAGAATCACTCATGCCATAGATGTCTATGCGTGTGTGATATATACTCTCCCGTGAAGAGTGAAGTGCGAGGGGCTTGTATCAGATAAGAATATTGTATTAGATTAGATTAAATTGTAAAGTTTATATAAGCCAAAAAAAAGGTTTTACAAAAAAAATAAAAAAAAATATCCCGTGCCCTCCTCAGTGCCCTCCTCAGTGCCCTCCTCCTTCTTTGCTCCTCTAAAGTCAGAAGTATAGCTATGAGCGAGGATGTCCCTGGCATGTTGGCATACAGATTGTTGTGCAACACGTGTGACTGCTCAGCTCCTCACTAACAGTGTTGCTTTATCTGACATGTAGACGAATTGTCTAATTTTATACCAGCTTTTATATGGTCTAATTTTAGACAGGACATTTAGCTGTTGCGCACAGCGCGTAGCCTGCGCTGCACCAACGTTCTTTTGTGGATCCCCGTAACTCCTTCATTAGCATATTTGAATAGCAAATCAATAGTGTGTCTAGCGCAGTTTTGCGCGGACGGATGCGCCTGTCTAAGGAAATTACGCTGGACAAAAAAAAAAAAAATTCTTGCGTATCTCGTTTTGGGAATGCCATGCATCGAAACGCACGCGCACAATTAGACTTACGCCGCGCATTTCCTGTAACGCCGGCGTAATCACTCTGTGAATCTGGCCCATAGTGTCTACAATATAGGGAATAGTTTAATGGCATTTTTATTAATATTTCGTTTTTTACTATTAATGGCAGTGATCAGCGATTTTTACTGGTACTACGACCTTATGACGGACACTTGGGACAATTTTGACACATTTTTGGGACCATTGTCATTTTTATAGCGATCAGTGCTATAAAAATGCATTGATTACTGTAAACATGTCACTGGCAGGTCCCCCTGAAAGGACCGGGAACTGTGTGTTTACACACACAGCTCCCGGTTCACGCTCTGAAACAAGCGATCAAGGGTGCCCGGCGGTGATCGCGCCCGCCGGGCACACGCGCAGCACCAGAGGCGAGCAGGGGGCACGCCCCTAGTGGCTGAAATTCCAAATGACGTAATATTACGTGATTTTGCGCAGCCGAGCCGACCTGCCACCGTAAAACTGTGGCGGCTAGTGAGCAAGCAGTTAAACTATATAATGGAGCAAGATAACAGTGGCAACAACAATAGATGCGGTTTCATCTGTCGCATATGAAGACAGCTGTTCTTTATCACTCAGGATTAGGAAGGAACTATAAAATCCCAAAAATAACTAGGAGAGGAATATGAGAAAGGAAAAAAATTAGAAGAAGTTGAGAAGAAGGGGGAGGGGGGAATGTCAAAGTTTAGAGGTGCACTGCTTCCCAACACAGCAGGTCTCCTTCTAGTCTCCAAATATATAATGTATCCATGGTTCCCATATTTTTTACTCACAGTGTTCCTTACCCGCACCACCCACTCACAGTGTCCCTAATCACTGCCATCCACTCAGTGTCCCTAATTACCGACATCCACCCACAGTGTCCCTAATCACCATCATACCAGTCATATAGTCTCTGATCACCACCACACTGGTCATATTGCCCCTGATCACCTCTACGCCAGTTACAGTGTGCCTGATCACTACTACACCAGTCATATTGTCCCTAATCACTACTGGACCAGTTACAGCGTCCCTGATCAAAATGGAAACCCAATACTGGGTCCAGCACCCGTTTTCATGCAGTTAACTCTTTATGCACTGATGTTGTGAGTTGGGTGTGCATTAGCTTACCTTTTGTTATACTAATTACTTTGTCCCTGATCACCACCACACCAGTTACAGTGTGCCTAATCACCACCATACCAGTTACAGTGTCCATGATCACTGCCGCCAGTCACTGTGTCTTTGATCACCATTGCACCAGTTAGTGTCCCTAATCAAATGAACACTTCAAAAAACTCATCATGCCTCTTACTAAATAGCTTAGGTTGTCTATTTTTTTTAAATGGGTCATTAGGGGGGCATTTATACTGTCCTGGCATTTTAGGGCCTCAAGAAATCATGATTGACCAGTTTCAGATATAAAGCGCCTTAAAAAAGTATTTATACCCCCTGACCTATCTGGTCTGTTCCTTGGCCTTCATGATGCTGTTTGTTCACCAAGGTTCTCTAACAATCCTCTGAGGGCTTCAGAGAACAGCTGTATTTATACTGAGATTAAATTACACACAGGTGGACTCTATTTACTAATTAGGTGACTTCTGAAGGAAATTGGTCCCACTAGATTTTAGTTGGAGGTATCAGAGTAAAGGGGGCTGAATACAAATACACGCCACACTTTTCACATATTTATTTGTAAAAAAGAAAAAAAAAACATGTATCATTTTCCTTCCACTTCACACTTATGTGCCACTTTGTGTTGGTCTATCACATAAAATTTCAATAAAATAAAATATGTTTTTGGTTGTAACATGACAAAATGTGAAAAATGTCAAGGGGTATAAATACTTTTTCAAAACACTGCACACTCACCGGCCACTTTATTAGTTACACCTTTCTAGTACCAGGTTGGACCCTTTTTTTGCCTTCAGAACTGCCTGAATTCTGATGTTGGAAACATTCCTCAGAGATTTTGGTCCATATTGACATGATAGCATTACGCAGTTGCTGCAGATTTGTCGGCTGCACATCCTTGTCTCGAATCTCCCGTTTCACTAGATCAGGGGTCTCCAAACCCCAGCCCGCGGGCCACATCCGGCCCGCTTGTGTGTTTTATCCGACCCACAGGCCGCAGTGTAAACAAAGCCGCCCATGCTGCCACACCATTTTTTTTTTTAATCAAGAGAAGCTGAGGCGCGGCACCTCCCCTCTTCCCGCCCCCGCTGTTTGAAGTTGCGATCCCACGAGTGACGTCACAGGTGCGGCACCTCCCCTCTTCCTGCCCGCTGCTACTCTCTTGGAAGGATCGTTAATTCAAACAGTGGATGGGATTAGGGGAAGTGCCGCTCCTGTGACATCTTTAGTGGAAGGCTCTTTACTTCAAACAGCGGGCGGGAAGAGGGGAGGTGCCGCACCTGTGACGTCACTCGTGGGATCGCAACTTCAAACAGTGGGCGGGAAGGGGGGAGGTGCCGTGCCTTGGAGACAGTAGCTGCAGAAGACCAGAAGTCATCTAGTACGGAGGTCAGAGGCTGATCATGTTATTGTGTTGCACAACGCTGATAAGCACACTACAGGGTGATTGTTACATTGCTGTGCTGATGGGAACATTACTGGTGACACTGCTGATGGGGACACCTCTGATGGGGACACCACTAATGGGGACACATCAGCGGCGTCATCATCAGTGGCGTCCCCATAAGCAGTGTCCCCATCAGCAATGATGGCGGCCTTGCTGATGGGGACACCACTGATGGAGACTAAGGTCACTGCTGATGGGGACACCGGCATCCCCATCAGCGGTGTCCCCATCAGCGGTGTCCCCATCAGCGGCACCCCCATCATTGGTGTGCCCATCAGCAGTGTTCCCATCAACAATGATGGGGATGCTGTTGATGGGGACATTGCTGATGGGGACACTGCTGATGGGGACATTGGTGTTCCCATTAGCGGCGTCCCCATCATTGGTGTACCCATCAGCAATGATGGGGACACTGCTGATGGGGATGCTGTTGATGGGGACACCGCTGATGGGTACACCAATGGTATTTTATACATAACTGATTTTTTTTTTCGGCCCTCGAAAACTTGAAAAATCTACAATGTGGCCCTCGTGTTGAAAAGTTTGGAGACCCCTGCACTAGATCCCAAAGGTGCTCTATTGGATTGAGATGTGGTGACCATTGGAGTACAGTGATCTCATTGTCATGTTCAGGAAACCAGTGGCGAGATGATTTGAGCTTTGTGACATGGTGGATTATCCAGCTGGGAATAGCCAGAAGATGGGTACACTGGGTACATCATAAAGGGATGGACATGGTCATCAGCAATACTCAGGTAGGCTGTGGTGTTTAACTGCTTGCCGACTCCCCATCGTCATATTACTGCTGGAAGTCGGCAAGCCTGGGCGAGAGCCCGTAGCTATACGTCCGCTTTTAAAGCGCCCACTAGGGGGCGCGTGCGCGCCGCCGCTGAACGGCACGCGCGCACCCCGCTCGCCCCCAAGTCCCACGTGCGTGCCCGGCGGACCCGATCGCCGCCAGGCACATGCGATCGCTCGTTACAGAGCAAGGACCGGGAGCTATGTGTGTAAACACATACCTCTCGTTCCTGTCAGTGGGGGAAACGCTGATCTTCTGCTCATACAATGTATGAACAGAAGATCAGTGATTCCCCCTAGTGAGTCCACCCCCCCTACAGTTAGAACACACCCAGGAACACACTTAACCCCTTCCCTGCCTCCTAGTGTTAACCCCTTCACTGCCAATGGCATTTTTATAGTAATACAATGCATTTTTATAGCATTGATCGCTAAAAAAATGCCAATGGTCCCAAAAATGTGTCAAAAGTGTCCCAAGTGCCCGCCATTATGTCGCAGTACTGAAAAAAAAAGCTGATCGCCGCCATTACTAGTAAAAAAAAATATTAATAAAAATGCCATAAAACTACCCCCTATTTTGTAAACGCTATAACTTTTGCGCAAACCAATCAATAAATGCTTATTATGATACGTATCGGCCTAAACTGAGGAAAAAAAATGTTTTGTTATATATTTTTGGGGGATATTTATTATAGCAAAAAGTAAAAAATATTGTTTTTTTTTCAAAATTGTCGCTCTATTTTTGTTTATAGCGCAAAAAATAAAAACCGCAGAGATGATCAAATACCACCAAAAGAAAGCTATATTTGTGGGGAAAAAAGGACGCCAATTTTGTTTGGGAGCCACGTCGCACGACCGCGCAATTGTCAGTTAAAGCGACGCAGTGCCGAATCACAAAAAGTGCTCTGGTCATTGGGCAGCAATATGGTCCGGGGGTTAAGTGGTTAAACAATGCTCAATTGGTACTAAGGAGCCCAAAGTGTGCCAAGAAATTTCCCCCCCACACCACCACCGGCCTGAACCATTGATACACTGTAGAGAAGTGTAAGTTTTTGCTATTTTCTCATTTATTTAGCAACAAATAAAAAAAAAACACTGTGAATAAATACTTGCAAAAAAAACCTCTGTTTTAAAAAATGATCAAAATGTCCCGTGGGAACAGACACATTGTAGCATGACCACGTAATTGTCTCTTATAGTTTGACGGTAAAAGATGAAAATTGGTCTAGGGAGGAAGGGGGTGAACGTGTCTGGCATTGAGGTGGTTAAGCATGTACAATGGTAAGCAGCAGCTCTGAAATAAATATAATTTTTATGAGGTAATGCTATGTGAATGGGAACAAATATACAAGCAGGTGTTCTCCCATTTTGGCTGCAATGTAATTGGTCGCCAAAGAGAAGAGCTGTACATCTTCTCCCCCAGTGTGGAGAGGTCGGGAATTTGTGAATGGAGCTCGCTATGCCACAATGCACGCTGTCCTCCTCATCCCCGAACTGGTCTGCACATCCACCTCCTCACAGATCAGCTCAACAACCGCTCCGTGCGGTCACGCCCCCGGAGTCACGTGTGCCGGAGCTGCTGTCGTCAGAGCTATTCCCTGTACTAGGATGTGTGAGGAGAGCGCTCTCCGCCAGTACTAGTGCTGCCTACCGCTACTCCTGTCAGCTGTCCGTCCTTTTCTCTAGTATATCTCCAGCCAGGAATGAGAAGCGATGTCCGGGTCATCCAACGAGGAGAAAAACTGCCGCCGCTTTCTGGAGCTTTTCCTGGGGGAGTTCCGAGGACCGTTCGGGGAGGAGGACCCCATTCCGCTCCGTCCACTGTCCGACCATGTCACCCCGGAGGAGGTGGAAGGGGAATGCCTGGACCTGTGCCTGCAACAACTCTGCAAATAGTTAAGTCGTTCACTGTTCTCTCTACCTTCTTTTCACCCCTTCCCTTCTCTCCATTTCCTTGCCTTCCTTCCTTCCTTCCTTCCCTCTCTACATCAAATTCTTTCTCACATTTTCCTTCCTTCCTTCATTCCCTCCATCCCATTCCTTCTCTCTCTTTCCTTGCCTTCATCCCTTTCCTTTCCTTTCTTCCTTCCTTTCATCCCTTTTCGTCCTCTCCCTTTCCTTGCCTTCATCCCTTTCTTTACTCCATCCCTTTCCTTTTCTCCCTTTCCTTTCTTCCTTCCCTTTTCGTTCCCTCCATCCCTTTTCGTTCCCTCCTTCCCTTTTCGTTCCCTCCATCCCTTTTCGTTCCCTTCATCCCTTTTCGCTCTCTCCATCCCTTTTCGCTCCCTCCATCCCTTTAAGCTTCCTTCCTTCCTTCCTTCCTCCCTTCCTCCATCCCTTTCCTGGTGCTGGGCTCAGGGCTGGCCAGGACTTAGGGGAAAGTAGCACATGCCTGCACAGGGATTTCATGAGGACCTATAAATAGACAATAAAGAGCTCTCAGTGAACGACGGACTTTGCATGTATTATTACACTGTGTCATTGTGAGGATGGCGGTGGGACTGAGTGATGGATAGGTAGGTGCTGGACAGGTGCACACTCCACCATTCCTCATATCATTCCTCTGCCAGGGCTGTGTTCCTTCCAGGAGGATGGTAGTAATGGGTAGGTGCAGGAGAAGTGCACCCTCCATACTTCTTCTGCCAGGGTTGCTCTCCTACTGTGAGAATGTCAATGGGAGTAATGGGTAGGTTCTGGACAGATGCACCTTCTTCACTTCCTTTTGAGACTATTCCTCAGCCAGCCATGGGTTCCTCTCATTCCAGGAGGATGGGAGTGATGAGTAGGTACTGGACAGGTGCACCCTCCATCATTCCTCGGCCAGGCCCGGGCTGCTCTCCTTTCATGAGAATGTCATTGGGAGTGATGGGTACGTCCTGGACAGGTGTACCTTTCTCCCTTCCTTTTAGATATCATTGCTCAGTCATCCCTGGGCTCCTCTCATCTTAGGAGGATGGGAATGATGGTTAGATTCATGACAGGTGCACCCTCCACCATCCCTCTGATATCATTCCTCAGCCAGTCTTGGGTTACTCTCATCTTAGGAGGATGGGAGTGATGAGTAGGTGCTGGACAGGTGCTTATTCCATCCTTTCTCTGATATCATTCCTCTGCCAGGGCTGCTCTTCTTCCAGGAGGATGTCATTTGGAGTTATGAGTAGGTGCTGGACAGGTGCTCCCTCCATCCTTCCTCAGGCAGCCCTGTGATTTTCTCATTTTAGTAGTCATAGCCGACCTGGAGCCTTGTCATTGCTGGTTGTATGTCACCTTCTACAAGGTTCCACAATCTCTTCCCCATCAATGAACCTTCCTGTCCTTGCTCCTCACATACCCAATGTCCATTCATCACTGCGTACACATAGATAACAATGCTTCTCTGTATATTCTCTTTTCACACAGTACAGGTGTACTGCTTAAAAATGTAACAAGTCTATATTTCTTAGGCTGGTTCACACCACAGCACTTGTGCTGTGGCACTTGCACTGAGAGATATTAAAATGCATTATTGTGACGCATTGGTGCATGTTTCCAATGCATTTTTGCTGTGCTGCGTTATCAAGCATTGTGTAGGGATGATCTCAGGCATTTTCTGATCCTAGTCCAAACTGATTGAGCCTACCAGGAAGCTTGTAATTATCTGAGACAGAGGCATTCCCCACCCCACAGCTGCACATAAACAAGGAACAGGAAATGCTTTTATCACAGATGATTGGCCCTGTACAGTGACCGCTTCTCGGTGAGCTTACTCACATGCGTTTGGATTATGGATGAATTTAGGTGTATCCAGATCCTGGTCCCAACTGTCACGATCTGGAGTCAGACTTGGAGGCCAGCAGCAAGGCACTCACTGCCCAGCTTAATAAGTACAGAAGCAGGTCACCCTGAAGATTGACACAGGTTACCTGAGGCGCAGAGTCTATGTACTAACCAGTGTTCATGAGAGCTCCTCATGATGAAGATGAGTTTTGATGCATGTTAGTACCAGGTCGTGGTCCTCAGGATCACCCCACCAGAGGGTGAGCAAGCCGTCGTCCAGTAGTAGATACAGCAAGTAGGAGGGATAAGCAGAAGCGTAGTCAGTAAGCAACCCAAACACAGGTCAGTAACAAGTGGTTGCAGGCTGGGATCAAGCAGAGGCATAGTCAAGGAACAAAACAATGGTCAGTAGCTAAGGTACAGGCGGGAGCAAGAGTAGCAGAAATGAGATATTGGCTGGTTGGATCACAATAATCTGGCAATCAGTGCAAAGTCATGGCTTTAATAGAAATTCATGGGAGGAGCAAAGGGTTCAAAGTTCAAGACAAACAAAGTTCAAGGTAGGATCATTCAAGGAATTGTCCAGGGAGCTGTCCAGCATTCCAGGTGACTCAGCAAGAAGAGACGTCACCAGACACAAGAGTTCACAGGTTCAGATCTGGGCCCTGACACAAACCTACCTGAGCTATGCTGTCTGAAAGCTGTCACTGCACACAGCCAATCATAACCAACCAAGACATTCTTAGCCCCACAGCTGCAGATGACTTTCCCAGTACAGTGACAGCTTCCGGGTGGGCTCACTCACAGGGGTTCAGATTAGGGATGAGCCCAGATGTGTTTGGATCCTCATCCAAACCCATCTGATCTATTCTGTTGGGAAGCTGTGACTGTACACAGCCATTCATAACCAGCTGAGTGTAAAAAAACTGTGCTGTATATAATAGCTGACACGAATGAAGGACTCACCGCTCCTAGGAGGATGGATTAGTGCCTGATAGGAATATCCAACCAAGTGCTAGCCCCAGCCCGCCTCTGTGGGTATATGAATAGAAGAAGAAATGGCTGCACATAGATTGAAATCCAAAATGTTATTTATTGATCACCAATATGACATCAAAGTACACCAACACAACAGTCTTGTAGATGCGTTTTACACAGTACAGTTGTGCTTAATCATTAGTCATCCTCAATAATTGAGGGCAGTGTTATTTGCCATGCCATTGTATTATGGTTGTGTTGGGAAATGGTGCCCAGCATACCGATTGGCTTTGGTGTGAAACAGCTCTTACGCAACACTCAAAAAACACATTTCAAGACTATGCATCTATTATAATGGAAAAAATCTAAACCCCTCCCCCTTACAACTGAATGTTTTTCAACTTGTTTCCCTATCCCTGACTACACTTAACATGAGGAATTATTTCTAATTGTTCCTGTTCACACTTGTACGCTGTGTACCCTATGTGTAAAAAAATAAAGTAAATGTTTTTTCTTTTAGTGTATTTTCAGGTGTTTTTGCCCCCCATAGACTTCAAACAGTTCCACATGTGTTTTCACCTGAAAAACTCCTCTACTCTCCTCCCCTTGCCTGACATAGGAAACAAACCTGAAGCTTGATACACAAGTAAAAATGCTGGCACAAGGCTTGTAAGACTTAAAATCAATAGGGTTACCTCCCACTCATGAATGCGGGCTTGATGTAGCATGTACAGAAAAAAAGTATGTAAAAACAGCACAATGCATTAAAAAAAGTCAATGTGCTTGCATTTTTTGTGCATTTTTATGCATGTTTTGTTGCAACACATCAGGCTTTCTAAAGCTAGGTCAATCTCTTGTATATGTGTTAAAAATGTCTCTGTTTTTGTGGATTAGGGGGATTTATTGCAATTATAATTTGCATTAATATTATATGGTCAGATTGTAATGTGTATGATAACAGTACAGTATTCCTAATAATAACCTTTCTAATATAAGTTCCGCAACTACATTTTTATTTAGTTCTTTAAACTACTGCTTAGCAGATGGGTTGGCTTTGAATATTATCTTCACTTGTGTACAGAGTTCTCTGTGTTTGCTGGCCCATAGCATTTGCATGTGATGCTATTGCTAAGGTGCCCTTGCAAACAAAGGCATGAACAAAAATTGTACAATCAATGCCTTGATACAAATCGAACTCAGGACCCCTCTGCGGCAAGGTGGCAGTATTGGTGTTGTTCATTTTAATCATGTAAGTAAAAAAGAAATGAACATTGCTTGATGTCTTTAAATTCAGCGTTACGCACTTCACAAAGAATGTAAGACGCATGTTGGCTTGTTATCTCTCTATTTCTCTGTGCTTTAAATAACTGGGCAACCCTTTTTTTTTTTATACAAAAGTGGCACCACAAAGAAACGTACTGTTCTCTGTCCTTCAGCTCTTCTGGCATTTGCGTGGTGCATGTATGCTCGCTTAGCTGTTTCTTTCCAATATTATGCAAAGGCATGCGGTAAAACTCAGTAGAACTTTCAATGCTGTTATCTCATGACTTGTGGGTGAGAGGTGCTACTCTACCATCTAGTAAAAGCTTTTGCAAGTATTGTTACTGGAGGCGTTAAACATATATTCTGTTGCTTACATTGGACCTGCTCAAGTGCATAAATGCATGCAAGTAACTTGCGGAGCACAGTCGCACTGTGTACTTTGAAATAATTTGGCCTGTGTGTTTTTCTTTTTTTCTTCTTTAACAGGTAACACTTTTGGCCTGGTTACTTTTGAAAGCTAGTAATATAGTGTGTGTAAAACCTAAAAGAAAGTCAGCTGATGTATCAGTGATGCAACAAGAAAAAGTAGTGCACAATGCAGGAGTTTAGGGCATCTGACTGACATTGAGTATTGCCGCGTACACACAACCGTTTTTCATGACGTGAAAAATGCCATTTTTATAAATGGCCATTAAAAACGATCGTGTGTGGGCTCCAGAGCAATTTTCTCGATGTGAAAAGTGGGCATTAAAAATTTAGAACATGCTCTAATTTTTCTCTGCGTTTTTCACATTGTCGTGTTTCAAGTTGTGAAAAACGGTCGTTGGTAGGCTTTAACGACTGGAAAATAAAGTGCATGCTCAGAAGCAAGTTACGAGACGGGAGCACTCGTTCTGGTAAAACTAGCATTTGTAATGGAAATAGCACATTCGTCACAATGTAATAGACTGAAAAGCACGAAGACTGAAAAGCGCAAATCGTCTTTCACCAAACTTTTTCTAACACAAAATCAGCAAAGGCAGCCCAAAGGGTGGCGCCATCCGAATGGAGCTTCCCCTTTATAGTGCCGTCGTACGTGTTGTACCTCACCCTGCTTTGCTCGAGCATTTTATTTTCACAATCGTGTGTATGCAAGGCAGGCTTGACAAGAATCATGTCGAGAAAAACATTGTTTTTTCAAGGACATTAAAAATGGTCATGTGTACACAGCTTAAGTTTTTTTTAATGGTGACGATGTAGAGGGCTCTCCTTCTCTTCTCAATTGTGTGAGGCCGCGTACACACGACCGAGAACCTCGGCAGAATCTAGCGAGAAGCTCGCTGGGATCCATATTCTGCCGAGATATTCGGTCGTGTGTACGTTTTCGCCGAGCGTCCCGTCGAGAAAGCCGTCGAGCCAAAATAGAGAGCAGGTTCTCTATTTGCTCGATGGCCCATCGAGAACCATGGCTCAACGCCTTTCCCGACGGCTTGGTCGCCGATTTCGATGGCCGGGCGAGAACCTCGACGGGCGGAACGATGTGTTTGGCCCGTCGAGGTTCTCGTAGGTGTGTATGCGGCCTCACAATACTTCAGTGATTTCACTGCAGGGGAATCTGCTTTGTCACCCTGTCACGTGCTCAACTGAATGCATGATGTTTGCTGTTTTTTCAATAAGTACGATTATTTTAATATTTTTTTCAAAAAATGCAAAAGTTTTAGGAAGGTGTGAAGAAATGCTGTAAAGTAAGAATGCTTTCAAAACTATTTTTTTTATTTTTTTATTTTAATCCATTTACAAAATGCAAAGTGAGTGAATAGAAGAACGATCCAAATCAAATCAATATTTGGTCTGACTACCTTCTGGCTTAAAAGCAGCATAATTTCTTATTGCACAGTTTTTAAGGAATTTGGCAGGTAGGTTGTTCCAAACATCTTGGAGAACTACACCCTGTTCCAAATTATTATGCAAATTCTATTTCAGTGTCACAAAGATTAAATATTTTGTTTTTCAGTTTAACTCATGGATGGCATTGTGTCTCAGGGCTCTTTTGATCACTGAAAACAATTTCGGACACCTGTGATAATTAAATTGCCAGGTGAGCCCAATTAAAGGAAAAACGACTGAAGAAGGGTGTTCCACATTATTAAGCAGAGCACCATTTTTAAGTAATATGGGGAAGAAAAAGGATCTCTCTGCTGCCGAAAAGAGTGAAATAGTTCAATGCATTGGACAAGGTATAAAAACATTAGATATTTCATGAAAACTTAAGCGTGATCATCACACTATTAAGAGATTTGTGGCTGATTCAGAGCACAGACGGGTTTTGTGCAGATAAAGGCACATTGAGGAAGATTTATGCCAGATCCATGCATCGGATCAAGAGAGCAGCTGCTAAAACATCATTACATAGCAGCGAACAGATATTTGAAGCTGCTGGTGCCTCTGGAGTCCCACGGACATCAAGGTGTAGTCCTCCAGAGTCTTGCAACTGTGTATAAACCTTCCATTCAGCCACCATTAACCAATGCTCACAAGCAGAAATGGCTGCATTGGGCAGAAAAATACATGAAGACTAATTTTAAAACAGTCCTGTTCACTGAGCAGTGCCGTGCAACCCTGGATGCTACAGATGGATGGAGAAGTGGATGGTTGGTGGACGGCCACCTGTGTCCTACAAGGCTGCGACGTCAGAAAGGCGGTGGTGGAGTCATGTTTTGGGCCAGAATCATTTGAAGAGAGCTGGTCAGCTCCATTAGGGTCCCCAAAGGTGTAAAGATGACCTCTGCAAATTATGTGGAGCTCCTGACTGACCACTTCCTTCCATGGTAAAGAAGTAAGAACTATGCTTTTTGTAATAAAATCAACTTCATGCATGGCAATGCACCATCTCATGCTGCAAAGAATACCTCTGCATCAATGGCTGCTATGGGGATAAAAGGAGAGAAAGTCATGGTGTGGCCTCCATCCTCCCCTGACCTCAATCCTATTGAGAACCTTTGGAGCATCCTCAAGCAAAAGATCAATGACGGTTGGAGGCAGTTTACACCCAAACAGCAGCTCTGGGAGGCTATTCTGACATCTTGCAAACAAATTCAAGCAGAAACTGTCCAAAAACTCACAAGTTGAATGGATGCAAGACTTGTGAAGCTGCTATCAAATAAGGGGTCCTATGTTAAAATGTAACATGACCTGTTAAAATGTTTAAAACGTTGTTTAAAGTTTGATTAAAATAGTTTTTGATTTCAGTAAATATGCTACAAACACAACAAATGACAATTTCACTTCTTTACAACCTATAACGTGTTTTGGAACAGTGCATTGTAAGCTTTTTTTTTTGGAAAAAAAAAACTGTTATCATTAGGAGGTGTGTTAAAAAAAAAATTGAATTGTATTCTTAATAGTTGATAACATGAGAAGTATGCTGACTGTTGTTTACATCCATGGGCGTCCGCTCCATAGGGCAACGGAGGGTGCTTGCCCCCCCCCTAGAAAACAGTGCCATAATTTTCTGAGGGCAGGAAGCAAGGCGGCGGCATGGTGAATGACATTAGAGCCGCTCTCTCTCGCTCTCTCTCTTGTAGCTCCGCTGACAGAGAGGCTGGGGGGGGAGCGATCTACAGTGCAGACAGCCCGCGGCTCTCCTCTCCCTGTCACAGCACCGCTGCTGAGTTCTCTGGTAAATGGAGCCACGGTGCTGTGACAGGGAGAGGAGAGCCGCGGGCTGTCTGCACTGTATATCTCCTCCGATCGCCCCCCCCTCCCAGGGCCGGCCTTTACGGTGTGCGGGATGTGCGGCACCCACCCCCCCCTGCGCGCGACCGAGGAGGACTTTGGGCGGCATGACATGGTGCCAGGCGCCTGGCTTTGTGGGGGTGCAAGCAGGAACCCGAGCGAGCCGTCGGCACACTCGGGACACGGCCGCAATCATCCCCCTTCCCTGTGCAGCGCCGCAGGTCTGAGTCTCGGCTGCCTGTCTCACAGTCACAGGCAGCCGAGCAGTGAAGCCGCCTCCCCCTTGTCTGTACTGTGCTGTGCTGTGTGTGTGCAGCACGCGGCAAGCACATTAGCAGAGCCTGCTATACAGGTCTGAAGGGGGTGGGGGGGGGTTCTGTATTGTAGGGGGGTCGGCACTGTAGAGGGGGTTCGTTATTGTAGGAGGGGGGGTTCTATATTGTAGGGGGTCCTGTATTGTAGGGGGGGTGTTCTGTATTGTAGGGGGGGAAGGCAAGGTGGGGGGTTCGGTATTGTAGGAGGGGGGGTTCTGTATTGTAGGGGGGGGTTCTGTATTGTAGGGGGGGGTTCTGTATTGTAGGGGCGGTCTGTATTGTAGGGGCGGTCTGTATTGTAGGAGGGGGTTCTGTATTGTAGGAGGGGAGGTTCTGTATTGTAGGAGGGGGGTTCTGTATTGTAAGGGGGGTCGGCACTGTAGGGGGGTCTGTATTGTAGGGGGAATTCTGTATTGTAGGAGGGGGGTTTTGTATTGTAGGGGGGGCTGTATTGTAGGAGGGGGGATTGTGTATTGTAGGGGGTCTGTATTGTAGGGAGGGGGTTCTGTATTGTAGGGATGGGGTTCTGTATTGTAGGGGGGGTCTATATTGTAGGGAGAGGGGGGTTCAGTATTGTAGGGGGAGGGGTCTGTATTGTAGGGGGGTTAAGTATTGTAGGGAGAGGGGTCTGTATTGTAGGTGGGTTTGTATTGTAGAGGGGTCTGCTCTTTAGGGGTGAATCTGTATTGTAGAGGGGGTTCTGTATTATAAGAAGGGGTCTGTGTTGTAAGGGGGGTCTGCACTGTAGGGGGGGGTGTCTGTGTAACATACAGGTGTCTAGAGCTGTGGGGGGCTGTGTAATGTAAAGGGGTGCTGTGTAATGTAAAGGGGCCCAGAGGTGCAGGGTGCTGTGTAATGTAAAGGGGCCCAGAGGTGCAGGGTGCTGTGTAATGTAAAGGGGCCCAGAGGTGCAGGGTGCTGTGTAATGTAAAGGGGTGCTGTGTAATGTAAAGGGGCCCAGAGGTGCAGGGTGCTGTGTAATGTAAAGGGGCCCAGAGGTGCAGGGTGCTGTGAAATGTAAAGGGGTCTAGTGATGCAGGGTGCTGTGTAATGTAAAGGGGCCCAGAGGTGCAGGGTGCTGTGTAATGTAAAGGGGTCCAGAGGTGGAGGGGTCTGTGTAATGTAAAGGGGCCCAGAGGTGCAGGGTGCTGTGTAATGTAAAGGGGTCCAGAGGTGCAGGGTGCTGTGTAATGTAAAGGGGTCCAGAGGTGCAGGGTGTTGTGTAATGTAAAGGGGTCCAGGGGTGCAGTTGTGGAGAGGGGTACACAGTAGTGACAGAGATATTGAAGGATGCAGGGGGCGCAGTGGGGTGTTTTTACATTTTAATGTGGGGGGGGGGGTCGCTTTTAACCCCTGCTAGCGGTCGATGAAAGGGTAAAATGCGACTGTGTATCGCCGCTGCTGAAGCTCCCCCCCCCTGAAAAAATTTCAGCGGACGCCCATGTTTACATCAGTTATTTAGGTAAATGAGAAAAATATTGGCATAATAATTTTGGTACAGGGTGTAACTATAGATCTTCAGTGGATGTAGGCTGCCTCAAATTTCTCTGTCACTTAGTGTAATCCAGGACAGACTCATGTATGTTTGGGGCCATTGTTCTGCTGCAGAATCAATGTGGGACCAATCACATCCCTCATTGATGGTATGGCATGGTATAAGAGGTTGATACGACCTGGCTGACCTGGGGCATTTAAAAAAGAATGTATTGCCATTAGAACTACTTTCATAACTGTTAAAAAAAAAATCCAGATGCCTATTTTTTATGCGCATACGCATGAGGCCAAACTTGGCTTTAGCAAGTGTATGTATGCATGTGAGGTAAGGGACCTTAGATTGTAGGCACCTTGAGGGCAGGGACAGATCTAATTGCACAGTAGCTAGAGCTCTGCATAAACTGTTGGCTCTATATAATTGCTAAATAATTATATATTTTAATGGAATTAGCAATCTATAGCTATCATCTAAACCCGAGGTGCCCAACCTTTTGAAGAGTGAGGGCCACTTAAGCAACTTGGTAACCAGTCGTGGGCCACAAAGAGCGTAGCGGGCAGATGACAGGTCACAGCTACTCTATAGGCCCTCCGATCCGCCCTGATAGAAAGGGACGAATTCCCTTCTGTTTTTCGGATTGGAGGTGAATTGAGGGTCCCATTTGGTCGGGCTGGTCGTGTGAAAAGGGCCTAAGACTGCTTTCACACTGATGTGCTGCGGTTTACCCACACTGCGTGGGATGAAGGAAAAAATCCTGGATCGCCGCCGTACTCCTCGGAAAACTATGTCTTTATTTAAGCATAAGCAAACAAAATTTCAATAGAAAAAAAAAAAAAAAACGAGTAAGCATCACATGATGCGAAACATGTAAGCCCTTTTCTCCTTGTCTACTCACCGTTTCTGACTGCATGCATTTTGGCTGTTTTTTTTCTATTGAAATTTTGTTTGCTTATGCTTAAATAAAGACATCGTTTTCCGAGGAGTGCGGATTTTTTCCTTCATCCCATGCTAATTGTGCACATCCAGCACCCTCTTGGTTTGATTGGGACGGAAGCAACGGGGATCATTTGTTTTATGGAGCGGTACACTTCTCTTTACCCACACTGCGGGTGCAGCGTAGTGCACCTGTATCTATCCTGCGGGTTAGCTGAACTTTGCCATAGACTCCGCTTGTGGCAAAAGCCTGCGCTGTACAGGAGGCTTCGGCTTATGGGGCTCTGCTCCGCTGCCACTTTCTTCCTCTACCACCAGCTTCATTCACAACACTGATGCTTTAGTTTGGCGGGTCGGCAACTTGCAATCTGCGCTTGCCAAACCACCATTCCAGAGCAGGAGGTTGCGGGCCACATCAGAGGGCTCCGCGGACCACATGTGGCCCCCGGGCCACTGGTTGGCCACCCCTGATCTAAACCTATTATGGTTGTCTGTAGCGCAGAGGAAACTTTTCATACTGTGTCATGCCCACCTTTTCAACAGATTGTATTGATAAAATTGGCAACAGAACTTAAATGATTGCACAGAACAACAGATTTTATTCTTGCTTAAACGCCACTTTAGAACCATGGTTGACTGTTTTAGAGCCCGTTCACACTGGAACAGTGGTTCGGGAAAGGCACACTCTGTGCAAGTTTTCCACACTGCATGTAAACACACTGCATTGCAAGACTCTCCCGGGGGCTAATTATTTCTTAATGGCACCAAAACCATATTTTGCAAATGCAGTGAAGCAATCTGACAAATGAATGGGCTGTTGGGAATGCATGCTTTTTCACGTCTGACAAACGCACAGTAACATGCGGAGTTCAAGGATCGCCTCTGTCACCAGTGCTGTTTAACATGAGATTATCAGCAGCCAAAAACTGTGCAGATGACACACAACTCTATTTCCGCATCTGCAACAGACAGGCTAGAGACATGTCTCTCAGTGAGTCCGAAAACAGGAAAGCGTATGCACACATTCTGTGTCAAGGGGTTTGACTCCACGCACCATGTCAGCGGATCTCACCACTACTGCATTGTTCATCCCAAGAGCTCTCCAGACTGGGGGGCTAATTATTTCTGACTACCCTGGGCACACTGAAGCAACCATATTCTCTGCATAATGCATGTGCGAAGCAATCTGACAAATGAATGGAAAGCTGATTCATCCAAGCACGCAGCATTCGAACCACCTGGGAATGCATGCATTCCAGGGTGAACAACCGGCCCTCATAGTAGAAGTCTCATAACAAATTTAAAATATAATTTAATCCCTTAGAGGACAAGTGCCATTAGTTGGGATTCATTTTGCCATTGCTAAGCAGCATGATAGGACGGTTTGCCTCCCTCTGTCTAACCAGGCTGCAAGAAAGGAGATGGACTTGTGAGCGACAGTGCTGGTCTCCGGTAGTAAGGGTCACCTTGAAGAGTATTTAGAAAACAAGGAACTGGGGAAAAAGGAATGCGCAAGTTATTCCACTAATAAACAGGCGTGGAGTAGCCACCGCCTATATAGATCTAATACCTAATATCTAATAGATCTAATCACCTTGAAGAGTGCTGCCCTTAACAAAAGTCATACAGTCTGCAGCATTTTGCAATCTGTTTGCTGTGCTTCTAATCCTGTACCGCCTTAATGAACAATTTAGCTCTGTGGCAGTGTCCTACCCCACACTGTCTATGGTAGGCTGTGGCTGGAAGGGCTGAACACTGTACCAGTCCAACTGATTGTCCCCATGTGCAAGGGGTCTTAAAGTGGCTATAAACCTCAGACGTAAACTATGAACAAAGCATATCCCTCTATAGTGTGTATTTGTTTTAATTGAAGTGATTGTAAAGCTTTGTGTGTGTGTGTGTGTTTTTTTTTTTTTTAATAACAAACATGTCATACTTACCTCCACTGTGCAGTTAGTTTTGCACAGAGTGACCCTGATCATCCTCTTCTGGGGTCCCTGTACGGCACTATCAGCTCCTCCCCGCATCTTATAACCCCCTGAGAGAAGCGTTCTCCTGAGGGGTTACCTTGCGTCCAGCATTTGCATCCATAGATGCAGAATGTAGGTCTTGGCCCTGGCATCATTGGATTTGATTGACGGAAGCAGGAGCCAATGGCTCCACTGCTATTACTCTATCCAATCAAGAGCTGAGAACCCCAGGCAAAGAGAGGAAGAGCATGTCTCCGCCGTGGGAATTACACGACTCGGGTGAGTAAAACAAGGAGGACGACTAGGGGGTTGGTCACTGTCATACGTTTTTTCACCTTAATGCATAGGATGAAAAAATACAAGGGTTTACAACCACCTTAAAGAGCACTGAGGCCGCATACACACGATCGGTCCATCCGATGAGAATGGTCCGACGGACTGTTTTCATCGGGTCACCGCTGAAGTGGCCTGATGGTCTGATGTGCGTACACACCATCAGTTCAAAAACCGATCGTGTCAGAACGCGGTGACGTAAAACACAACGACGTGCTAAAAAAAAGTTCAATGCTTCCAAGCATGCGTCGACTTGATTCTGAGCATGCACAGGTTTTAAACCGATGCTTTTGTGTACTAACCATCGGTTTGGATTGATCGGTCAGCGGGCCACCGGGTCGATTTTAAAGCAAGTTTAACATTTTGGTCCGAAGGACAAAAGACCAATGGGCTGTTCACACGGTCGGTTTGGACTGTTGAAACTGAACTTTGGGCCGTTTTCATCGGTTTGGACTGATCGTGTGTACGCGGCCTATGTGTAATTTCTATCTGCTGCTTCATTCCATCAGCATAAATCACTTCTGACAGTTTTCCCGACACCAAGCAAAAAATGGTGTAAAGGGGTTGTGTCCTTTCCCTCCAATCAGCCCTCAACACTCTCCTGAGTTCTGCAAGGTGTACTTTCAGCTCTCCGCCCCCTTTTTCTCAAACTCAGGCAAGCTTTATAAATTCAGCAGATTGGCTGTAGAGAAGACTACAGATAAACACGTAAAACTTATGTAGGAAACTTATTTCATCCCTGTGTATCACCTGAGGCCAGTCACTGAGTATATGTAAGGGTTTTCAAAAACGCTTTAAAGCGGAGTTCCACCCAAAAGTGGAACGTGCGCTCATTGTACTCCTACCCTCTGGTGCCACATTTGGCAGCTTTCGTGGGGATGGGGGAAAGCATCGCTAGACTCCAGGACAGGTAAGTGTCCTATTAAAAGTCAGCAGATGCAGTATGTGCAGCTGCTGGCTTTTAATTATTGCAGCGGTGGGTGGACCTGCGCTTTAAATGAGTATTCGTGTAAAGCAGAAAAATTTACCCTACTTGGTCATCCATTTCAACCTATTTCAAATTGCAACCGTTTTGGGCCAGGGAAATGCAAAACAGAGTTATGAGGGAGGGTGCTTGCTGGACATAATTAATTGGTGGTGAACATATGTCCTTTTCTGTCTGACATGCTATGTAACAAAACCCACTAACTAAAAGAAACCCTTCCTGATCCAGAAAGACAGATAGAACAAATCCCTGGAAAATATTTGCATTCTGTCCTGTGGTAATTGCTTTATAGCCAAGCATATTATTACTTGTAGGGAAATCATGAAGCCTACATCATGCATGAGGCATTCTGCAATGTAACCACCATAAAAAAACTTCCTATGATATAACCCTCTTTTCTTCATATGCCACTATTACCTTTTTGTTTTTGGGATTCAAAAAAAAATATTTTATTTTGTAAAACATTTCTACTGGTATTTGATTTGACTTGATTTGATTTTACTATTTGTAAAGTGCCAAATACAGTTCATGAACTGCGCCTAAACGCTAGCTAGACAGTCCAATTACATATACTGACATTCAAAAATAAGCATAGCAGATATCACATACAGGATAGATTAGTAATAAATAACAGTTGAGATAGCATAAGGAGGCTCATCTAAACAGTGGGAAAAAAATGAAAAAGTTGGAGAAGCAGAATAACAGTCCACATTTAAATAAACAGCAACAAGTCAGGGCGGACTGATCAGCTGGTTAGTAGCAGATAGCACACGTCCCTTATCCATGTACATTGGAAAGTAAATGAGTCTTCAGTACCTTGCGAAAATTAGTTAGCGAGTTAATTTTCCGCATACTCTCAGGAAGATTATTCCAGAGAAATACACCAAAGACTTGGAGAGTTTTTCTACCAGCTGCTGCAAAATTATATGGTTTAGGCATAAGGCGGTTTTGATTCGCCGAACATAAAGATCTTGTTGGGGTATAGTGGGAAACTATACTCGATAAATAGATTGGACCTTGACTCCAATATGCCTTAAAAACTATGTATACTGTTTTGAAAGAATGTTTCTTGTGAATTAGATCACCTCAAGGACAACTTTTTTTCCCCTCCACATTAAGGTTGTTTTTATTTTTTTATTTACTTTTTCACTTCGTATGAGATACTTTCTTTCTCGTACACCATGGGACACAGAGCCATTCATTAATTACATAGTGGATTAAGGGTCACCAGCGGTGATTGGACACTGGCACAACCAATTGAAGACAGTTCCCCTCCATATAACCCCTCCCATCAGGGAAGTACCTCAGTTTATTCGCCAGTGTCTAAGGTGTTGGACGCGTGGAGGATGTGCTAAGAAAAACTCTGCCAATGAGACCCACTGGGGATAAAAAGAGCTATGCTTTTGGATCCATCCAAGAAGCCAACTGGATGGGATCCGGGCCTCATGCACGGGCTCTAGGGTCCAGCACTTTCACTACATATGCTAAAAGTCCTGGTAAGAGTCTTTTACAAGGCCCTATCTAGACGATCTACTCATGATAGATCAGTCAGAGGCAGGATTAGATCACATTGTGCTCACCACAATAAGATACCCGGAGCATTTAGGATGGATTGTAAACTTAAGCCCCATACACACTATCAGTTTTCCTGACGGTTTTCTCTTCAGGTTTACCAAAACCATCTAATATGAGGTCAAACCTTATGAGTTTCAATTTGTATGCAATCAGGCAGGCCCATGCACTACATGGTTTTGGTAAACCTGATGAGAAAACCGTCAGGAAAACTGATAGTGTGTATGGGGCTTTACAAAAATCCTCTCTACAAGCCCAAAGATGGGTAGAGTATTTGGGCATGATCATAGACACAACCCAAAGCCGGGTATTCCTACTGGGCTGGGGAGCAGTATTGGAAGAAGCTTGAGCCCAGGGAACCTGGGCCAAGACCGAAAGGAGCCTGCCCGTCAACATACTGGAAATACGGGCAGTATATTTAGCCCCCAGAACCTGGACACACAGGTTACAGGGCCACCCAGTTCAGGTTCAATCCGACAATGCTACTGCAGTAGCTTACATCATTCACTAGGGAGGCACCCGCAGTCAGTGCGCTCAGAAAGAGGTGAACCGGATTTTGACATAGGCAGAAAAACACGTTCCTTGTATCTCTGTAATCTTCTTTCCAGGGGTAGAGAACTGGCAAGCGGACTATCCAAATCGCCAGCAGCTGTCACCAGGAGAGTGGTCTATCCACCCCGAGATCTTTCAGGCCATATGCCAGAGATGGGGCACCCCGGATGTAGACCTGCTAGCTTCCAGGTTCAACAGGAAGTTGGACAACTTTGTGTCCAGGATGAGAGATCCTCTGGCCTACGGATCGGATGCTCTAATAATTCCATGGAATCAGTTCTCACTGATCTATGCGTTTCTCTGATCGCTCTCTTACAAAGACTACTTTGCAGGATCAAGAGAGAAAGAATTCTTGTAATCTTAGTGGCCCCAAATTGGCCCAGAAGACCCTGGTACACAGAAATCTTAAAGAAGGTTGGTAGGAAAACCTTGGAAACTTCCACCTTGTCACGACCTGTTGTCGCAAGGTCCAGTGTTCCATCCTTCTTTACAAAGGCTAAATTTGATGGGCTGGCTGCTGAGACCCACATTTTGAAGAAACAAGGGATCTCGGGTCCAGTTCTTTCTACACTCCTTAATGCTAGAAAGCCAGCCTCCAGGCTTATCTACTATAGAGTCTGGAAAGCATATGTTTCATGGTGTGAAACTAAGAGATGCAATCCTCAGAAATATGACATAAGTAGGATTCTTGCCTTTTGCCAGCTAGGAGTGGATATGAAATTAGCCCTTGGTACCCTTAAGGGTCAAATATCGACTCTATCAGTCCCTTTTTAGAGACTGCTGGCATCTCATTCCCTTGTACAGGCATTCATTCAGGGGGTTCTGCAGATAAATCCACCAGTCAAGTGTCCCTTGCGCCCATGGGATTTGAAATTGGTATTGTCAGTATTGCAAAAGCAACCTTTTTAACCTATTCGCCATATTCCGCTGATCCTTTTAAGCAGGAAATTGGCTTTTTTTGATTGCTATCTCTTTGGCTAGAAGAGTATCTGAATAAGCAGCTCTTTCAAAGAGCCTTATTTAGTTTGTCACAAAGACAAAATTGTACTACGACCCCCATCCTGCCTTTTTACCTAAGGTGGAGGCAGCTTTTAATTTCTGTTCTGTGTCTCCCACCCTTCATATGGAGCATTGCTCTGGGACATCCCATTATGTAATGAATGGCTCTTTGTCCCGTGGTGTACGATAAAGAAAACAGGATTAAAAACAGCTTACCTGTAAAATCCTTTTCTTGGAGCACACCAAGAATGTACCCGAGTGTACTGCACTCAAACTGAGCGCGGGTATCGGCGTATATCGCACACCCACGATTTCCCCCCTTATTTTAAGGGGGAAAAAAGTGCGCAGTATACGCCGATAAATACAGTAGTTTAATCATTTTTATCCTATACAGAATGAAACAATGCCAGTTTTAAAACAAATTTTATAGTGTTAAACTACATTGTATTAGTAAATTCACCCCCTCCTTGTGTGTCGTTTTTTAGACTAGGTTGGTGAGCTCATGCGTGGCCTGAGTTAGCCCTGTACGTTTCTTTCGTGCACTGAGGCTGTCCCAAATCATTCATGCATGTTCTGAGAATCCCCCAGAGTGTCCAGGCTCCATGTATTCAAGATTCACCTCCTGTCCTGGAATGGAGGAGCTCATGTCGAAGCTTTGAAATGGCTCTCTGAAATATGTATCATGCACTATGACTGTACACAGATTTGGCCAGTTAAAGTCTTACTTTCTGCTTCTTGCACAGCAAGAGCCATTTCATGAATTTTCCTCCCACACTGAGTGGTGTAACATTTTCCTTGTTACAGGAAAAACATAAAGGTTATAACAAAATATGTTTTGTTTTGAATTTTGCTTGTATTCACCCCAGCATTTTTAAATTTCTGTCATTTATCTCCCACTCCATTACTCTGTTTAAAAGTATGTACAGGATTTATGCAAAATTGAGGCACCGATAACAACATTTGTATTTATGTTTTGGTTGCAATTACCCATGTTTGGCTGCTAGGAAGAATAAGACAGCAGGTGTTTGTATGTGGTCTGCGTAAGCAAAAATCATCTCCCCCTTTTTTTTAATTTATTAATATACAGTTTTTGGATGTATAAGGTTTATTCCTTGGATCCTGGTTGATTAGTAATAGTGTATTTTTAAGTGATTTTGTATAAAATCTATGCAATATTGTTAAAGATTTATGGCACCCAGAATTGCATAAACTGTCCAGTGACTTTTAAATCTATTTATAATGTGAAAGTGGCACCAAGATTTTTCTACAAAAATTCTACTTTGCATCTGTAAGAATGAATAAAGCAGTTTTTGCTGCAATGCTCAACTTCAGTCTCCTGCAGTACTTCTCTGCCACTAGATGTAACCAGTGTTCTGGGTTGAAGGATGACCAGTGTCATTCAAACCATCTCCTGTTAGCTCACAAATGTAGAAAAAAGACTGCCATTCAACACCACAGAAGAAAATGAAGGACTCATAATGTCACTTTACAAACCTGAAGATGGAAAAAAACCATGTATAGTTTTAAAAAAAAAAAAATTATTCCCTGAAGGGGGTTTCAGGGAAAGGTGAGGGGGATGTGATAACGACAAGCTAGAATTCTGCTTTAACCTTTTTTTATAAAGACAGACCGCTGTCCAAACTGAAAAGGAAGATTGACTTTAGGTTTTCATACAGTAGCTGTAGTGCACCAGGCAGACATAGCTTACCTGGGACCCCTTTTTATTAACCTGTTTTAAGGCTGTAATAAAACACGCACTGTAGGACCTACAGCGGCATTAAAGTAGAATTCCATGTAAAACCTAACTACTCCAAAACCCCCCCCCATCTAACGTCTGTTCTGACTAAGCTGTCTAAGAAAGATTTGTGTATATGTAGACCCCTTTCACACTGGAGCATTTTTACAGCGTTTTAGCTTTAAAAATAGCGCTATTAAAGGGCTTATAAAACGCTCTCCATGCATCTCAATGGACCCTTTCACACTGAGTCCTGCAAGCAGCATCTTTGGAGCAGCTATTGGGCGCTGAAAAAAAGCTCCAAAAACGCCCCTGTCCATTGAAACTAATTGAAAGCGCTGTAAAAACGCCTTGCCCTTTCACACTGAGGCACTGCAAAAACGCCCTAAACATTAGGGTCTTAGCGGAGCTTTACCAGTGTTTTTCGGGCGCTGTCAGTGTGAAAGGGCTCTGAAAGCTTTCACATTGGGATTGAAGATGAGGCTTCGCTTAAATAATGCTTGAAAAATGCTCGAATAATGCTCGAAAAACGCCCCAGTGTGAAGGGGCCATACTTAGGCCCCTTTCACACTGGGGCGTTTTTCGAGCGTTATTTAAGCGAAGCCTCATCTGCAATCCCAATGTGCTTGTAAAGCACCGCTAAGACCCTAACGTTTTAGGGTGTTTTTGCAGTGCCTCAGTGTGAAAGGGTAAGGCGTTTTTACAGCGCTTTCAATTCATTTCAATGGAAAGGGGCGTTTTTGGAGCGTTTTTTTCAGTGCCCAAAAGCTACTCCAAAGATGCTGCTTGCAGGACTTTTCTTAACTCCCCACCAGTGCAACGCCTCAGTGTGAAAGGGTAAGGCGTTTTTACAGCACTTTCAATTTATTTCAATGGAAAGAGGCGTTTTTGGAGCGTTTTTTCAGTGCCCAAAAGCTGCTCCAAAGATGCTGCTTGCAGGACTAAATGTGAAAGGGTCCATTGAGATGCATGGAGAGCATTTTATGAGCATTTTAATAGTGCTATTTATAATGCTAAAACGCTGTAAAAACGCTTCAGTGTCTTATTTTCAGGCTGCTCCAGTCCAGTCACGTGTTCCAGCTCCCCTCTGTGTCAGCCAGCGGGCCCTGCAGGGGAGAGGGGGGAGGGCCTACAACAGGTGGGCCATAGGAGCCCATCATTCACAAAATGTTGTTGAGTGCTGCCTCTCCTTGCAGAAAACGCTTGCTGACACGGGAGATTGTGAGCAGCCAAAAATGCACTAAATTACTGAAAGTATTGGGATGCCTGCCTTTACACACACACACACACATGAACTTTAATGGCATTACAGTCTTATGCCGCGTACACACGGTCGTTTTTTGTGATGAAATAAAACAACGTTTAAAAAAACGTCATTTAAAATGATTGTGTGTGGCTAAAACGTCGTTTTATGTCTTCTGAAAAACGACCAAAAAATTTTTTGAACATGCTTCAATTTTTTATGCCGTTTTTCAAAATTTCTTTTTTTTGTGTCATAAAAAATGATCGTGTGTGAGCTAAAACGACGTTTAAAATTACGTTTTTAAACTTGCGCATGCTCACAAGCAAGTTATGATGCGAGCTTGAATGAAACAGAGTGCCGTCGAACGTGGTGTACGTAACTGCGCTTTGCAAGAGCATTTTCAGAAAACGTTGGTGTGTAGGCAACGTCGTTTTTTAAAATGAAGTTTGAAAAACTTTGTTTTGTTTCGTGAGATAAAACAACGTTTTTTTACATCACAAAAAGTGATTGTGTGTATGCGGCATTAGTCCGTAGGGTTCAATACTGAGTTGGCCCACCCTTTGCAACTAGAACACCTTAAACTCTTCTGAGAAGGCTGTCCACAAGGTTAAGGAGTGAAGCACATTTGTGAGGTCCAGGACTGATGTTGGAGGAGAAAGCCCAGCTCGTAGTCTCCGCTAGAACACCTTTGAGGTGAATTTGAGGTTCAGGACTGTGCAGGCCAGTTAAGTTCCTCCACCCCAAACTCGCTCATCCATGTCTTTATGGACTTTGCTTTGTGCACTGGCCCAAATCATTTGGTGGAGGGGGGATTATAGTGTGGAGTTGGGCTTAGCCTCTTGGTTCCAGTGAAGGGAGCTCTTAAGGCGTCAGCATATCAAGACATTTTGGACAATTTCATGCTCCCAAATTGGTAGAAACAGTTTAGGGGGACATAAAACAACGTTTTGCCTACACACGTTCATTTTAAATGACGTTTTTTTAAATGTCGTTTTTTTTCATCACAAAAAGTGATCGTGTGTACGCGGCATTAGATTTATCCGTGACCAGCTATTTATGATTTGTGTGACCCAAACTACAAAGACAAGATAAACTACAAAGACAAGATCCCACCAATGAAGGGGACAATCTTCCCACTGACCACCAACGAAGGGGGACATCCTTACAACTGATCACCAATGTAAGGAGCATTCTTCCCACTGACCACCAATGTAAGGGACATTCTTCTCACTGATTACCAATTTAAGGAGCATTCTTCTCACTGATCACCAATGTAAAGAACATTCTTCCCACTGACCACCAATGTAAGGGACATTCTTCCCACTGACCACCAATGTAAGGGACATCCTTCCCACTGACCACCAATGTAAGGATCATTCTTCTCATTCTTCATTATAGAGGACCCAAAATTGACCCCTGTCTTCACGATTGGGAATGATGGGATGTACCCAATATTCACGTCTTTTCCGCCTCCGCTTCTCCTCCTTTTCTTCCTTATGCACTGCTACTGCTGCAGCAGCAATGACAACTGCGGTGGCAGGAAAAGGAATTGCCTCACACCATGTATGTTTTCATTGGTAAGCCCAGGTTCACAGTGGGCTGCGGGAGTGAAGCTGTGCGAGTTCAGCTGAACTCGCACGGCTTCACTCCCGCTCGACAGTCCCGATTTCGGCCGCGATTTCAGAGACATCTGTGCAGGTTTCTGCACAGATGTCAATGTAGCCCTGGTTCACACTGGTGCATTTTGACATGCGATTTGGCATGTCAAATCGCATGTCACAATGGCGGATTTTGCCGCAAATTGCCGGAAATGGCACTGTCCTAATCGGCGCGACACTGCATCTGCGGCATTGCACCGATTTCAAAAAGTAGTCTGTACTACTTTTTGCGATTTCAGCCTGTGATTTACATTGACATCTGTGCAGAAACCTGCACAGATGTCTATTAAATCGCGGCTGAAATCAGAACTGGCACAGCTTCACTCCTGCAGCCCGGTGTGAACCTGGGCTCTATCACAGCCTCAAATCGCAAAAAGTAGTACAGGAACTACTATTTGAAATCGGTGCAGCTTGCAGCGTCGCACCGATTAGGACGGTGCCATTGCCAACAATTGCCAGCAAATGCCACCGATTTGGGATGCGATTTCACATGTGAAATCGCATCTCAAATCATACCCAGTGTAAACCAGGGCTAATGCCAAAGTTGTGGCAAAGTCGAAGTTGTACTGATCCCAAATCGATGCAGTAGAATCACGGTCGCAAAAACACGGCTACAAAATCGCGGGAAAATGGCACGACTTTGAAGTCGTAACAATGTGAAAGGGGCCAAAAGGAGATTTTTAATTTAAGTTTATACTGGATTATATAAAAATAACTATTTGTTTTGTATTGTTATTACAATCCTGATGTTCTAAAGGGAAAGTGTATGCTATGACCATAGGTCTCATTTTAAAGCATTTTTATGATTGTCAGTCAGATTCAACCTTGTCTTAGAAATGTGGATATATTGGTTATGAAACAAGCAGAGAGAGATGAAGTTGGACTGCACAGATTGAGGAAGTAGGCCTGCTCTTGCACATGTGTGTAGCTGGGAAAATTCTGGTTGAAATTCTTTACGTAGAACTGTCTTTATTAATCATTTGCACCGATTCATTTTGCTTGATGCCTGCTTTTAATGATTGTCTTTTATTAAGTAGAATAGCTATAAGAAAAGCTTTATGTGGAAACGACAACAGATTGTTGCAGCTCTTTACAGGGTCTTTGATAAATGTAGCTTCTAATATACCATGGAGAGAGACCTTGGGCCTGTGGTTTGATGATAATATATCTTTTACTGTAGCTGTTCATATTCACATACCATGTCTCTTATGAGGAAGGACATACAATATGGAATGGTCCATTAGGCCGCGTACACACGATCAGAACGGTCCGATGAAACTGGCCTGTTTCATCGGACCAAATTGATCGTGTGTACGGCCCATTGGACCGTTGTCCATCGGACCAAAACAATGGATAGTAAACAAAAGCATCGGACCAAAAACCTGCGCATGCTCAGAATCAAGTCGACGCATGCTTGGAAGCATTGAACTTCGTTTTTTCAGCACGTCGTTGTGTTCTACGTCACAGCGTTCTGGCCCGATGGGATTTTGGACTGATTGTGTGTACGCACATCAGACCATCAGACCACTTCAGCGGTGGTCTGATGAAAACGGTCCATCGGACCAGTCTCATTGGTTCGGTCTGATCGTGTGTACGTGGCCTAAGGCTTCATTTCCACTGGCATTTTTACAGCCACTTTTCTGAGCGTTTTTTACAGCTTAAAAACGCCTGTCCATGTTTATTTTAGAAAAAAAAACTTTTTTTTTTTTTTTTTTTTTTTTTTGAGCTGGAGCTTTAAAAACGCCGCAGCGGCGTTTTTGAGCGTTTTTTAATGTCTGGCGTTTTTACAGCTCTATTGCCGGAGCTTCAGAATGCACTGGTCCCGCGTTTTTTTTGCAGCTTAGCCATCTACAGCTCAAAAACGTCATGGTGGGCATGAGGCCATAGACTAACATGGACAGGCGTTTTTAAGCTGCAAAAAACACTCAGAAAAGTGGCTGTAAATACGCTAGTGGAAATGAGCCCTAAGAGTTAGCATACATCCTGTTGTGAAAGAAAAGTAAACAAAGCTGAGGTCTAATAAAAAATATTAATAAACATATATTGTAATGAATTGTCCCACACTCCGCTTGAGTGCTTTCGTCATATACCGCTTCCTATGTAAAAAGAAAAGAAGGGCGCACCGACCTAGTGCATTACCAATGGCTAGGTTTAATTAAAATTTTATAAAAGATCATGAATACTCACAAAACAAGTAAAAAACAAGAATAAACATCACTCTATCAAAGGGATAGATGGCTCTGGAAGGTCCCCTATTGGAACCAAACAGCCGGAGAGTCCAGACAACATAGATTACAGCTACGGCTTACGCATTGCGAGGGCGGACCCTCTTGCTCAGAGCCAAAAGTAATAGTAGAATAGTAGAAATACCAAATATTCTGAGAAGGGCAGCAAGATACCTGGTCATTCCCTATTCCAACAGAAGACTCTGGTTGTTCACTAAGTGATCAAGCTCCTGAGTGCAGGAGACTGTCTGTGTTTTTGTGAATATACCGCTTCCTACCAGTCTGTATATAGATATCTGATATTCCAACCGCTCACAAGCACAAAGCGAGACGATACTTGTTTAGTTGCTGAACATGGACTGTTTATTAGAACTAGAATACAAGTCTTTTCATACACTTTTAACACCAGGGGTTAAACGACGAGATAGGGCTGGCTCCTGGATAATCCCCCCTCCACTCTAGCAACAACTTAGCAGACAACTATATTAGGGTTGTCCCGATACCGATACCAGTATCGGTATCGGGACCGATTCCGAGTATTTGCGGGAGTACTTGTACTCCCCCAAATACCCCCGATACCAAAATAGAATACTTCCCCCAACCCCCGCCGCCGAACGCCGCACAACGCTCGTCGCATGTCGCCCGCCGCACACCGCCCGCCCCAATCGGCGCTAATCCCCGTGTAAACTTGTAATACCGCGGCGCCATGTATAGACACGCGATTGGACGGATCCGTCCAATCGCGAGCAAGGGGGGAGTGTCTATACACGGATACGTGCATAGACACTCCCCCCCCTTGCTCGCGATTGGTCGGATCCGTCCAATCGCGTGTCTATACATGGCGCCGCGGGTATGTGTTGCACGGGGATTAACCCTGCAGGCTGCAGCAGCGACGGCGGCGGAGGTATGGGGGACATGACATGGCTGCAATATGGGGCACAGGACATGACATGGCTGCATATGTGGGGGGACATGACATGGCTGCATATGTGGGGGGACATGACATGGCTGCATATGTGGGGGGACATGACATGGCTGCATATGTGGGGAGACATGACATGGCTGCATATGTGGGGGGGCATGACATGGCTGCATATGTGGGGGGACATGACATGGCTGCAATATGTGGGGGGATATGACATGGATGCATATGTGGGGGGATATGACATGGATGCATATGTGGGGGGATATGACATGGATGCATATGTGGGGGGATATGACATGGCTGCAGTATGTGGGGGACATACATGGCTGCAATATGTGGGGGACATACATGGCTGCAATATGTGGGGAGACATGGCTGCAATATGTGGGGGGACATGGCTGCATTTGGGGACACGTTTAAAAAAAGTATCGGTATTCGGTATCGGCGACTACTTGAAAAAAAGTATCGGTACTTGTACTCGGTCCTAAAAAAGTGGTATCGGGACAACCCTAAACTATATAATTAGCATGTTAATTAACACAGCACTTAAAGCAGCCCAGGTGACCAGACAGTCCGTCTCCGGAGGTCAATGTGATCAGCTCTTTCAATGATCATGTATTTGTTCAGAATTCAACAAACTAAGAATAGTCTTTACATATATCCTGGGAGATATTGTGGATAAATATTACTGTCCCATTTTAATTAATCCACAATATATTTTCTCAGTCACCCTGTGCCTGATTCTGGGTTCCACAGGCAGGGCCGGCCTTAGGCCTTTAGGCGCCCTGTGCGAGAAAGCTTTACAGCGCCCCCTAGTGACCACGCCCCACAGTAACCACGCCCCTCAGTAACCACGCCCATTAATAACCACACCCATCAGTAACCACACCCTTTCAGTGTCCACACCCATTTCTCCAATACCGGCTCCATTTAAAGCCTTTCATTCTGTTAAGTTCCCAAAAACCAGATTACAAGCTATGATAAAAATACAACTTTTATTCACATGGTATAATAACGCCACCTATACTGCAAATCACACGCTAAAATAACGCCACATATACTGCAAATCACACGCTAAAATAACGCCACATATACTGCAAATCACATGCTAAAATAACGCCACATATACTGTATATCACACGGTATAATAACACTACCTGTAAATTTACAATCAAATATCAAACATAATTACAATAAAAAAATGTAACTTTTGAATTTACTGTTCCTTTAAGAAACACCCCATTTAAATAAGAAAATACAAAACAGACATTAAGCAGTACACTGCATTTATAAAAAAAAGAATTTACTTACAGAAAAAGGTTTTTACATTTGCTGCCTGCGTCTGTGGATTCATGCCCTCCTTTGTCTTCTCAGTGCGCATGGCATATGAGCTCCTCATCCCACTCCACATCCCTGCTCCTCATAGCAAGGCAAGGACAGCCGCCCACACCGTCTTTCCGGCAGAATCCGCCTGTGGCCTGCCAGGCGTACCTAGAGCATTTGGTACCCGGGGCGGATCCTATATCTGCCCCCCCACGGTAAAATGAAAAAAACACCCCACTGTGCCCCCTGCATCCTTCAGTATCGCTGTCACTACTGTGTACCCCTCTCCACAACTGCATTTCTGGTCCCCTCTACATTACACAGCACCCTGCACCTCTGGACCCCTCTACATTACACAGCCCCCTGCACCTCTGGTCCCTCTACATTACACAGCACCCTGCACCCATTTACAATACAGAGCACCCTGCACCATTGGACCCCTGTACATTACACAGCACCCTGCACCTCTGGTCCCCTTTACATTACACAGCACCCTGCATCACTGTACCCCCTTACATAACACAGCACCCTGCACCTTTGGACCTCTTTACATAAGACAGCACCCTGCACCTATGGGCCCCTTTACATTACACATCACCCTGCATCTCTGGACCCCTTTACATTACACAGCACCTTGCATCACTGGGCCCCTTACATTACACAGCACCCTGCACCTTTGGACCCCTGTACATTACACAGCACCCTGCACCTCTGGGCCCCTTTACATTACACAGCACCTTTGGCCCCCTTTACATTACACATCACCATGCATCACTGTACCCCCCTTACATTACACAGCACCCTGCACCTTTTGGACCCCTTCACATTACACTGCACCTCTGGGCCCCTTTACATTACACATCACCCTGCATCACTGGACCCCCCCTTACATTACACTGCACCCTGCACCTCTGGACCCCTTTACACCACACAGCACCTTGCATCACTGGGCCCCTTCACATTACACAGCACCCTGCACCTCTGTACCCCTTTACATTACACACAGCACCCTGCACCTCTGTACCCCTTACATTACACAGCACCCTGCACCTATGGACCCCTTTACATTACACACAGCACCCTGCACCTCTGGACCCCTTACATTACACAGCACCCCACAGCTCTGGACCCCTTTACATTACACAGCACCCTGCACCTCTGGACCCCTTTACACCACACAGCACCTTGCATCACTGGGCCCCTTCACATTACACAGCACCCTGCACCTCTGTACCCCTTTACATTACACACAGCACCCTGCACCTATGGACCCCTTTACATTACACACAGCACCCTGCACCTCTGGGCCCCGTTACATTACACAGCACCCTGCACGTTACACAGCACCCTGCACCTCTGGACCTCTTTACACTACACAGCACCCTGCACCACTGGGCCCCTTACATTACACAGCACCCCACAGCTCTGGACCCCTTTACATTACACAGCACCCTGCATCACTGTACCCCCTTACATTACACAGCACCCTGCACCTCTGGTCCCCTTTACATTACACATCACCCTGCATCTCTGCACCCCTTTACATTACACAGCACCTTGCATCACTGGGCCCCTTACATTACACAGCACCATGCACCTTTGGCCCCCTTTACATTACACATCACCATGCATCACTGTACCCCCCTTTACATTACACAGCACCCTGCACCTATGGGCCCCTTTAAATTACACATCACCCTGCATCTCTGGACCCCTTTACATTACACAGCACCTTGCATCACTGGGCCCCTTACATTACACAGCACCCTGCACCTTTGGACCCCTATACATTACACAGCACCCTGCACATTTGGACCCCTTCACATTACACTGCACCTCTGGGCCCCTTTACATTACACATCACCCTGCATCACTGGACCCCCCTTACATTACACAACAGCCTGCACCACTGGGCCCCTTTACATTACACAGCACCCTGCACCTCTGGGCCCCTTTACATTACACAGCACCCTGCACATCTGGACCCCTTTACACCACACAGCACCTTGCATCACTGGGCCCCTTTACACCACACAGCACCTTGCATCACTGAGCCCCTTACATTACACAGCACCCTGCACCTTTGGACCCCTATACATTACACAGCACCCTGCACATTTGGACCCCTTCACATTACACTGCACCTCTGGGCCCCTTTACATTACACATCACCCTGCATCACTGGACCCCCCCTTACATTACACAACAGCCTGCACCACTGGGCCCCTTTACATTACACAGCACCCTGCACCTCTGGGCCCCTTTACATTACACAGCACCCTGCACATCTGGACCCCTTTACATTACACTGCACCCTGCACCTCTGGACCCCTTTACACCACACAGCACCTTGCATCACTGGGCCCCTTCACATTACACAGCACCCTGCACCTCTGGACCCCTTTACATTACACACAGCACCCTGCACCTCTGTACCCCTTACATTACACAGCACCCTGCACCTATGGGCCCCTTTACATTACACAGCACCCTGCACCTCTGGACCCCATTACATTACACACAGCACCCTGCACCTCTGGGCCCCGTTACATTACACAGCACCCTGCACATTACACAGCACCTCTGGACCTCTTTACACTACACAGCACCCTGCACCACTGGGCCCCTTACATTACACAGCACCCCACAGCTCTGGACCCCTTTACATTACACAGCACCCTGCACCTCTGCACCCCTTTACATTACACAGCCCCAGACACCTGTATGTTACACAGACGCACCCCTAACAGTTCTGGACCCCCTGCATGTTACGCAGACCCCCCTACAGTGCAGACCCATCCCCCTACAATACAGACCCCTCCTTACAATACATAACCCCCCCTACAATACAGTACCCCCCTACAGTGCAGATCCCCCTACAATAAAGAACCTTCCCCTACAATACAGAACCCCCCATCCCCCTTCAATACAGAACACCATCCCTAAAATACAGATCCCCCGTCCTACAATACAGACCCCCCTAAAATACAGAACTCCACCCCAAAAATACAGAACCCCCACAATACAGAACACCCCCCCAATAAAGAACCCCCTAAAATACAGAACACCCCCCCCTTCAGACCTGTAAAGCAGGCACAGATAAATTATGTACTTGCTGCGTGCTGCACACACAGCACAGTGCAGACAAGGGGGAGGCGGCTTCACTGCTCGGCTGCCTGTGACTGAGACAGGCAAAGCAGCCGAGAGTCGAGACTCCTCAGACGTGCGAAGCTGCCACAGAGTAGGGGGATCGCTTCGGCCAGGTCCCGGGTGTGCCGACGGCTCGCCCCCCCCCCCCGCAAAGCTAGGCATCCGGTACCGCGCCATGCCATTGTCACCCGCCAAAGTACTCTGCAGTCGCGCGCGGGGGGGGGGGGCGCCGGCGGCGCGCTCCCCCCCCCGCCCATTTCTTAGTATGAATTATTGAAGAATCTGTGTCGGTCGCAAGGCGCCCATGTTGCTATGGCGCCCTGTGCGACCGCACTTCCCGCACAACGCAAAGGCCGGCCCTGTCCACAGGCCCTCCCGTCCCACATATATTTACACCTGTCATAAGAGAAACATGAGGCTGTCATTGCTGGCTAGCTTCTGAAAATTCTAGTTGCCTTCATGTGCTTTGTTTTTGTACTTGTAAGGCACAGTCCTGGGGAAAAAAACAAAAAGTGAATGAAAGTCCCAGAATCTCTCTACTTGTTACATATCATTGCCTCTGAAAATATTAAAGCTGAAGTTTTAGTTAAACATTTTTTTCTCTACAGCTTTAGTTACTTTAGTTTACTGGATTCTGAAGAAATCTTCACTGCAGGGCTGCCCTGTTCTCTTCTTGCTACTGAGCATCTGACAATGTTGGGGTTAACAGCTTCAGGTCTCCAGGCTCAGCTGCACTAAAGATACAATGGGGATACTCCCCCTTCTGCCCTCTTCTCAATTGAGAAAAGTTATTTTATTGATAGTGATGCCTTTAACAAAATCTTTTAATGGTGTACAGTCAGATTAGTAGCAGGATTCTCTCTGGAGACCCAGAGCTGATAACCCCTACATTGATGGTTTTTCAGCATCGGGAAGAGGAAGAGGAGCAGTAAAGATTTCTATAGAATCCAGCAGCCTGCACATCATGGGATGTGCTTTATTACAGGTAAGTAATGTACAGTATTGCATCTTGCTCCAAGGTGGCATACTCTGTTGGCACAAATATGCAGGATATTTATGTTTTTACATGCCAACATGAAGATATTTCTATCTCAAATCTAAATAGTACTGTGTTACAGTAACTAAAGTAATGGAATGATTAAAATAGCAATAGTTATAAAAAATTAAGGATTACAGTGCATGATCAAATTATGCATACATGAATCCAATACCAGTGGATAATTTTTAATCAGTGCAAACAATGGATAGTCCGTGCAAAAAACTATAAATAATAAAAGTGAAATCGTGATGAAAAAACGAAGATGCAATATCATGCTGCAATATCCCACAGAGTGGATCCCAACTAGTGCTCAGATAAGTATTCCATTTCTCATTAGTGCTCAAAGATCACTCAACAGATCGCCTCACGCTCATGATGATTTGCAGTATCCAAAGTGCATACATAAAGAACAACAACTAATAGTGCTTATATCCACCTTAAAACATACATTTCTTAAATAGGTACTGGTTAATCACATTGTTCAGGTGCTTCCAGCGCGCGCCAGGCTCTGAGAAGCATTAAAATCTATGTTTTGATCACACTGCTCTCTCCACACAAGCCTCACAGACAACGATCCGACTCGCAGCTCCACGCTGGATGCAGATGTCATCACCGTCCGGGCCCCTCCCCTATACAAGTCGACACGTGTATGGGAGGAGCCACCCTGTGTCAACACGTGTAGGGGATGGGCCAGGTCAGTGATGGCATCTGCATCCAGCAAGGAAGTGCATCGGATCGTTGTCTGCAAGGCTGTTGCCTGCGATGCTTTATTAATGCATATTTTGATGTATCGAGCATAGTGATCCTTAATTATTTATAATTTTTATTATAATTGTTCCATTACTTCAGTACTATTTAAATTTGAAATATACTTGGCACATTTATGAGTGTGAATAGTACCAGCAGCATATTCTGCCTACCTTATGGTTATTGAGAACTAAGGACCCCTCAAGTTGCAAATCCCTGCTAATGCCAATTATGAATGCATCTATAAATATATAAATAAACCCCTATACGCTTGAAACTGCAAAAAGGAGAGAGATGGAGGATAAGGATTGGAGTGGAAGCTCTCGGTAGCATATCATTAAAAACTCATAATAAAAACCCTGTTTGGGCTCAACCGACTCCAATCACATAAAGGGGATAAGGAAAAGAGGAAAGGAAATACAGAGCCCGCTGTGCCAGTACAAAAAGTCTATATTTATTATATCAAAAACACATAAATGGAATAGCTATTGATAAAAACGGAATCATTCACAACGTGTCAATCATACTGTGATAAAAACGCAATGTCCACCATACAGTGATATATAGCGAGCAATGTAAAAGTACAATATCTTCAATCCTGAGCAGCAATAATAAATTAAAACATAGATATTGCATGCATGTGAATAGTATATGAAGCTAAGTTGGCTCCCAACAGGAAAAAGATCCTAGAAAGAGGCATTCTGGCATGTTGTGGTAGGTGTTATCTTCTTGATGTATCCAGGGGGGGGGGGGGTTCTGAGATATAAATAGGGAAAGGGACGGCACCCAGGGTCAACGATTGTCTGGAGGAGCTATATGGAATTGAAAAGTGCAGTCACAGTATGTATGTGGCATGAAATGCCAGAGATTTGAATGCAAAATAATGTCCTGTAACCTCCCTCTCACTTTTGCAAACCATGCATATGCATGCAAGTTGACAGTCCTGGTCCATGGGAGACCATACATAGATCAAAACATATAGTCCAAAGTAGAAAGAGAGTAAATGGATGCTTATCAGGTGGTGATGGAAAGACAAATCTTCAGTACCAGTGCCATTGCTGATTTCTAATGAGGCCCGTCAAGCATGAGCAAGTGCTCATATCCTCCAGTCACGGGGGCAAGGTGGACAAGGAAAAAGAGAGCCTAACTGGTTTCGCCAGTCACCACCGGCTGCGTCAAAGGCAGCCTTTAGTAGCTTGCAGGATTTTTACAATATATGAACATATTTCTAGTTTCTCTATTTTTCATGCTAGTAATTGCAAACTTTTTGGAACATTAACAATTTTAAGCAATACATTTGCTTTTTCTTTTATGCACTGAAAGCTTAAAAATGTAGCCATTACCAGAGAAGCCATTGCAAGTGTTTATAGGTTCAGTTGAACAGTAAGTTCGCAATGAGTCTTTAACAAATCCTGGCAAATAAACAGCAGCTTGGGCAGGACTTGAAACTTGTAGCTGAAGGTGTACAGTATGTGCAGTAGGAATGGATGTAAAGTCTGTACATGTTAGCTTTAACTCAGAAAACGTACTTTCTTTAATGTGTCAGGGTTGTCATAAACTAACATGTACCCCCCCCCCCCCCCTGTCCTAGATATTGTAGATACACCGATGTACTACATTGATTCAGATTTCAAGTAAGGAAAATTCTGAACTAATTTATAACTGTGTAAAGATTACAATTGCAAGAGCTTTTGTTCGATTAGCCTATGCCTTTCCCATTTCATATTTTACTATTATGGCTACTGACTGCTTGTATGAAGATCTGTTCACATTTGCATGCCTAAAACACAATATACATACGGTATAAGCATATTCTAAGGGGAGGATGTTGCCACTTTTTACTGTGTTAGACAAGTGAAAACTGACAGACAGCTGCTACTGAAAAGATTAGCCTTAGGGCTAATTTGTGAAGTGATAATGACTAAAGTTAGTGAACATAAGAGTACATCTATATTTCAGTAGCTTATGGTGGTTGTAAACCTCATAAATTAAAATGCACTAAGTGTATCCTTCTAGTGTGTACTTGCCTTGATCCAAAGCACTTAGGTTGATTTCTGCCTGCTCTGCCATTCCTCTGTTATATACATGAGTAATTTCTGACAGTCTAAGGGTGCATTCACACCTGCACATACACCCTGCCTGCAAATAAATGCCATAACATCCGCAGTGATTCCCGCAATAAGCTGCGTGTAAAGCAGTCCCATTGAAATTGGAGGCTGCTGATTCTCGCAGCTAATCAAGCCCACTTGCATTTAATCATTAATTCAGTGATTACATGTGAGTGGGCATGATTAGCTGCAAGAGCTGGCAGCCTCCTCTTTCTTTCCATGGGGCTACCTTCTTGCAGCTAATCATGGGAACCCCTGCTGTGGTTTTCGTATCTAATCGCAGGCAGGGTGCATTTGCAGGGTTGTTTTACAATACATTTTATTGAATTTCAATAAATAAATACCAGTTTTAGAATATTAGAATCACAAATAATTCTTGATAACTGCCAAGAAGCAATATAGTATTACATGTATGAAACAATTTTATGAATGAGAACAATTAATACATAACACAGTGAAATTTTTTAAATTGAACAGAAAAGATTCAAGTCGTAGAGGTCAGGTCAATTAGGATCGTAAAAAATATATAAGTAAATGGATAAAAAAGTAGTGAAGAGAAAAGAGGGAGTGGGAGGGGTTAGTAAGAATCATGTGTCATCGGATCACTGTCCCCTGCTGGTGGGAGCTATGAAATGGTGTGTAAATTCTGAATTTTAAATAGATCTTGAGAAGAGAGAGTTAAAGATAAATAGGTACATCCATCTTATGTAGGAGGATTTGTTTAATTTCTGCCTATCACCTGAGGCTTATGCTTGTCCCTTCAGTGGGTATATGTAAGTGTCTACAATCACTTATAATAAACTTATTTTCAATAAACCTCTAATTGCTACATTTTGGTCTGTTAGGCCCCTTTCACACATACTGGGCCAGATCCACAAAGAATTACGCCGGCGTATCTACAGATACACCGGCATAATTCTAATTTCCCGCCGGCGTATCATTGTTTTGTATCCACAAAACATGATACGCCGGAATAACGCTAAGAGACGACTGCCGCAAGTATATTACACCGTCGTATCTTAGTTGTAGTGTTATGCTGGATGCTAGGTGCGCTCCCGTCGGATTTCCGCGTTGAATATGCAAATTAGCGAGTTACGCTAATTCACGAACATACGAGCGGCCGGAGCGTTCCCTTTACGTCTTTTGCGTAAGCGTATCTCCAGCGTAAAGCTACCCCTGCTATATGGAGGTGTACGCAATGTTAAGTATGGACGTCTGGCCAGCGTAGATTTTTACGTCGTTTGCGTAACCCGTTCGCGAATAGAGAATTGCGTAAGTTACGTACACGTCGTTTTCATTGACTATTTGCGACGTGATTTCACGCATGCGCACTAGGATACGTCCACGGCCGGCACATGCGCAGTGTAAAAAAAGCGTCGCTTGCGTCGGGTCATTCATAATTATAATTAAACATGCCTCCCACTAGTAAATTTGAATTACACCCGCGAACGCCGGCCCATTTACGTTACGCCGCCATAAGTTACAGCGGCATTTATTTGAGGATAAGAAAAACGCTGCTGTGACTTACAGCGACGTAGTGTAAATGTCACACGCTGCGCGGGCGGCCAACGTATTTGGATCTGGCCCACTGTCAATTTTTCATCATTTAACGGATTAATGAAAAACAAACATCAATGCATCTCTATGAAAAAACTGAAGTAAATGAATGATCATCAGTTTACATCCGCATCCATCATCATCCATTTTTTAAAACTGATTAAATCCCTATTTTTCTTCCGTTAAACAAAACAAATCAGACAAAAAACAGATATAAACTGTAGCACCAACAGTTTGCAAAATTAAAAGAAGAAAAAAATGTTACCGTATTTTCCGGCGTATAAGACGACTTTTTGGATGCAAAAAAATGCATCCAAAGTCGGGGGTCGTCTTATACGCCGGTGACAGTCTCCGTCTGCTGCGAGCGTCCATGATTTGAAAGCCGCGCCTTCTCCTCAGTCTGTCCTGTGATGGGCGGAACACAAATTTTCCCAGCAGGGTATCTGTTCTGTGTTCCACCTATCACGGATGCCTTCTCATCCTCGGACGAGAGGACGTCCGTGATAGGCGGAACACTGAACAGAGGCCCTGCTGGGAAAATTTGTGTTCCGCCTATCACAGGACAGTCTGAGGAGAAGGCGTGGCTTTCAAATCATGGACGCTCGCAGCAGACGGAGACTGTCATCGGCCTGGAATCTGCAAAACGTAAGTGATGGCACAGTGTGGGGCAAGTGATGGCACAGTGTGGGGCAGGTGATGGCACAGTGTGGGGCAGGTGATGGCACAGTGTGGGGCAAGTGATGGCACAGTGTGGGGCAAGTGATGGCACAGTGTGGGGCAGGTGATGGCACAGTGTGGGGCAGGTGATGGCACAGTGTGGGGCAAGTGATGGCACAGTGTGGGGCAAGTGATGGCACAGTGTGGGGCAAGTGATGGCACAGTGTGGGGCAAGTGATGGCACAGTGTGGGGCAAGTGATGGCACAGTGTGGGGCAAGTGATGGCACAGTGTGGGGCAAGTGATGGCACAGTGGGGGCAAGTGATGGCACAGTGGGGACATGTAATGTAATGGCACAGCAAGGCATGTTATAATGACACAGCAAGGCATGTAATAATGGCACAGCGAGGGGTCGTCTTATACAGTGAGTATATCCCAAAACCGAATTTTTTCCTGGAAAATTAGGGGGTCGTCTTATACGCCCAGTCGTCTTATACGCCGGCAAATACGGTAAGCATGTTTTTCGTATCTAAATTTTTAAAACTCCTTTCTTTTTGTCTACAGCTGTAAGTACATCTCTAGCCATATAGACAACCATGGTATTCTTAGGCCTCATGCACACTGGACATTTTTGTTAAATTTTACAGCTGCTGTTTTTGGCTGCAGACGTTTTTTTTTTTTTTTTTCCCTACAGTCAATAAACTACCCATCATGTTATCTTGTGTCCATGCACACATAGGGCCAGATTCAGGTAGAGTTAGGCTGGCGGATCAATGGATCCGCCAGCCTAACTGTCACTTTAAGCCGGCGTTTCTGTTTTCTGTAACCAGAAAACAAGAAACGCCGGGTTGGAGTTCCGATGCGATCGGCGTAATTGAATTTCGCCATCGCATCGTTACTTCAACTTAAAAATGGCGCCGGGGGCGTTCCCGCCGATTTACGCTCAAAAAATATGTTAATGAGCGGGAATCGGCAATTCACGATCTTTTTCGGGCGCGACGCAGTGACTTTCCGACGTTTCCGGAAGCGATACGCGCCGTAAAGATAAAGCAGCCCCCTAGTGGAATATCCTATGTTAGGTATAGGCGTCGTCATCGCGTCGGAAAAAAAACAAATTGCGTCGTTTGCGTAAAACATTCATGAATGGGGACGTGACGTCATTGACGTTTACTGACAGAACTTGGAGCATGCGCACTGGGATGCATTGACACTCGACGCATGCGCAGTACGTTCGCCGCGGGATCGCGCGTAGTTTGAATACTACACGCCCCGTACCCTCCCAATTTGAATTCCGCTGTCTCATTTGCGATGCGCTGCCGCAACTTTAGGAGCAAGTGCTTCATGAATAACAGCACTTGCTCCTAAAATTTCTGCAGCGTAACGTAAATGAGATGCGTTACTCCAGAGCAAAGATGCTCTGATCTACCTGAATCTGGCCCATAGGCTGTTATCAGCAGTTTTTGTCTGGGGCATTTTTTTGTCTTTAAAATAAACCCAAAACTAGTGGGCTCTGACGTCAAAAAACTTTGCTAAATGCCGATAAACGCTCAAAGACGCAGCCCACCAGCGGTTTTTGAGATTTTTGATCCATTGGAAAAAACATGCAAAAATTTGAATAAATGCTAAAAAAACACTATTGCAAAAATGTTGAAAAAGTCACTGCAAACTAGTGGTGCAACGGATCCTCATTGATCCGTGATCGGCACGGTTCAACCGCTTCGGATCGGCACACATGTGATCCGCAGCACTCTCGGGTCCCCGGCCTAATGCAATACTCTGCAACTAGTGTGGGCGGAGACAGAACACTACACTGAGCTTATACAATGTCTCCTAGATAGGGAGTGTAGTCTAAGGCTGCATTATTGCAGTGTGGGCAGAGTCAGAACGCTAAGGGGAGGGAGGGAAATGCCTTACGGGCGTGTGCAACGCTGGATAACATCGCTGAGGGGGGCAGGCCGATTGTGCCGATGGGTGGGGTTTGCGATGTGAGTGGCGGGAAGCAGTAAATACGGATCCGAGTGGCGATGGCCGGGATAGGGGTAGCGGGCTCCGGCTGGCTGGTGGCGGGTTTGCTGGTGCTGTACCTGGCAGAGTGGCAGGTGGGTGATTATAGAACACATGGTGTACAGGATGTGTGGGAGGTGTACACAGCACTGTGGTATTGGGGGTGTCACATAACAGGCTCCTGGGTGTCCATGTCTTTCACCACCTACCTGACTAATACTGGGATTGGTCACATGATACAAGAGGAGATTCATGAACATTGGAGCAGCCAATTGGCTTCCACCTTCAGCTTCTCCACTTTTGAGAATGAAAACTGGAGTCTGGTTGCTGCTCCAGATGCTCTGTGTTGTAGTTGTGGTGAATAAAATCCTAATGTGGAGATGGAGAGGTGTGGCTGAGCTCCTGGGATCTATCTCCCCCTCTCTCTCTCCAGGTGTGTGTGGAGGGTTCTGCCAGCTGTGATTGGACGGGGCTCAGTCACATGACTACTTCACCTCTACACTAAATGTTATTGTGATGTAGATGAAGGAACACCCTGACACTTGTCTTCTCTTCCAGTCCTGGGGACACCCTGACACTTGTAGTGCTGCAACGAATCATCATTGATCCGTGATCCACATGGTTGTACCGCTTCAGATTGGCACACATATGATCCGCGATGCGCCACAGGATCGCAGAGCGGTAAAACACTCTATATCAGCTGACACTGAAACTGTCTCCGCTCTGCTTGCACTCACACAGCCCCGCCTCCTCCTAACCCCGCGTTTGTGATAGACAGAATGCGGGTCCAATGCTGGGATGTGTTCTGTCTATCACAGCGCGGGGTTAGGAGAAGGCGGGCTGTGTGAGTGCAAGCAGAGTGCAGACAGTTTCAATGTCAGCTGATACAGCCTGTTTTACCGCTCTGCGATCCCGTGACTCTAAACTTCATGTCCTGGACGCCCTCTCACTTCCTCTGCCCTGGTAAGGCTGCAATTTGGGACAGGGTGAGGCTACAATGGTGGGCATTTATTTTGTGTGTGTGTGTTTTTTTTTTTTTGCTGATCCGAAAAATGATCCCATCCGTGACTCCTGATCCGAGGAACAAACCGAACCGTGAGTTTTTTGATCCGTTGCACCCCTACTGCAAAGCTACTGCCATTTTTTATAACATTATTTTAACGTCCAGTGTGCATGAGGCCTTATTGAGTAATGACTTTTACGCTACTGCCTTTTATAGCTAGTCAGTCACAGATGCAAAGAATAAATGGATGACCGTTGGTGATAAATGCAGGTAAGAATATGGGGGGGGGGGTTGGACTTCTGCCAGCTTTACCTACTAATTTACAGTCATTGGCAAACATCTTCTAAATAGCCTTTGCATTTTGACTGGATGAGTGTGAAAAGTGTTTTAATTGATTTACTAAACCAGATGTGTACCTTGCTTTGGCTTGGCCACAGGGTGAAATCATCTACATGCTGCGTAATGTCTGTGTCTGGAATAATCTGCAGGAAAATAATTAGGCTCTTATTTCAGTATATTGAGAAGCTAAAATTGTGATGTACTGAAAAATGACATGCAAGACAAAATCCACGTATATGTTTGCACAAGTATAATTCTTGTGGAAAATGGCAATTTTTTTTAGCTTCATCAATTCTACTTGCATTAGCTATGTACTGCAACTTGCAGGGAGCCCCTTACATGATTGGTTGACCATTGCAATGGCCTGGTATTCCTACATCTGCCAGCTCAAGCGATCACTAAACTTGCAGCTTTACCTGCTCGCGAAACCTACTGCAAAAGCTAATAAAGTGAAGTGGTTCAGACACATTAAAGGCTAAAACCAGTAATACATGGATTGACATTTTTCTGGTTTAGCAGGGACTAAATTAATTTCAGTCCTTGTATGGGCAGAGAAGTCGATCTACTTCTGTAAAAGTGCCCTGTCAGATTTTCCCTGCTTGATCAACGCTGCTGTCAGAATACCATAGCTCAATGGGGAGGATTCCCTGATCCACATCGAGTGTGTGGGTGGAGGAATTGAGTCATTTTTTTTTCGTTCAACACGCTGGTTACTGGTGTATTTTCAACACTGCTTTAAGAGAAACGTTACCCTTATTTTAAAAACTACAACAAAGGCACCTATAGAAGTGTTTAGTAATGGCAATCTGCAAACAAATACTTACAGATAATTGCCGAATTTTTATTCTTTGCATAGCTTTTTTTTTTTTTCCCCTCCTTATTCTCCTCAGGGAGGCCTTTTTTAATTGGGGTAAGCTAAGGTAAGCTTTAGCTCCTAAAGTGTTTCTAAACACACAACAGTAAAATCAGTCTGTATATGCAGTAAAGCATGCTTGTTATACTCACAGTGGAACCTAAGGGGTTAATCCTCTGCATTGTGTAAAAAGGCTGTTTGATCCTGTCTTCTCTGATCCTCCCCTCCATCCAGAGTTCCCAATCCATCTCCAGAGTACAGAAGCTAGGGGACAAGCTGCACATGCTCAGTTTGGTGTGTATTTTTTTCTTGGGAGAGTGCATGTGATCAGCACTGTCCAGACAGAGGGTCAGGGGCCCTGCATCCTCATAGGACAATCATGGGAGAATAAAAAACATCTCCTACAAGCTTTAATCAGACACTGATAAAAGTCACAAGACTGCTCTAACTGCTGATGAGAAAGCATTTTATATTTACTAAAACCATTGCATTTCCTTGTTTTGTGTACTGTAGGAGACCAGATATAGTGAATGCAGGTTCCTGGATTTAATAACACTTTAAGCTTACTTTGGCAATTATGAATAAGCCTTTTTTTCAACACCCCCAGTTCCTTGGTTTTTCTATGTTTTTGTGCATTTCTTTTTCAATTACATTTCTCGCACGATTTTCACACCATTGATTCAAAAACTCGTAAAAATTTCCAACATGCCCGATCACTCTTAATTCAATAGCCGCATGAAAATCGGCATGCAGCTACCCACTAATTTGCACGTGGCGTCACAAGGGTTAGGCTCTCCCCGCGACGTCATTGGATAGCCACGTCCCATGCCTTTTTATAAGAGTTGCCAGCTCCGGGCTTCTTATTTAATAAAGCACTTGTCAAAAACCGGTTTAACATTTAACATTTTTTTTGGTGAATGGGTAGGGGTACGATATACTCTATACCCATTCACATAGGGTGGGGCCGGAATCTGTGGGTCCCCTTGTTAATGGGGGGCTTCCAAATTCCGATAAGCCCCCCCACCCACAGACCCCACAACCACCGTCCAGGGTTGTTGGGAAGAGGCCCTTGTCCTTATCAGCATGGGGGCATGCGGCCTGGTATGGTTCAGGAGAGGAGGGGTGCTCACTCGTCCCTCTCCCTTTCCTGACCTACCGGGCGACATGCCCCACTCCATATTTATTTATTTAAATTTTGGCGTGGGGGTCCTCTCCAAACCTATACTAGACCCGAAGGGCCTGGTATAGACCCGGGGAAGAACCCCACAACATTTGTTCCACAATTTTTTGGTTTGGTTTTTGTTGCTGACAATTTTTTGCAATACACATAAAAAAATCACATCACAAACACTTGCGTTTCTGGTGCGGGTCTATTGAAGTATATTACCGGCATATCATAGAGAAAAAAGTCCCAGATCCTTTCTAATAATGCATAGATATGAATGTGTACCAAAGGAAACGATGATAAATGGACTGTAGTGTGTTTCTGCAAAACTCCTTAAATGCATAGGTGTTAAGCTAGAGTAAATATCTCCCTGTGTAATAATGGGTATATCCAACTGTATAAGACAATTGCTGTCACCTTCTAAAAAAGTCAATAAACAAAAGTAATTCCCATAAATTGGAGCATTGCTGCTGCTGGAGTGTACTAACAAGAACAGTGCCACACTGCAGTTTTTTCCTCAAACTTTATTAAAATGTTAAAGTTACATTTTGTAAAGTTTTGTACACACAGCTGTATTAGAAAGTGTGGTCGTTTGCATTACAACAAGAACCTGGGGAATGCCCAGGGAATAACCAAGCCTACTTACCGACCAGCTGGCAGAACAACCAATTAACCTGTCTAAAAATGTGCGTTAAAAACAGGGGTTTTGTCCGCACGCATTTGCAAACGCATGCGTGAGCCACAGAGCCGCGCCTAGGCACCCCATAATTCTGTGGTCCTAACACTAACAGTGAGTGTCCTCACAATGGAGGCACATGCATTTTAATGGATAGATAGGGGCAGGTGGACTGAAGGGGAGCCACCCCTCCTTAAAGGTACAGAAGCACACCAAGCACCCAGCATATAGCACAATGGCTGCAAAGGTGTTGGTGCACTGCTGGACCAAAATAAACACCACAGGTGAAACAAAACGTATCCACCGCCCCCATCTATGGCTGGCAATCCGACCAGCTGGCAGAACAACCAATTAACCTGTCTAACAATGTGCGTTAAAAACAGGGGTTTTGTCCGCACGCATTTGCAAACGCATGCATGAGCATGTGCCTCCATTGTGAGGACACTCACTGTTAGTGTTAGGACCACAGAATTATGGGGTGCCTTGGCGCGGCTCTGTGGCTCACGCATGCGTTTGCAAATGCGTGCGGACAAAACCCCTGTTTTTAACGCACATTGTTAGACAGGTTAACCACTTAAGACCCGGACCAATACGCTGGCAAATGACCCAAGGGGTTTTTGCGATTCGGCACTGCGTCGCTTTAATAGACAATTGCGCGGTCGTGCGACGTGGCTCCCAAACAAAATTCGCGTCCTTTTTTTCCCACAAATAGAGCTTTCTTTTGGTGGTATTTGATCGCCTCTGCGATTTTTTATTTTTTGCGCTATATACAAAAATAGAGCGACATTTTTGGAAAAAAATCAATATTTTTAACTTTTTGTTATAATAAAAAAACAATAAACTAAATTTTAGTCAAACATTTAGGCCAAAATTTATTTAGCCGCATGTCTTTAGTAAAAAAAAAAATCGCATTAAAAAAAAATTAGCTACCTAGCGGGAACAGCGACACTAATACAGCGATCAGAAAAATGATCGCTTAGTGATACTGGCAATAGGGAGTGAAAGGGTTAACTAGGGCAGTGATCAAGGGGTTAAAACTTTATTGGGAGGGGGTGGGGGGGCTACCCTGACACTAACACTGACTGACTGTCACACTGTCTGTCACACTGACACTAAATACAGTAATCATACATGTATGATTACTGCATTCAGTGACACTGTGACAGGGGGGAGGGGGGGGGGCGATCGCGGGGGTTAAATGTGATTTTGTGTGTGTGTAGTGTAGTGTTGGTGCAGGACTTACTTGTAGTGTGGTGATCTCTCCTCAGCGGCGCTTGAAACAAACGCCGAGGGAGAGATCACGTCGCTTCCTCCTTCCTGTGTTTACACAGGAGGAGGAAGTGACAGGTCAGGCAGGCGCGCGCATTGGCTGGGAGCGATCCGGAGGGGGCGGATGAAAACGGATAGCCGCCCCCACTTGTCGGATCGCTCCTGCAGCCGTGCGGACCGCCGCATGTACGACCGACCCCCGATCCCCCCCAAGGCACCAACGTATATATACGTTGATGTGCCTGTCGGTGCCATTCTGCCAACGTAAATGTACATGCGGCGGTCCTTAAGTGGTTAATTGGTTGTTCTGCCAGCTGGTCGGTAAGTAGGCTTGGTTATTCCCTGGGCATTCCCCAGGTTCTTGTTGTTATCTGCTTTAGCCTTCCATTGCTACTTACTGTGATTGCCAGCCATAGATGGGGGCGGTGGATACGTTTTGTTTCACCTGTGGTGTTTATTTTGGTCCAGCAGTGCACCAACACCTTTGCAGCCATTGTGCTATATGCTGGGTGCTTGGTGTGCTTCTGTACCTTTAAGGAGGGGTGGCTCCCCTTCAGTCCACCTGCCCCTATCTATCCATTAAAATGCATGTGCCTCCATTGTGAGGACACTCACTGTTAGTGTTAGGACCACAGAATTATGGGGTGCCTAGGCGCGGCTCTGTGGCTCACGCATGCGTTTGCAAATGCGTGCGGACAAAACCCCTGTTTTTAACGCACATTTTTAGACAGGTTAATTGGTTGTTCTGCCAGCTGGTCGGTAAGTAGGCTTGGTTATTCCCTGGGCATTCCCCAGGTTCTTGTTGTTATCTAGTTTGCATTACAACCCACTGTACCCAATGCAGAATTTGTTTTCAGCGTTTACCACTGCAATTCAATGGTGTTAACACACACTATTTGCTTTGTTTTGTGATGGAAATGTGCTAGGGCAAGACTGCCTAGTGCAGTCCAAGTACACCAGGTATAAATGAGCCCTTAAAGCATTATTTTCCAAAGCACATTGCCCCCATGTTGATGGCTGGTGGTTGTCGGGGGCTGCGGACAGGGGGCTTAACGGAATCTGGAAGCCCCCTTTAACAAGGGGACCCCATATCACTCTCCCCCTACGTGAATGGTTATTGGGTACACCAAAAAAATCTGTGAAATGTAAAGAAAAAAAAAAAAAAAGAGCCAGTGTTTGACAAGTCCTTTATTAGAAAAATAGCTGTCCTGTCGCACGCTGCTGTCTTCTTCCTCGCAGCCGGTTATGTGCTAAAAACAAAAAGGCAGATCTTGTCTTGAGGCTGTCTTCTTCCGTTGTGACGTCCCTCACTGTCTGACAGCGGGCCCTGCAGCCATTACTTTGACAGACTGTCACAGAAACTGGCCCACTGAGCCATTGGCCCACCGGGAAACTCCCAGTAGTCTCGATGACCAGTACATACCTGTCAATGGATGGAACTTAAAGCGGTTGTATACCCGCGATGATTTTTTTTTTTCCCACCTGTTGTGGTATAGTCCAAAACTTAAGGACTTTCAGTAAAGTTGACTGCTGAATCCGTATTCATTTCAAAAATAAGTATTTAATATACAAGCAAGCAGATAGTCCTACAAGCTTGGAGAACAGCATATGTACATATAGTGACATACATTCAAAAGGCTGTGTTCTAGTTAACATTGTGTCTCAGTACAATTTTTATACCTTCTAAAGTGGGAGGCACTGAATGCCATTTCATTCAAAGACACAAATGGTAATTTAGCATATACATGTCACTTCCCAAATTCTCTGGGAAACAAGTCAGATAGCCCCTTTCCCAGGTAAAGGTGTGAATGGCATCTGTTCAAGACAGAATGTGACACTGCTCACATCCTATGTTTTGATACTCATACATACAGAGAAAATCAAACACATGCTTTGACAATTGTGAATAAATGTTTGATTAAATAAATGCCTATCACCACCTGAAAGGCAAAAGCCATAATGAGCTAGTATGCACCGCACACTAGCTCATTATGAAATACTTACCTCGGAACTTACCAGGTCCACGCCGAGCGAGATGTCATCTTGACTCGGCATGTCTTCCGGGTATCGCTGCTCCAGCGCTGTGATTGGCATGCGCTGGATTGAGACTTTAATCCAGCAAGGTCTGGCGGCTGCCGGCCCTTTAGCCTTGGATATCTCCTAAACCGTACACGTTTAGGAGATATTCTTTATACCTACATTATAGGCTTAAAAGTTAAAAAAAACGCCTATACAACCACTTTAATATACATTCAAAGACAGAGCTTGTACAAATGAGTCTTCCTGTGCATTATTTGTAACCTTTTTGCTCTGTTTGTTGCTAGGCAAGGCTGTACATCGTAATAAAGGTTTGTTTTTCTTCACATGAATGCCTGCTAGCAAGAATGAGGATCTAGAAAGCCATTTAGGGAAAAGTCAACAATCCACGGAGTGTATGTATTTATAGATTATGGCATTGCTTTTTGTTCTTGAATGCTGCTGTTACATAGTCAGATGCTATTTTAATTTCTGGCCAATTAGTATTATGTACGTTAGATAAATGACATCAGCTTTTTATTTTTAAAAGAAAAATATACTGCAGAAACATATGTATTGATGTAGTTTTAACCTTGATGTGCATGTGATACAGCTGTGAATCTTGTTTTATTGTACATTTAAGAAAATGTGATTTATATATTGTACACAATACATCTACCTGCATTTGGGCATCATATTGTAAAGAGACTATTTATGCAGTAAGGTAGAACAAATAGCTGTGAGACTGTGTAGTATCCCACAGCAACCAGTTGACGGTAAGTAGTTATTTGCCCCTGACAACCTATATTAGGCATTTCCCCTGCTTCCTGAGCACAACATTTAAAGTGCAGAAGAGTGCAGACAGTGTTTATCATTACTCTCTTTTCTATTGCTTAGCCACCTAAAAAAAAAAAAGTATAAACCCCAATAATTAAATGAAAAATTGTGGGGTCATAAATTCCTTAAGATTTGTCAGCCTTGGGTCTCCTACATAAGACCTAACAGATTTGATCCCACGCTCCTATCAATCTAGCACCTGCTTGACCCCCACCCCGCGGATTCCCTCCTTTTCCCTACTACTCCCACTCTTATTCGTTCTCCTGCTTACCTATTCTTTTTCTCCCTTCCTATTTCTCTTTTCCCTTTCTTTTTCCTCTGTTCCCTTTTTTTTCTTTTCTTTCCTTATGCTTTTTTCCTTTATTTTCTGATCCTCTCACTTCCTCAGGCCTCCAGGCCTACGCCTGGTTGACATAGTCATAGGGTTAGCATTGAATATTGTTTTGTATTTCTCTATAATTATCTCCATGGAATTGATGCTATGATCAGATGCTGTAAGCTTACGCCCGCATGGGCATTCCCTATTCCTACCCTAAGCAGCGAGTTTTAGGATGTTGTCACCCCTTGCTTACTATACTGATTTTCACATGGACGTACTATCACATCCCTTTTGTTTGTTTTTCTTTTTGTTTATTTAATATCTAGCCTCTATGTGATTTTTTTTTTATGTGATGTGCTGTACTGTGGAAGTGATTGTTATTAATAAAAAACCTTTGTACAAGAAAAATTGTGGGGTCTGAAAAACAGAGGGGGCCAGAGGAGATGCACTCTCTGGAAGCCGAGGTATAAATCAGAATTGACCTGCTGACAGTCATTGTTTTGTCACTTTTACTTGGTGTGGCTGTTGGATTCACTCATCAGATTTGTGCTCAGAGCTTAATACGATTATATGGTAAGGATAGGGCAGAAAATAGTGAGATATCCAACTCCAGTTCCTCGTTTTCTTTTCTACCCTAAGAAATTTGGACGTGATCGACTAAGGAAAGTAATAGCATAAAATGAACAGCCTCTGAATATTAGAAAACAAATAAGAAAATGAATGCAAAGTTTCTAAAACAAAAAATCATTTTGCATTCAGGAAGTTTTAAGGGCTGGTATTAACATGCCTGCTAACCATGTCAGTTAAAGCAAGCCTAGTTGATTATTTTCCAAAAAAGTGCATTCAATACTTTGAGAAATGAACAGAAGATAGGAATAACATAATATCAAAATGGGAGATACATTTTGAGGTTAATGAGCAACTATAATAATATTAAAATATGCTTGAGGTGAGTGTAAATTGTTTTGACTCTTACATGAAATACAAACCTGAGCTGTATAAACCATTACATCTGTTTTTTTATGTTCATGGCAGTCCAGCTGGAGTAGTATTCATTTTTTGGGTTCCAAGAGCCCAGAATGTGAAACATCTCTAGCTCCCCTATGGTTACATATAAATATAACACTTTTGCTAAATTAGCATAAGCTAACAGATAACCAACCCCAACATATATGCTGGAAAAAGTCCCCATTTCCTAGACAAAAAGTCAAGTTGCGTGGTCTGGATAATTTAAATTTTAAAGCTCTGCAGGCTCTACCATGTATGTAGGCATTGAATTGTAAGTAATAACCGCTTATTCTCCACAAGGGAAGGTCAGGGGGTGTGTTCATATATATATATATATATATATATATATATATATATATGTACATGAGGCACAGAAAGAGACATATTTGACTTCTCACTGCATGGTTGTCTGAGATAAAAGAAGGCCTTATTGTTATCCTGATTATATCACTAGGTGAGAGTCTGGGGGTAGCAGGGAGGAGTCAATCCTGAAGAAATCTATGTAGTTTTTCAGCAATTGCAAATGCCTTCAATGCAGGATCTCTCTTCCTCTCCCTTACCTTCCAGCCCAAAATATGCAAGGGATCTGGAAAGACTTGTGTGCCTTTTTTTTTTATTTTGCCTTTACAAATGGTCAAAATTATTTTCCATCAAAAATACCTATAAACAAAAACGCTTCTAAACACGAGTCAAATGCCTCTGAACATCCGTCCTGAACGCATTTTTTTTCTTTTGCTTTACAAAAAAAATGCCTCTAACCTCAACTGCCTGGAAACGACTATAAACTACTCTGTACATGTACTGCTAAGATAACAGAGGAGAGTTCAGAGGCTGCTGAAAAAAAAAGATGCCCAACTGCTCCTAAACTTCTGTTTTCATCAGCTGAAGTGTACATGAGGCCTAAAAGCAAAAGCTCATGTTTTCTGAAAAGGATTAACTCATGTAGGGCGGCATGTGGTTGCCATCATCCCTTAATCAATTAAAAACTAAAAAAAAACTTAAAGGGGGGTTGGATTTTTAAGGCAACAAATATTCAACTCAAAAATTCATAAAAAATTATTATAAATGTATTACATATTATAGATAGAAAATACCAACAATAAACAATAAGACATAAGAATGTATAAAAGGATTGTATGACAAAATGATACTGTCCGTCAATCAATACCCATCACCAAATGGCTGATGGCGCGTAAGACGGATAATCTGACGTGTTTTGAATGTCGAGCATTCTTCAGAGTAATTTACAGTATCAAAATCTAAAATAATGGTGCATAAAGTGAATATCTCCATTTTGGAGACACTGGGAACATATTTTTGAGGAAAAGTGAGTCATTATTATGTCTACATCTGGGATGTGGGATGGTAATGGTTATTTTTCAGGAATGTTTCAATATGTATTTATTTGTATTGTTTAATTTAGATTTTAATACTGTAAATTACCCTGAAGAAGAATGCTAGACATTCGAAACACGTCGGATTATCCGTCTTACGTGCCATCTTTGTGTGTGACGAGTATGTCTTGGGAGTAGGTGGACATGGCCTTCTGGCTTAGTCCGCCTTCTCTCATTGGGTCTCCCTTCGGGGGAGCCCGACCGAGGAGGGTTCTGTTTCGGCAGACCCTCCAAAGAAGTTGGGTCCGTATCGGCTTCGGCTGCATGGACCACTGTTTACTCTAGTCCCCGTTTGGAGCCTAACGACCTGGGACATCAGGGTTGGGTCCTCCTCACAGAGGATCACTTGACGTAGCACCCGTTTGCAGGTTTTTGTTAGCACTCTTTATGTGTGTGCACATTTTTTCTGCATCGGCTGAAGTTTTGGGTTGTGTTTTGAATGCCACAGGCTTTTCAATAGAAAAAATATATGGTAAGTTCCTTACTATTGGATGTCTAGATGAGAGTTTTTGGTCTCTCTCCTTTGGCATTTTTACAATAACCCCTTTTTTGGAATTATTTATCCCCTTCTCTCCCATTATAGTTATATGATGAGGGAGTCTTAGACGCCATCTTGTGGATTTTTTTTCTATTCTGCCCCCCTATGGGTTGTAGTGATGGGGAGCCTTTAAATAAGTGAATATCTCTATTTTGGAGAACTGTGAGGGGCACACCCAGAGACACTGAGAATATACTTTTTGAGGAAAAGTGAGTCATTGTTATGTCTACATCTGGGGATGTGGGATGGTGATGGTTATTTTTCTGGAATGTTTCAATATGTATTTATTTGTATTTTAGATTTAGATATTTTAGATTTTGATACTGTAAATTACCCTGAAGAAGAATGCTAGACATTCGAAACGTGTCGGATTATCCGTCTTACGTGCCATCAGCGCTTATAATATGTAATAAATGTATAATATTTTTTTATGAATTTTTGAGCTGAATATTTGTTGTCTTAAAAATTCCACCCCAGTTTGAGGTTTTTTTCAGTTTTTTGAAGCTCATGTTTTATTTTATTTTATTAGGACCTTGTTTATTTTTTTAAAAACATCTTATTAAATGAAATCCTCTGCCATTGTTATGCAAATTCCTCAAGTCTTGTTATTTATTTTTTTCATAGTATGCCTGCGATGCATAGCATGGCTGTGAAAATATATGTAACTGGCCATTGTAAAAAGAAGCTCATTGGAAGTCAGAACTATAACATTCTATAATTGTGGAGATGCTTTATGTATACAGTATTATGACCAAATTACAGTAAAGTGAATTACTGTACTGTACTCATCACTGAGCTTTACAAAAATGCTCTAAAGGGGAAAAATGGAACAGGTTTTGGAGCACAAATAATTAACCAACCCAGACAAAATAAGTAACCATAAATAGTTATAGCTGAGTAATATTTGACGCAGGTTTAGCCACATATTGTTCATGCTCAGCTCTTAGGAAGCTGAAAACTTTTCTCAAATGCACAAAGTGGGGCTCTTCATGCAACAAAAAATGAGTAGCATAACTTTACTTGAAGGACACTGTAATGAGTCAGTCATTTCCTTTATCAAGTTACACAAAGGTAAAAGATCTCAAACTAGAAGCCATTATCCATAATTTTCTAAAATGTGGGAACACAAAGTGACCTGATAGTCAGACATTTTCTGCTAAAAAGTACCGTACAGTAATTTTTTTTTCAAGTTTCTTATTTGGAAGAATTATTTAAAATGATCACCTTTTGTAACATATTACACCCCTATTTAGGGTGTAACATGTTACAGATGCTCCATCCTCCGCATCCCCCAGATCCCCGTTTTACAAAAATCACATGGCAAAGCTCTGCCTGCCCGGGTGCGTCATTCATTGATAGTGTTCTGTAAATGTGAAAACTACAAATACCGACAGTTTTTAAGGAACTACCAGGGCGGAATTGAGAACTCTAGGTAGTTAACTGAGCTTCCTGTCATTGTGTAACTGCCTGCCTTTATCAGAGGTATGGGCAGAGAGCTACACACAGTCTGCAGGACCGTGGCATTATACCCATGATTTGCTGATTGTGGATGCAATGCTTACAGGCTCCTAACCCAAAAAATAATGTATATTTTTTTACCTGTAAAAAAAGTGCACTTATTAACTTATCATTTTAAAGTAAAAAAAAAAAAACAGAGATTTTATTGCTACGTTAAATATCTGGGTCTATGCACCTGCTGTGACCATTGGGGACAGAGAGGGTCCCAATCTCCCTGCTGGACTTTATTTATATTAAAGAGAATGCAAAACCAGGGACACAAAAGTGGGTGGAGATACCAAAGACTCCCAAGCAGACAAGTTATGGCAGGAAGATCTTGCTGTGGGAGTATCTAAGACAAATAAACCAAAAACAAGGACTAGCATATATTTATGTTTCAATAATGTTTATTGAAGTTTTTCTAAAATTTTGCAGAACAAGGTAGAAAATTCTCGGCTTTAGATTGCATGATATACAATACCAACAGGGAGTCAAACAGTACATAAAGGGCTCAACGGATTCTCCCAGGTAGCTTGTATGGGTCACTTGCTATTCCTAGCGAAAGATGCAAGCACCAGACCCAAAATCTGATGCACCTTGCCCGCAACCCAAGGGTTTTCCTCGATCTAAAGCTGTAGTGCATTTACTTTCCCTTCGGATGAACCAGCTCCCCCACAAACCCTCTAGGGGAGTCAGGCTCCTCCCATAGCGTGAATGCCTCCCACATCAACCTAAAAACATACAAAAAACAAAATTCAAGGAAGGTAGAACAGTAAAAAGGAAAGGTAAAGAAAGAGGAAAAAGAAAGACGAAAGAGAAACCAGAGGAAGGGAGCTACGACACCATGACCATAAGAACTATCACCAGCATTTGTACGATTACCTGGGGTCATTCGTTAGATAACCAATCCAAGGATCCCATACTTTATGAAATTGTTTCATTTTGTCTTGTACCATGGGCGTTTAACATGAGCCATAGCAGTTTATGCCTCAGCTGATCGAATGGCAGGGCAGCAGACCTCCAGTTCCAGGCCATAGTTATTTTAGCCGAAATAAAGATAAATGTAAGAAGCCGCCTTTGGAACTTAGAGGCCTCCAGCACCTCACCACCCAGCAGCGCATGTCTAGCCAACTTTTTCAGGTTAACTTGGGTAAGGGTATAAATAAGATTGTACACCCTAATCCAAAACCTGCTGACTCCAGGACAGGTCCACCAAATGTGATAGGTGTAACCCTCTAGCATATATTTAAAATATACTGTAACTTTTCAGTGCAATTCGTTTTTAAATGTAGACCTGTAAATAGATCTGTTTATAGCATGCATGCACAACTATTCTGAAGTAACAGCAATAATATTTGCATTGCACTTCTCCTGTTTTAGAACTCAAAATGCTGTTCAAATGTACCAAAAGTAAAAAATAAATAAATAGAGGAATTACCTGAAAATTAGAGGTTGTTGTCCTGTTTCCCTAAAATTCCACATTGAAAAAGTGTTTTAGGTTCAATAAGTATTTATTAAAGGTTTTTAAACCGTGAAGAGAAAAAAAGAATAAACAACATGAGCATATTGGACCCGGCCCCCTACACAGGGTAGCCAGATCCAAAATGGGAAAAAAAAAAAACATAGGCGCTCCAAAGCACACACACAAGCTTGCACAAATAGTCACATTATGGGTACAGTGGGTGGGCATACATCTATAGATTGATAAAACAAACCAGCATATAAGTAAAATAAAAAATGAATAAGAAAAGGGGAACTACTACTATTAGAGCTCGATCCGGGCGCCCCTTTGGGATCCTGCTGCGCCCAAGATCCAAGAAAGTGAAAGCTTATGTAGTTCAAGAAGCGAGAAAGAAGCTGGGCTTGTGCGTTGATAACTACAGAATAGCCATAAAACAGTACCACCACTATAAAAAGCGTTCAGCCCAGTGTACTAACTGAGTGCCTGTGGGTAACCAATGGGCCATCGAGGGGGGCCCAAGGGGGGGCCAAGAAGACCAGTAGAGAGAAAGAGGAAGGAATAGTAAGAATAAGGGTAAGAGAAGGTGGGGAAGAGGGGGGGGAAATGGAGTAGGGGAGGGGGGGGGTCGGGGAGATGGTGTGCTCTGTTCCCGCCTAGGGAATACAACCTGTTAGGGTAAGAGAAACTAAACTCAGAGAGGGGGTCAAAGGAGACCACACTCCAGCTCCACTGCACCGTGCCCGTATGCGGGCTTGGGTCCAGCAGCTACAGGGGTGCAATGGGTGATAGCCTGACCTTTAGCTTGTCCGACGTGGAGTAGTGTCTCCACAAGCTCCAGGTGAAAGAGAATTTATCATATCTGTCTAAGGATTTAGCTTGCAATTCTTCCATGAGCATGATACCATTCATTTCGCTTACCCACTCAATCAAGGTCGGAGGGGAGGGTGATTTCCAGTGCCTGCCGATCAGTTGCCTACCAGCGCTAAGACAAAATTTCAGGAGGGAATTCTTTTGAAATTTAGTGGAGCCCGGGAGAATGGAAAGAAGGGCAATGAAGGGAGAAGGGGAGAGGGGGTCACCGTACAGTTCAGAATATACTTCAAAAATATGGTTCCAGAACGGACGGAGCAATTCACAGTCCCACCAGACATGACAGTACGTACCAATAGCCAGGCCGCATCTCCAGCAGGAGTCGGAAGTCGACGGAAACATGACCCTGAGGGCGGACGGGACTCTGTACCACCTAGACAGCACCTTATAATTTTTTTCTTGTGCATAACGGGACACTGAGGACTTATGAGTGAAGAAAAAGGCTGTTCGCCACTCAGTCTCGGTAATGGGCCTCTCAAGGTCCTCTGACCAAGCTGCAGTGAATTTGGGGAGGGATCCATGGGTGTGGTCAGTAATCAGTTTGTACACCAACGAGAGGGTGTGCCTCTGGGTTTCCGTCAGTGAGCATAAATGTTCAAAGTCCGTCAGGGGTCTATGGACCTGCTGAGAGGTGTGTAGCGTCCTACAATAGGTCGTCAAGTGCATATGGGTGAGCCAGGTCAGTCTAGCAGAGGGGGAAGCCCCAGGTGAAAGAAAGGAGCCTGTGGAGGCGTGTACGAAGTGTCGTGCTGTCGGCCAGGAGTCCCTATCGTAGTCGCCAAGAGCCCTGGTCAGTCTACCCTCGGGGAAAGCTGGGTTGTCAAATAGGGGAGTCAGTGGGCTGGGATCAGTTGAAAGCGCCCAGGCTTCACGCCTGCGGTACCAAAGCCCCAGGGCATCTTTGGTTAGGGGAGACAGACCTGTCATAGACCGGTACCCCCCACCGTGTCCCCAGAGAAGCGCACAAAGATCAATTGAGGTTAAGTCCTGTTCAACCCGGGTAGCAATCTTAGTTAGGGGGCGGGGGAACCATTCCAAGAGTCGAGAAAGCACTGCAGACGCGTGATAGAGTTCAAAGTCTGGGAGGCCTGTACCCCCATTGGAGACGGGGGAGCAGAGCAGCGAATGTTTCAGCCTGGGGCATTTCCCCTGCCACACAAACCGAATGGCCATAGAGCGCAACGTACGGAAAAAAGCGGAGGGGAGAGCTATGGGGAGCGCTTGGAACAAGTACAGCAGCTTCGGCAAAATGTCCATTTTGAGAGTATTCATACGCCCAAACCATGACACCGGTAGGTCCATGCGCTTCTCCGTGAGGAGCCGAAGCTTGGTTAAGAGTGGAGTGTAATTTAAAGCGTATACCTCGGGCAAATGCGCTGGTATAGCAGTTCCCAGATAGGAGATGGATTTCTCCTTCCAATGGAAGGAAAAATTGGATTTGAGGAGGGCGAGGGTGTGCTGTGGTAGGGATAAGTTTAACGTTTCCGTTTTGGACAAATTTAATTTGTAGTTGCTGAGTCTGCCAAATCTGTCAATCTCTGCCAGGATGGATGGGATGCTCAGGTGGGGTCGGGTGACATAAAGAAGCAGATCATCTGCGTATAGGGAGAGCTTGCAATCAGCGGAGGGCGTTTGGATCCCATGAATATTCGGGTTGGCCCTAATCGCCTGAGCTAGGTGTTCTATCACCAGAGCGAACAGGAGAGGCGACAGGGGGCAGCCCTGCCGTGTACCGTTCTTGATCGATAGCACGTTCGACTGCGTGCCGTTGACTAGGGAGCGGAATACAGGGAAAGGATACGCGAGAGCATTTTAGGGCCTAATCCTATCTGGCGAAGAGTGGCTTCTAGAAAGGACCAACTGACCCTATCAAAAGCCTTCTCTGCATCACAGGAAAGAAGGCAAGATGGTAATCCGTGTCTCTGAGCATAAGCGATGAGGTGCATGGTCTTAGTAGTATTGTCTCGGGCCTCGCGACCCAAGACAAAGCCCACCTGGTCACCATGTATGATAGAGGGCAAGAGGGGGGAAAGCCTATCGGATAGAATTTTCGTGAAGAGTTTCAGGTCGATGTTAAGGAGAGAGATAGGCCTATAATTGGAACATTGAGACGGGTCCTTACCCGATTTGGGGATGACTACAATCTGGGCCAAGAGCAGGGACGGGGAGGGACGCACACCCTCCTCAATGGCGTTAAAGGCCTTTGCAAGTAGAGGAGCCAGGTGGGGAGCGAACAACTTATAAAAGCGTGCTGTAAAACCGTCCGGACCGGGGCTTTTGCCATTCTTAAGTTTTTTGATAACCAGCCGGAAGTCGGCCTCGGTCAGGGGAGAGTCCAGTTCCTCACTAGCGGAGGCCGGTATGGACGGGAGCGCGGTGTCTACAATATAGGAGGATAGCTCTGCCGGGGAGCCTCGAGATACGGGGCCGGGCCTAACTTGTTGGGGAGGGAGATTATAAAGATCGGCGTAGTAACGGCGAAATTCCTCTGTTATAGCGGCATTAGCCAACACTTTACCCCCACCGGGAGAAACAATGAAGGGTATGGGTTTTCTAGCCAGCCGTGGTTGGAGAGTGTTCGCCAAAAGTTTACCGCACTTGTTGGCTTGAGAGTAATGGGTGAAACGGCCCTTATCTCTCGCCACCAAGGAGCGGTCCGAGAAGATTTGTAATAGGTCCCGTCTCGCGCCCGCCAGATCCACCAAAGTGGCTGCATCAGGCGAACGTTTGTGTGAGTCTTCCAGGTTCGAGATAGTAGCCAGAAGGCGGGAAATGTCCGCCGAACGGGCTTTCTTGAGTCTGGAGCCATGTTGAATAAACTTACCTCGCAGAACACATTTAAGGGCTTCCCATTTCGTAAGTGGGTTGGTATCGTCGTGGGCGTGATCCGCGTTAAAGTTCACAATGGCTTGAACAATGTCGTCTGTGCAGGTCGGGTCTGTGAGAAGATTGTCATTTAGTCTCCAAGAGGTTCTGGACCTAGGAGGGGGGGCCCTCCCCAGCGCAACATGTACCGGGGCATGGTCCGACCAAAGCGTAAGACCAATAGAAGCAGAAGGAGAGAGGTCTAGCAATGATTGTGAAATGAGTACGTAGTCAAGTCTGCTGTATGTAGAGTGGGCAGGGGAATAGTACGTGTAGTCCCTGGTGGAGGGGTGAAGAGCTCTCCAGACATCCACCAGGGCGAGATCAGTAAGGATAGTGCGCAGCTTGGTCAGGGAAGCCAATGAAAGCGAGGACTTACCAGCCGACGTGTCTATGCGGGGCACCAGAGCCACGTTGAAGTCGCCACCCAGGATCATATTGGTCGTGCTAAACTTCTTCAAGCGGGATGTCATGGAGGTGAAGAACTGCAGCTGGTCCTGGTTAGGGGAGTACACGTTAATTACAGTATAGATCACATTCTTATATGATAATTTAAGAAAAATAAATCTCCCTTTAGCATCTATGAGGGTATCTAGGACATCTGGTGTGAAAGAGGCATGAAACGCAATAGAAACCCCTTTGGACTTTGCAGATGGGTTAGTGCTGTGGAACCAAGTGGGGTATTGCTTGTGAAGAAGGGTGGGGACAGAATCAGATCTGAAGTGGGTTTCTTGGAGAAGGAGGATCTGCGTACGTAATTTATGGAAATGGAATACTATCTGTCTCCTCTTCTCTGGGACATTGAGACCCCTGCAGTTCAGGGAGGACACCGTCAGGAAGCTAGGGGAGGCCATAAGTAATACAGTAGGAGGGGAGAGAAGCAACTTACCGGGAACGAGCACACCATCTCCAGAGCATGGGGAAGGGGAGGGGGGACAGTGGGCAGAGGACCAAGGGTAGAGTAAAGAGAAAAGGAAAAAGAGGGAAACAAAGAGAACAACGGGCCGGAGTGGCCTCACTAACATTGTCGCTAGCAACATTTCAGCTTGCACCGCAAGGGGAGCTGAAGGACCTAAGTGGGGTAACGTGGGTGTCGCACGGAGAGGCACCCGCACACTTAAACATCAAACATGTACAGTAATATAATAACGGCAATCATAATTAACTAGAACCCCAGTAGGACTACTTGCTGGAGAATAACAGGTACACCAAGCGAGAGGGATGTCCCCTCTCAAGTAACTAGGTAAATCCGTATCCTACAGGGTAATGTGGTAAACATCTGAACACGCCTTAGTGACAAGGGTGAAAATATCAAGAAAACAGTATAGGGAAGGGAGAGGCGGGAGGTGGTCCGCCTAGGTTGGGACGAGACAAGGCACAGTTCGCTGACTTGATCCAAGGGGAAACCAGGGGCCGCCAGGCCGGAGAGGGCCCGGGAAGAGGGGAGGGCACTACCCTACCACAGACCACCCGCCCCCCCAACCCAGCACCCCCCCTAAACCAAATGTCCCAAACAGCAAGGATCTCAGCAGAGGAAAGTCCATGAGCAGCAATATACAGTGACCCATAAGGCATGGGGGGTCAGAACAGCTCATCCATCAGGGTACTTGGTGGTCTCCGATCTGGATCGTCGAGGCTTCTTAGATTGTCTCTTCCAGCTGGAGGAGAGTTGAAAGCCAGGGGTAGCTGCTCGCAGCGGCCAGTCCGGGATGGAGATCTGCGGGAGCTCAAAGGTTCCCAAGAACTTGGGGAGGTCACCCAGCGAGCGAAAAACAGCCGATCTTCCATCATGGGAGGCTGACAGCTGAAAAGGGAAGCTCCAACGGTACTTGATGTTTTTAGCCTGCAGGGCTCCAGTAAGGGGCTTCAGGGCCCTACGTAAGTCAAGTGTCAGCTTAGAGACATCAGGCAGCAAGTGGATGCGGGTGTCATTAAAAAGGATGGCCTCCTGCGTGCGTGCGGCTTGCATGATAGCTTCCTTAATGGCAAAAAAGTGAACCCTGCAAATCACATCTCTGGGGTGATCTGGGCTGGGGTTCCTGGGACCCAGAGCCCTGTGTACTCGGTCCAGTTCTAAGGGGGCCTCCTTCTCCTTCTGCAGCAGGTCATTAAACAGGGCCACCACTGCGAGGGCCAGATCCCTGGTCTCAACTGACTCAGGGAGGCCGCGAATGCGAATGTTATTGCGCCTGGCCCTGTTCTCCTGGTCGTCCTGGGATAGCATAAGCTGTTGAATCTGAACAGTGTGGTCATTGAGAATAGCTTCATGAGATTGCAATGTGGTTACAGTCTCCTCCACACGCTGCTCTACGTCCTCCAGCCTGTCAGTAACATCTCTGCGCAGCTCAGAGATCTCCTGCTTGTAGGATCTCTCCATTCGCTGAACGCAGGCCTCAAAGTCATGCCTGGTAGGTAGGGCTTTAATGTAGGCCTCAAGATCCCAGCCCCCATAGGAGCGGTGAGAGTCTGGGGAGTGCCCGGCCGATCGGATGGAGCCAGTATCGGAATCGGGGGGGGAGCTCGCCCTCTGCCTGGTCTTCATACCTGTAGCTGAGCGCTGCGAGGAGGCTCCGTGAGAGGCCGCGTGGGATCCAGAAGGACGGGCCGTCGCCATCTTGGCTGGGGATGGGTCGCGCTGCTCCGGCCGGATTTTGGCAAAGAAACGCTCGATTTCGCCGTCCCTGCCTGGATCGGTGTTACGGTGAGTCTCACCCCCTCCCTTCCGTCCCATTACCGGAGTGTCTGGCGCGTCAGGGCTGTTGTTAGGGCCGTTATGCTGGCAGTGTGTGCGGGAGCTCCAGGCACAAGCGTCCTACTCCTCCATGCGCTAAGCCACGCCCCTGAAAAAGTGTTTTAGGCTGATCCCAGGAATCCAGAAATTATGCTTCCCTGATTTAATAGGTAGTTGCGTTTTTAGATTGTGAGTGCTACATATAATTTCCAGTAGCTTGAAAAAAAGAAAATTACATTTAATGGGCAATCAAGTGGAGTCATTAGGAACTGAAATTATGCTGAGATTTTATTTACATTTTAGCTGCTGCATTATGTACCAACTGTAGGTGGTGTACAGCTTTGTATGGGAGCCCCATATAGAAGTTTTAAAAATATTAATTATTTTTGGTAGATTAAATTTGTGAGGAGGTGTTCCTTGGGTATAAAAGTTAAGTCACGGTCTCGTCCAGGTTGCAAACATGAGTTCTGAGCTATGGAAATGTGTTTCACAGAACTAAAGGTGTGTGTTGGGGATCTTGCCATATTGATTGTAGGCTCTGGCCTTTGAAAAAATGAAATGCACCCTTTTTAGGTTTTGATGTCAACTAGATTTTGTTCATTCAGTTTTGATACTTGTCTGATTGGGAATGTATTGCTGGTGACAGGGCTTTAATACCAGGTTTAAAGGATAAATACAGCTGCATTGCATTGGAAAGACAGACTTTGGTTTTGGATTATGTTACCCAGTGGCAGTATATAGACTTCAGACAGCATTGGGAAAAGGTCTGGACTTAGGGGTACATGTCCTCCTTTCTGTTTTAACCTACTTTTTTGTTTTTTGAATGACATTTAGAAATGGGTAAGTTTTGAGACCTAGTAATTGATTAACTGGCAAACTGGATTTTTACTTTACAAAGGATTTTTTACTTTGCAATTACATTTTCCCTTAGCTTCCCTTAGCTTAGTGAATGTGATCAAATTTCACTTTACCACTACTCAATCTGGTGCAAAGGAGACGGGGGGAAAAAAAAGGATATTTTTATATATAATACAATGGGGCAAAAAAGTATTTAGTCAGCCAGCAATTGTGCAAGTTCTCCCACTTAAAAAGATGAGAGAGGCCTGTAATTGTCATCATAGGTATACCTCAACTATGAGAGCCAAAATGTGGAAACAAATCCAGACAATCACATTGTCTGATTTGGAAAGAATTTATTTGCAAATTATGGTGGAAAATAAGTATTTGGTCACCTACAAACAAGCAAGATTTCTGGATCTCACAGACTTGTATGTTGTTCTATCTCTGTCCTCCACTAATTACCTGTATTAATGGCACCTGTTTGAACTTGTTATCAGTATAAAAGACACCTGTCCACAACCTCAAACAGTCACACTCCAAACTCCACTATGGTGAAGACCAAGGAGCTGTCGAAGGACACCAGAAACAAAATTGTAGACCTGCATCAGCCTGGGAAGACTGAATCTGCAATAAGCAAGCAGCAATCTTGCCAGTTGAATCTTGCCATCATCTTTAATTTGCAGTCCTATTGTTTGGTCTGTCCATGGCCCCCCAGGTGGTGTCTGTATTGGGGCAACTGGACGATCTGCTACTAAGGAAGCAATCCATTTATTGTCTGGAGCACAGCGTGTCTTTCACGGTATACACTCCAGAAATCAGCAGTGGTTGGAATATCTGGGCCTGCTCCTGGACACTGGCAAAGGTGATTCTCCCTCCAGGGCAGTGCATTGCATTAGAAATCAGGTGCTCACCATTAGGGCCCTGATGTATCTCTTAATTTGTCTCTGCTTGAGGGTTCTGGGGAAGATGGTTGCTTCGTTCAAGGTGATTCCCTTTGCTCAGTTCTATTAAATACCACAGCAACAGAATTTCCTGATGGCATAGCAATGTACTTTTATCCCCACACTTTTTGGTTCTTTGACTAGTGGATGACTCCCCATAGGTTGGAGGCGGGAAGTATTTTCTCCCCCTTTCCTGAAAGGTGTTGACAATGGACACCAGCTTGACAAGTGGAGATCGGGGAGCTCTGGATCACTTTTGGTGTAGGGAACTTGGTCTCTGCAGGAGAGGTCCCTGCCCATCAATGTTTTGAAGCTTGGGGTGGTCCACTTGGTTCTCTCGCATTGGTCAAATCCTGGTAAGGGTTCAGTTATCAGACAATGCGACAGATGTGACATATATATCATTTATCAAGTAGGCGACTTGAGCTAGGTGGACCGGAAGGAGGTGGGACTTCATCTTGTCATGAGCAAAGCTTCATGTCCCTGCTCTTTCACAGTTTACATTTTGGGAGTGGAAAATTGGCAGGTGGACTTCTTCAGCCAACAGCAGTTATTACTAAGGGTGGGCGCTCCACATGGATGTTTTCAAGGCTCTCTGTTAGCGGTGGGGCATGTTGGATGTAGATCTGTTGGCATCCTGGTTCAATGGAAAACTAGACAGGTTAATTTCCAGGACCAGGAATCCTCATGCGTTTGTAGTAGATGCCCTGGTGCAGCATGGGACCTATTATCTGTGATGTATACCTTTTCTTTCATTACAGTTTCTTCTGTGTCCACGTCACAATACTCCAGGGTGAGGAAACACTGTGATTCTGAGCCAGGCAAACATGGTATTCTGACAATGTCAACACGTTGATAGACATTCCTTGGGGGCTTCCAACTTTGCCAGATCTCCTTTCGCAAAGTCTGATCTTCCATCCTTCTATACGGTTGCTGGCTTTGACAGCATGGCTCTTGAAGGATTGGGAGTATCTGATGCTATTATTCCCACACTTTAGTGAGCCAGGAAGGACCTGGAAAACCTATGTGACCCGGTGTGAGTCAAGGAAGTTTCAGGTATGTTGTGGGCCATATTTTGCCTTTTCTCCAGTCTGGGTTTGATATGTGGCCAGCCTTGAGTGCAATGAAGGGGCAGATTTCTGCCATAGCAGTTTTTTTTTCTTTAATGGACAATTGTTTCTCATTCTTTAGTGTGTGCCTGTGTTCAGAGTGTCAGGCATATTGTTCCTCTGACCAGGTTGTTTTGACTCCATAAGATCTTAATTTGGCACTGTCAGTTTTATATAGAATGCCATTTGAGCCAATTTAAGACCTTCCTTTTGATGCAAAATATTGTGTTCCTGGTTGCCATTTCTTCAGCACAAAAGGTGACGCAACTGGCACATCTTTCTTTTAGGGAGCTGTTTCTAGTACTTCAATATGAAGGTGATTCTTATTTCAATCTTGGCTGTTGTTTTTGCCAAAGGTGTCCTGTGAAATGTCCTGTGAGACAGGCCTCAGTCGCAAAGGGACAAACCCATCCGAAGTTCAGATGTGGTTTGTGCTGCCAAAAGTAGAAAGAGGAGGGGTATGCATCAGCCTTTTTAGTTTCTTCCTAACATGGCTGCAATTGAGAGGTCTACATCACAGCTGAAAAGGAAAAATAGTGATGGCTGAAATCAACTTTTGCTAATAATATGTGTACAATAAGTGCAGAATTGATACCAGAATACACACTCAGGAGGGTATCAATAGAAAAACACAATAAAAAACAAATAAATTGTGAGATGATCCATATGTGCAAAAAACAACCTCAGGTGTAGCAAATGTCCAGTTCTGAATAGTAGTACTTATGATACAAAAGGGTTCCACACCCACTTTGAGCTTTCAAACAAAAACACAGGCAGACACCTTGAAAACTCCTTGCTGCTTTTAAGAAACGTAAATCCTTGGAAGTTGACATGGACTTGATTTTAACAAAAAGCGAAACAAAATCAGCTGTGTGGTTCCAAAGTTTTACCATGGAACATCATGTGTTAATAGTTCCATAATATAAATATTTTGTATTTTAACAGTGCTACTGCAGCATTTTTCTTGCTGTTTATTTTGCGTTTTGCACTTCCCTCCCAGGACTTTTGGACAAAGTAGGGAAAAAAAAAAGTAATTGCAACGTTTTGTGTCTGCTCCACATAGCTGCTTGGTGAGCCTTAAAAGCTCTAGTAACACTTATATTGTTTCCCTATTACTGTAGACCTAAAGGAAAACTTCTTAAAATTGTTTTTCCCTAAATCAAAAAAAAAAAAAGAAGAAAACTCCTTGCTGCTTCAGGGCGATATAACTCAAAAGGAAAAAAGGAAAAGAGATATGGTGCAATACTGTGGATCACAGATTAGGCATGGACAACAGCAAAAAAGCAGATGCACTCACAAATCCCCTCTTCAGATACAGCTTTTGAACATAACCTTACAAGTGGCTCAGTATAGCGATCTCCTCACACGGATGAACGTCCGTTGACCGCGTCACTAGGCTTCTCCCCCACGCGTTACATCACTCGGCACGTGACTTAATCATGGGTTGCCAAAGGTTAGGCAACCCATGATTAGGTCACGTGCCGAGTGATGTAACGCGTGGGGGAGGAGACTAGTGACACGATCAACGGACGTTCATCCGTGTGAGGAGATCGCTATACTGAGCGGCATTTGCCACATACTTGGTTGGCTAGTTTTACCACTATGAACAGTGGGTTGCTCTAAAGAATCATTGCATTTTCTACCTTAGCCTGCTGTACATGCAAAATGGATGTCAGTCAATGGGCATTAAATGTGACATTCTTTGGAGAATTGGAGATTGCTTTAAGAAAGGGGATTGTGTTTAAGAAATATGTTCCTTAAAGTTGAACTAAATGTTCCTTCAAAAAATATAAGAACTGCATGAAATTCCCCCTTTAGTGCAATTGCTAAACAATAAAGTAAACAAACATTCTGCAAATAAGATTTTTAACTGCTCGAATCTTACCTGCATGCACAGTGAAATTTTGGGTCAAGCAAGATTGCACTTTAAAAATTACACACGTCTTTGGATAGTATTACATTACCTATCTACCATAGAACATAGGCACAAGAACGAAGAGGGTGTGATGTAAGTGATGGGGGTCACCCAGGGAAAGGGAATATGGATGAGCCTTGGTATTTAGTCAAAATTTTATACAAAAGGAGACATTGACTGTAGAGACACAGAACAGAAGGAAAGACGGTAAGTTTGGCAACATGGCAGAACGAAAAAATTGCCTTTAGATACACTTTTTTAATATTTTTTTGCTAAATAATTCAATATGTTTTTCAGGAAAATTGATTATACAGGTCATTTGTTGTTCCAGCAAGACATAATGAATTCTGTCTGTCCGCCTTTGAAATAAAACACTAGACATTAGTTTGCTTGCTTTATACCATATAACACCATCAGATGACAATTTTTCCCTGTCTACATAGTGTTGTGCCTTTTTCAGAGATAAAGGCAGGAACACCTGCTGGAAACACAAAAGAGCTTGCAGATGTACATAACAAAGAGCGTGTCTGTCATCTGCAAATGTTTCTTACAAAAGCAGCCCTGTAGAATTGAACCCTCACTAAGGGGAAGTGTTATGCGTCTTTGCACATGGCATATGACACATGGCCTGAATGAGAATTTTTATATATTTAATTCTGCCTAACAACAACAAAAAATATTTGTATACTCCTACAACCCATAGCATATAAACTATGACCAAAAATGTACTGCACACCTAATGTGTTTTTTTTATCACTATTTAAAATGATAAAACCTCCACACCTTCTAATTGCTTGTATTCTATCTTGTTAACATGGTTTAACTGCAACTAAAAGAACCAGGGAGGTTCTGTAAAGTGAAAGCAAGTCACAAGGCTCCCCGGTGGGTGGGGCAAAACAGGTCGGGGAGCATGGCCCAAGGAGCGGCATTGACTGAGGCTTTCACATGTATACATCCATACTAGGAACGGCCATGTTGAGTGGCGGTTCCAAGCTAAAATGTTTAACGCTTACTGGATGAGTTTTTCTTATGATGGTATGCCTACATTCCTGACTGCCAATAGTGCTCTACATCTCAGCCTGGAACAACACCACAAAGTACTTATGTCCTTATTTCCTAGGCACAAACAGGACTAAATTGAGCTGATGTACAATCTGATTAGCTGCATCCTGTTCATTCTGTGATTTTCTTGTTGAATTTTAGCTTGGGTGCAGTGCATGGATTTTGTTTCTGTTTTTCCTAAGGCTTGCTTTTACCAGTTCTTCACTCCTGGTATTATACAGACACTGGCTGTCATGTGAAATTATTAATTAAAATGGTGTATTCAGCATGTCACAGCCCCTTGATAAATACATGTTTTTCATATTTACCTGTATGTGTTAATAGCTTACCCTAATTACATTATTCTGACTTGTGCAGCATCTTGCATTCACTTCTGGCTGTACAATCAATGCCGGGTTAGTGTGATGCGGTCTATTATAGTGCAGTATGTCACCCCCAGAAAGTTTTTAACTTCTGTCAACATCCATTAACCTTAGGCCATTTTGTGGCTTAACAGAACATTTTAACTTTTTCTCCACTTGTAACCATATATAGAGGAAGAGCAAATGTATGATTTACAGTGGATATAAAAAGTCTACACACCCCTGTTAAAATGTTAAGTTTCTGTGATGTTAAAAAATGAGAGAAAAATAAATAATTTCAGAACTTTTTCCACCTTTTAATGTGACCTATAAACTGTACAACTCAATTATAAAACAAACACATCTTTTTTTTTGGGGAGGGGGAAGTAAAAATAAAATAATGTGGTTACATAAGTGTGCACACCCTTTTATAACCGTACATGTAGCTGTGTTCAGAATTGGACTCCTTTCACACCAAAAGCGCCCGGGGTATCGGCGGTAAAGCGCTGCCATTTTTAGCTTTTCCGACGTTTGTGTGGCGCTATTCGGCTACTAGCGGGGTGCTTTTAACCCCCACTAGTGGCCGAAAAAAGGGTTAAAATTGGCCAAAAAGCGCTGCTGCAGCAGCATTTGATTTCAATGAGCAGGTGTGCTTTAGGAGCGGTGTATTCCTACAGCGCCTCAAAGATGCGGCTGGTAGGACATTTTTGACCGTCTTGCCAGCACACCGCTCCAGTGTGAAAGCCCTTGGTCTTTCACGCTGGAGTGAGAGAAGAGGCTTTTTCAAGGCGCTTTGCAGGTGCTATTTTTAGCGCTATAGCGCCTGCAAAGTGCCTCAGTGTGAAAGTAGCCTTAGGAGCGGGGTATTTACCACTCCTAAAGTGCTGCAAAGAAGCTGCTGACAGGACTTTTTTGACACCCTACCAGCGCAGTGCCCCAGTGTGAAAGCACTTGAGCACTCATCTAAAAGACCTCTGATTAAACACAAATAAAGTTCAGCTCATACTCATACTTTGCAACATGACAAAATGTGGAAAAATTCAATGGGTACGAATACTTTTTCAAGGCACTGTATTTAATAATAAAACCCCTGTGCCATAGAAGACAAATACCTATAGAACACTTTACACCAGCCATCACTAAATGGCAGCCCGCGGTCCGAATCCGGCCCGGGTGATGCTTCTGCCTGGACCGCCATGCCGCCAGTACAATTTTAAAAGTTAGTGATGGTTTGCTGGGGCCGCGGGTTTCCCCAGCAACCAGTGACGCTGAGAAGACAAGCTTGCATTCACGGGCGATGGGGCCTGACGTCACGTGCGTGCCCCGCCCCCTGCAGCTTGCGGTCCACTCCTGGCTCTCCTTGCGAGATTGGGGCATGACGTCCCGTGCGCGCCCCGCCCCCCTTGCTACTCGCGGTCCCGGGCTCTCCTTATCGTGCAGCTTTCACCCATCTTCCATGCAAGGTATGTGACAAGTTAAATAGTTGTCACTAATGGGCAGATTTGTTATTGTGTACACTGCTGGGCATATGTCATTAATGGTCACGCTGATGGGCACCTTTTTTTATGTTAAGGGGCACTCTGATGGACAAATTTTATATTAAGGCGCATGCTGATGGGGTATATTTTAAATGTGCACACTGATGAGCATATTTTGTTATAGGGGCACACTGATGGACATATTTTGTTGTGCCTATCAGAGTGCCCCTTAACATAAAATATGCCCATCAGTGTGCACATTAAAAATATACCCATCAGCGTACCCCTTACACCTGATGTAAAGGGGCGCTGTGATGGGGACACCTGATGTAAAGGGATGCTGTGATGGGGACACCTGATGTAAAGGGATGCTGTGATGGGGACACCTGATGTAAAGGGATGCTGTGATGGGGACACCTGATGTAAAGGGATGCTGTGATGGGACACCTGATGTAAAGGGATGCTGTGATGGGGACACCTGATGTAAAGGGATGCTGTGATGGGGACACCTGATGTAAAGGGATGCTGTGATGGGGACACCTGATGTAAAGGGATGCTGTGATGGGGACACCTGATGTAAAGGGATGCTGTGATGGGGACACCTGATGTAAAGGGGCGCTGTGATGGGGACACCTGATATAAAGGGATGCTGTGATGGGGACATGTGATGTATAGGGATGCTGTGATGGGAACACCTCATGTAAATGGATGCTGTGATGGGGACATCTGATGTAAAGGGGCGCTGTGATGTATAGGGATGCTGTGATGGGAACACCTGATGTAAAGGGATGCTGCGATGGGGACACCTGATGTAAAGGGATGCTGTGATGGGACACCTGATGTAAAGGGGCGATGTGATGGGGACACCTGATGTAAAGGGGTGCTGTGATGGGACACCTGATGTAAAGGGGTGCTGTGATGGGACACCTGATGTAAAAGGATGCTGTGATGGGGACACCTGATGTAAAGGGGCGCTGTGATGGGGACACGTGATGTATAGGGATGCTGTGATGGGAACACCTCATGTAAATGGATGCTGTGATGGGGACATCTGATGTAAAGGGATGCTGTGATTGGGACACCTGATGTAAAGGGATGCTGTGATTGGGACACCTGATGTAAAGAGGCGCTGTGATGGGACACCTGATGTAAAGAGCCGCTGTGATGGGACACCTGATGTAAAGGGATGCTGTGATGGGACACCTGATGTAAAGGGGCGCTGTGATGGGGACACCTGATGTAAAGGGATGCTGTGATGGGACACCTGATGTAAAGGGGTGCTGTAATGGGGACACCTGATGTAAAGGGATGCTGTGATGGGACACCTGATGTAAAGGGGCACTGTAATGGGGACTTGAGATTCGGATCTCGGCCCAAAGACCATTTTAGTGACCGGACCTCCTTGAATTTTAATTCAAGACCCCTGCTTTACACCATCATAAACTGGATAGATAACTAGCCAACAAGTATATCGCTTTTTTACCAATGCCAGATGATTGAAAGATATTCTCTCTTTCTCTTACTCTCTTTCTCTTTCCCTTCTTCAAGTGTCTGTACCTGTCACATTCCCCTCTCAGTGCTTCTCCCATTCTTATGCTAGTTTCCATTTCCTATTGAAGAATCACTGACTGGTTCAAAAATCATATCTTTCTCATGAAAGTGATTGGATGGTAACTCAAGCTCCCTTTGATATAGTATGAGACCTATTTTTGCTTCACAAAGAGGCCCTTCTAACAGTTTATCACAGTTATAAATTTGTACCACTTGCCCCGCCCTATTAGATTGTAAGCTCTTATAACCAGGACCCTCCTAACCCTTTCGTATTGTATTATAACTGTATTGTATCCCTTTATGTTGTAAAGTGCTGTGAAAACAGTTGGCTCTGTGAATTGTTCACACTCATTCTGTCATGGCATAGTTAAATTAACTATTGCACAGTCCACATTACTGTATCTGTCTAATTTTGATGTAGAATAAAGTTCATAATCATAAGACCGCTGTTTGCCTTATTCCCTTCCTCCCTGTTGAACTTCTCGGGGTATCTTCCCCACTTTGTATCTTTATAATCCTTTGTGTTCAGGAGGGATAGGCGCCACCTAAATCAGTGACTTAGCATAGTTTGTTTTGAAATCTTTGAAAATGTATTAAATATACAAAAAAAAAACGAAAAAAATCACATGTGCAAAAGGTATTCAGTCTTTGCCACGAAAAATTTAACTCAGGTACATTCTGTTTCCACTGATCATCCTTGAGATGTTTCTACAACTTGATTGGAGTCCACCTGTGGTGAATTAAGTTGATTGGACATGATTTGGAAAGGCACACACCTCTCTATATACAGTGCTTTGCAAAAGTATTCACCCCCTTGGCATTTTTCGTGGATTGTTTGAGGATTTGCATCATTTCATTTACAGAACATGCCCACAACTTTTTTTTTTTATTATTGTGAATCATATAACAAATAGGACAAAATAACAGAAAAAGTCAATGGGCCAGATTCAGGTAGATGGGCGAATCTTTATTTTGGAGTAACGTTTCTCATTTACGTTACTCCACCGAAACTTTAGGAGCAAGTACTGTATTCACAAAGCACTTGCTCCTAAAGTTGCGGCGGCGTAGCGAAAATGAGCCGGCAGAATTCAAATTGGGCGGGTAGGGGGCGTGTATTATTTAAACTAGGCGCGATCCCGCGGCGAACGTACTGCGCATGCGTCGACTGTCAGTGTGCATGCTCCAAATTCTGTCAGTGAACGTCAATGACGTCAATCCCCATTCACAGACTTTTTACGCAAATGACGCGAAAATTTTTAAATTCGACGCGATGACGACGGCAATACTTAACATAGGATACTCCACTAGGGGGCTGGTTTTTCTTTACGCCGCGTATCTCTTACGGAAACGTCGGAAAGTCACTGCGTCAGGCCCGAATACGATCGTGAATTGCCGATTCTCGCTGATTAACATATTCTCGGCGTTAATCAGCGGGAACGCCCCGAGCGCCATTTTTAAAATTGCAGTTCCGATAAGAAGGCGAAATACAATTTCGCCGCTCGTATAGGAACTCCAACCCGGCGTTTCTTGTTTTCTGCTTACAGAAAACAGAAACGCTGGCTCAAAGTGAGAGTTAGGCTGGAGTATCACTGATACTCCAGAGTAACTCTACCTGAATCTGGCCCAATGTACATAACCTTTCACTCCCCTAAAGTCAATACTTTGTAGAGCCACCTTTAGTGGCTATCACAGCTCCAAGTTGATTTGGATAGGTCTCTATGAGCTTTCTACATCTTACCATTGGGATTTTTGCCCATTCCTCCTTGCAAAACTGCAGCTCCTTCAAGTTGAATGGTTTGTGCTTGTGAACAGCAATCTTCAAGTCTGACCACATTTTTTCTATTGGATTGAGTTCTGGTCTTTGACCAGGCCATTCCAACACATTTACATGTTTTCCCATAAACCACTCAAGTGTGGCTTTTGCAGTGTGTTTGGGGTCATTGTCCTGCTGGAAGATGAACCTAGCCTCAAATCACACACAGAGTGGTACAGGTTTTGCTCAGAATATCCCTGTATTTAGCATCATCCATCTTTCCCTCAACTCTGACCAGTTTCCCAATGCCGACAGCTGGTGTTCTTTGGGTGATGTGTTGGGTTTGCGACAGACAGCGTTTTCTTTGGCCAAAGTTCAATTTTAGTCTCATCAGACCAGAGCACCTTCCGCCATACATTATGTAATTGTGACAATTTGAGACAAATAATTAAGTCAATTTTGGAATAAGACTATAACTTGTGTAAATGTGGAAAGTGAAGCGCTGTGAATACTTTTAGGATGTACTTTATTTATGTACAATATATACTATGTGGATGTGTAATTCTGTGATCTATTTATGAATACATTGGGGATTGTAGGAATACATTTGAGGATTGCTGCATCAATCTTTTCACTAAAAAAGGCAGTCGATATAAGCTGCACTCTGGGCAGATTTTTTATTTTTATTTACTATAAATGTAATTTCTTGGCTTTCAGAAATTCCTGTATTTCCGAATATAGGGTTTCTTCCACTGAGAAATCCCCCCTGAAAGCAGTCATAAGAAGGGCAGTGTCACAATTTCATCTTGAAGGGCCATTCGCTGCTATGCCCATTATTTCTTCAGTCAACAATCTTGTAGCGTTCCCTGTGTGGTAGGGGAGGGCTCTGAGGAGTCACCTGACCCTCTAGGTAGACTTGACTGTGTTAAGGTGGGGCTGTTTGTCCTATGCTGCAGTATAATGATGTTAAACCAGCCTTTCATAAACCTTTTCCACACAGAGGAACCCTTGAAATAATTTTCCCTTACTAAAAATTACTGCAGCTACAACTCATGATATATTAATGTGGTTGTGCCGCCCAACAGGCATATTATTTGTTATATATACATATTGTTTCTCAACCATTTATTATGTACCTTATGTTTTGTTTACATGCTACCATCTAGTGACCGTTTATGGTACTGCACAGTTTCTGTATTTCTTTTGTTTGTTCTATGACACACTTCCTTTCTGTGCATGCTCCATCCTTCTTCCTGAGGTTTGTATTTCCTGGCTAATGGAGAACAGCTTAACAGGCCTCATGTAACATGGCCACATGTATTCTGCATAAGTAAGCTACAGACAGTATCATCTTTTGACCGCACAATACTACAACCTGTTCTTCTGCTGTAACCTTTCACATGATGTATTCTAATGTTTTGGATTAAAGCAACTTCTGTGAATAGAATCGGTATTGGGGAGTTCAAGCTATCTGATAAGGATTGTCCTCAGTGATTATATCTTCTTATACAGGCCAGGCATAGAGGTCTCAAAAGGGATACCGTATTTTTCGCTCTATAAGACGCACCTGACCATAAGACGCACCTAGGTTTTAGAGGAGGAAAACAAGAAAAATAAATATTCTGAACCAAATGGTGTACTATTTTTTTTTTATTATTGTACTACTACTATAGGTGGGTGGTGGACACACAGCAATACCATCCCATCTATTAAATCAGCTCAGCTACACTATATCTGGTGGTGGTGGTGGACACAGCAACCCCCCCCCTTCTCAGATCAGCTCAGGGTAGCAGGGCAGACACAAACACCCCTTAAGCCTCTTCTATCACATTAGCTCAGGTGATGAGCAATTGATACCATACCAGCTCACACCTCCCACCCCCTTATCAAGGGCTCACCTCAGGCAGTGGAGGACACTGCCATTATAATCCCCTCTGGCTGGCTCAGATGTACCCAGGAAACAGCTAGAAATGAGGACTGGGGACATCGTTTACAGCAGCAGCTGTGTGGGAAGGAGCAGGAAGTCAGACAGGACTAGACCATGGCGCCGGAAGGCGGGGGGGGTTCAGCTGAAAAAAAAAAGCAAAAGCTCTCACTGCCTTCAGGATGGTGTCACCTCTGGTGGGTGACACCCGACCTGGGTGCAGAGCGCACCCCCATAGCACCGCTACTGACATCATAGCACCACTACTACACCCCATGTTTTGACATCCGGGGAAAAACGTCTCCCCCCGCTCCCTCTTGGTATGCCCCTGCTAGGATGTGCCGCACATTTCTGTCATCTCTCCTTCATAGAGAAGGAGAGAGGGATTTTAAAACGGCGGCGGTTGCGACGGGGGGGGGGGGTTAGTGCCTGGTCAGTCAGTATTCACACTATAAGACGCAGGGACATTTCACCCCGTTTTTGGGGGGTGAAAAAGTGCGTCTTATAGTGCGAAAAATACGGTAAATCGCTTTGCAACAATCAGAGTCAGAATAGTGATGGTCAATAGAGCGCTCCTTACACTTGTGGACATTGGGAAGAATTCCCCCTTAGCTAAAAGGATCAGTGGTGTCAGTGGGAACTTATCTCAGAGGCAGAAATTGCTCATTGCTCAAGAAACCCCTAGTAACCTCTGGAGGAACCCTAGTTGAGAAAACCTAGTGTTAAACTAGCAACTTTGTAGAGACTGAGAAAGCAATAATTCACTGAGCTTGCTGATGTAATACAGCATCTCATATTCAGTATATACTGGGCTCGTTAATAGTATAACATTTGTGGCGTTTTTTTCCCACTGTACTCAAATGCTTTAGAGGTGACTATCTCTGATGCATCCGAGTGAGACCAATAAAACTCAGACTTTCTGGATTATTGCTGTCTCATATAACCAAGTGTTAAATTTGTTGAGTTTTACAGTAAGTCAGTCTCAGTATTGATTCTATAGGTTGTTTAAAATCTTTTATTTAATAAACTCCATCTAAGCATAGTACTGCAGCACACCTGTTGTATCAAGGATGGATGGACTTTAAATGTACCTTAAAGCGGCTGTATACCTTGATTGCACATTTATCTCCTAAACCTGTACAGTTTAGGAGATAATCACCTTGCATGCAGCCACTGACGTCAGCGGTGCGTGTGCTCTAAAGGTCTGGCAGATGGTGCCGGAACGATAGATTCCCACGTGCACGTCATTGTGGCTTCGACCACTCACAGCGCCTGAGCCGCGAACCCGGAAGAAACGTAGAGGGAACATGTCAGCTCCCTCAGCGGTGACTGGGAGGCAGTGTGGGGGGGCTATGTTGTAAGGTAAGTGTTTCATAATGAGCTAGTATGCGGTGCATAATAGCCCATTATGCCTTTGTCTTTCTAGGTGTGTTTTTATAAAAAAAATTATTCGGGGCATACAACTACTTTCAATTCTGCATATCTATAGTCATCCTTTTTTTTATTGAATTAATCCCATAACATACTTGTTGATAGTTAATTTTGAGGCCGGGTTCACACTGGTACAGCACGAGTCATACGACTTTCATCCTACTTTGCTCTGCGACATCAGTCCTACATCAATCCTACATTGTTCCTAAATCCATCCCACTTAAATGAACAGGATACTACTTTGATCTAACTGTAGTTTGACTTGTCCTTTCACCAATCAAAACAATCCCAGTGTGAGAAATTCCTTTTACTGCTGCTGTAATCAAAATGTCAGATGTCAAAAGTCAGATGGTAAGGACAAGGATCCTACTTTGATCCGACTTGATATTTAATGGGCTGAAGTAGGATCAAAGTTGGACCAAAGTAGTACAGGGAACATTTTCAAAGTCGGACCGACTTGTGTCAGACCAGTTAAGACGGTTCTCATAGGGAAACATCGATTTTCACACATCATGTGACATGAACTCCCAATGTCGGAGCGTTTGTCGTACAAGTGTGAACCCAGCCTTAAGGAGCATTCATTTATAACAACAGTGTACAATACTGCTGGTTCTGTGATCAATATGACACAATTAGCTGTGCCCTTGTAAATTATTTCCATGTGTTTCTCAGCCCACACTTCACACCAAGCTTCCTGACAAGGTAATAAACAATTGGATAAATCTGATGTTGATTGCAACCTTTAAGAATTCACCAACTTGTTAAAGACATGTTAATATATTTTAGGGAAATTGGCTAATTAAAACACTACATAGAATCAACTTTTAGGCCTCGTACACACGAGGCAATCGATTTGTTCAAAACGGTCTGTCCGACCGATTTGAACAAATCTGTCTTCTGGCATTTTGGTTTGCTCGCGTGTACACACGAGAAAACCAAAATCCCCGCCAGCAGACAGCGCGCTGACGTGTCGGTGACGTGGCGGTGACGTTGACGCCGCCACGTCACCGCACCAGGAAGTAAAACACTTACGCGCATGCGTCGAAATCATTTGGCGCGTGTGCGAGAAGACATACTAACCAGCAGACATGTCGGGCGGACGGGTTCCCAGCCGACAGATTTCAAAGCTGCCCGTACACACGGCTTGCCCGTACACACGGTCGAATCTGTTTGCTGGGACGGTCGGGCCGACCGTTTCCAGCAGACAGATTTGATCGTGTGTACGAGGCCTTACAGTGGTTGTTAGAGAAGTTGGTTGTCTTTAGGCTCGGTTCACATTAGTGCAAAGAGTTTTGAATATGATTTGAAGTGTGATTATGGCTATAATGGCAATTTTGGTGTCAGTGCTTTAGGATTGTGATGCGGTTTTATTGCTGTGAGTTTTTGGACTAGATTTTCATGAACTACTACTACTATTTATCAAAAAACACATGAACATGCATTTCCATTGAAGTCTATGGACACATAATTGCTCTGCATCACACCAAAGTAGCATAGGACCCTTCAATACCAAATCGCATTAGAATAGAAATAACATGATTTTCAATAGTGGCCGTTCACATCAATGCAACACAGCTGTAATGTGACTTTGGGGAGGGCACCTGTGCTACTTTGATGCAATGCAGTGTGATTTATTATTATTATTATTTATTTTTTTATCTATAGACTTTAGTGGAAGCATCAGAAATGCGTGAACATACCCTTTGATACAATTTTGTTGAGTTTTCCCAAGTAGTAGTATCAAGCCATGAAAAGTGTGTCCAAAGACACACATCAATAAAATAGACAGCCACAAAGCACTAATACAAAAGTCGTACAGCACCTGCACTGCATAATTGCACCTCAAATCGCATTAAAAACTGATCGCCCAGTGAACCAGTCCTTAAAGTAAATCATTTTTCAGCGCCTTTCCTTTTCATGAAATCTTTTGGGTAATTCCTTTTATATCCTACAGAAGACATTGAAGATGCATACTTTAGTAAACATGCTATTTGGATGGTGAGACCACACAAAGCTCATGCTGGGTTAATCCTATTCCTCTATTGATGCAAGTCATTACTGTTGAAAAGGTTACGAAAATAGATCAAAGACACCAACCTACGGATAAACTAATTGATATAATGATGAAATAGTAGAGCGCTGCTTTTTATTCCTTTAGAATGTTCTAAAGCTGGGCAATGGCAGCTCCCATATTTCTGTGCTGACAGGCTCTTAGTAAATATATTTTAAAGTTGCAGACCTTTTTGTTAGTAATATTTAATTTTTGATAAAAAATGCTAAAATATTAGGAGTAATACAAGTTATTTTAAAATATGGTTACATTTTAGTCCAAGTACTTGTGGTTGATCATGGACTATTTTAACCACTTCAGCCCCTGAAGATTTGATCCCCTTCCTGACCAGAGCATTTTTTGCGATTCGGCACTGTCGCTTTATCTGACAATTGCACAAATGTGCGATGTTGTACCCAAACAAAATTGACGCCTTTTTTTTTCCCCCTCACAAATAGAGCTTTATTTTTTGCGTTTTTTATTTTTTGCGCTATGAACAAAAGAAGAGCGACAATTTTGAAGAAACCTGGTTGAACTAGATGGACTTGTATTTTTTCAACCTAACTAACTATGTAACACAATATCTTTTACTTTTTAATATAATAAATATCCCAATTATTATCCTCAGTTTAGGCCGATATGTATTCTTCTACATATTTTTGGTAAAAAAAAAAAACGCAATAAGCGTATATTCATTGGTTTGCGCAAAAATTATAGCGTCTACAAAATAGGGAATAGATTTGAGGCATTTTTATTATTTTATTTTACTAGTAATGGCAGTGATTTTTTATTGGGGCCACGATATTGCAGCGGACAGATTGGACACTTTTTGGGACCATTGACAATTATACAGCCATTGGTGCTATAAAAATGCACTTATCACTGTATAAATGTCACTGGCAGGGAAGGGGTTAATACTAGGGGCCGATCAAGGAGTTAACTGTGTTCCCTGGGGGGTGTTCTAACTGTGGGGCTATGGGATTGACAGGGAGAGATGACAGAACGGTATTCATATATTGTATGAACACACGATCAGTCTCTTCCTCCCCGGAGAGAACCGTGATCTGTGTGTTTACACACACAGATCATGGTTCTCGGTCTGTCATGAGTGATTGCGGATGCCTGGTGGTCACTGCACCCGTTGGGCTCTGTGTACACGCTGCAGCACCCTAGTAACCAAAAGGCTAAGCGATGTAAGGTAATGTCAATTTGCCGAGCTGTGCCATTATGCCTCAGTAAAACTGTGGGGCCTGGACGGAAAGTGGTTAGGCCTATTAACTTACTGTGTGAGTGCAAGAGTTATATACAAGCATCTTTTTGCATCTAATTTTCACCCTGTAACTCGAATTCTCAAATTCTGAGCATAAGTGCAGGTTCATATTGTAAGGGTTGCTTGCCCAATACATGTCTATTGCTGTACACTTTTTTTTATGTTAAAGTGGATGTAAACCCTCCATATACCCAGTGAAAAGGGCAGCCTCAGATGATACAGAGGGATGAAACAAATCTCCCTACATCAGTTTTACGTGTACAGTATATCTTCTGTCTTCTCACCTTGATATACTGCTTAGAAAGTGCACATACTGTTAGAATTTTCTCTTCCAGATTCCCCTGTAGGAGTGGAGTATTGCTAGACACTGTGAGACACTGGGGTTGATTTACTAAAGGCAAATCTACTTGGCATTACAAGTGCACTTGGAAGTGCAGTCACTGTGCAAACTAGTGTTAAACCCTACCCTGCCAGTGTCATTTATTCAGTAATCAGTGCATTTTTATAGCACCGATCGCTGTATAAATGTCACTGGTCCCACAAAAATGTTGCAGTCCCTCTAAAAATTGCTGATCACTGCCTACTAGTAAAAAAATTAAAAACTATAATAAAAATGCAATAATATATCCCCTATTTTGTAGATGCTATAACTTTTGCGCAAACCAATCAATATACCCTTACTGCAATTTGTTTTAATTTTTTTACCAAAAATATGTAAAAGAATACATATTGGCCTACACTAAAATATATATATTTTTTTAAATTCTCTGTTTATAGCACAAAAAATGAAAACCGCAGAGGTGATCAAATACCACAAAATGTAAATGTCACTGGCAGGGAAGGGGTTAACAGCAAGGGGTGATCAATGGTGTTACCTATTGTGTGTTCTAACTGAGGGGGGATGGGACTAACTAGTAGAGATGACAGATCACTGTTTCTGCTTTGTAGAAACACACAATCTATCTTCTCTCTACTGACAACACAGGGATTTGTGTCTTTTACACGTGCACGTGATCGCCCCCCACCAGCCACACACATCGAGTTCCCTGATGTGCAGCGGGCGCACGTGCCTCTGGCGGCGCTCACGTGGCTCTCCTGGGCAAAGCCGTATATATGTATGGGATTTTGCCCAGGAGAGACATTCTGCAGCAGTATATCTGCATGAGCCGGTCGGTAACCGGTTAAAGTGACGTAGCGTGAAAAATGGGCTGGTCTTTAGGGGGAAAATGTTCCAGTCCTTAAGTGGTTAAGTAAGGATAGACTTCACAAGGAAGGCAGACAATTTGGTTGTGGGTCAAGTCCAAGTTTTAATTTAAGATCCATTTTATAGGTGCTATATCAAATTTTATTGCACACAACTGTTTTGAAATAAGGTTTATGTCATGTGCCTCCAATAAAGGAAATTGAGAATATAGTATTTCTGGCTATTTTAGAGTCTGTCCTATGATGTTTCCTGCTTTCCTTGTCAGTTAAAGAAAAAAAAGTTTGAAGTTTTAGTCTGAAGATGATGATTTTATTCTAATAAAAACATATTTTTTCTGTACATAATGTGATGAACTCCATGTATTTCTAATTTAATATTTGAACCATTTGTATAAATGGGACACAGTATCCCATTTTTTTCTAGATTTTAACACAACAAAATGTGGAAGGGCTATTATGCATGTACTTTAAATACTTAAAAATATATATATTTGTACCTGCTCCAGTCTGCCCAATTTCCTTGGGGTTTTCTTGGAAAACCAGATGTCCAGATAATTGGTTATTAGTCATGGCTGCTCTCTGGAGAAATAGTGGGAGAGAAGTATCAGTGTCTCTAGGAGGTGTTATGTTCTTATTGGTGCTCCAGATCAGTGTTTCTCAAAGTTTTTCCAGTCGGGGGGACGGTTAAAAAGTATTTTCAGTCTTGAGGCACCCCAGTCCAAGGCTTGCTTCACGCTACCGTGTGTCGCGGAACACATGTACCTTTTGAGTTTCGTCATACAGCTGGGTACTGCACTGTAGGGGGAAGCAGAGAGCACAGCACACTCCCCTACACTTTCACTTTTGAGGCTGACAGAGCTTCTCACAGTGCCGATGTACAGTTCGGCAGGGGATCTGAAGATCAGGCTCATCTTACAGCCCTTCTCTCCCCTGATTCTGTGGCACACCTGAGAACCTCTGACGGCACACCAGTGTGCCGCGGCACACTGGTTGATAAAGGCTGCTCCAGATAATGCACTTGGTTATACAGCACCATCTAGAGGCTGAATTTGAGATTCTAATCAGTAGGGATGGAGGCGTTAATTTGTTTGATTTAGACATGCAAAAATGGAATAATTCATATATAAGCAGTGGTCTCCAAACTTTCTAAACAAGGGGCCATTTTATTGTCCTTAAGACTTTTGTGGGGCCGGACTATGGCCATTGGGAGTAGAAAGGTCTTGATGTCAATGGAAAAAAACAATGCCTCGTCTTTGGTGTCAGTGGGAAGAATTGTGCCCTAGCATTGGTGTAATTGGTGAGGAAATTTGCTCCATTATTGGTGTCATTGGGAGGACTTGTGCCCCTTTATTGAGATCAGTGAATTGTGCCCCATTGTTGGGATCAGTTGATGAAATAGTGCCCCAAGGGCTGGATAAAAGCAAGCAAAGGGCCGCAGTTTGGAGACCACTGATAAAATGTTGTCAGGTCTATGAAACCTCAGGTTTTGTTAAGGTGACGGCATAGACATATATGGCTATTTCTAGAATTATTTCATTTGCTACAAATGGACTGCCAGGATTACTACATTATAGGTGAAAAAAATCAAGCTTTTGAAGGAGATATTGGAAATGAAGGTGTGATACATGAGTTGACACAAAAAAGTAATTATGCCTGTATATTTCTGTTTAAATTACATTTTATTAAGTTGCCCACTGCTGTGGGCATTCTGTAATTTAAGAAAAAATAGCGTTTTGATAAGTGGCACATGTGTAACCTGAAATATTTTGGCGTAATAAGTAACTCCTTGCTCAGGGCAGTGTTTTATTTAACTGTGTATCATGGTTTGTCTCCTACCAAAGGACAATTTCAGGTGAAGTCATGTATAATTACACTGCCTTGGTCTCCAAACAGGATAATCTATTCTACAGGAAATGTAATGCATGTCCATAGAAACAGCTGTGAGGGGTATCTATAACATCTATGTTTGCATACAATAGCAATGACAACTGTACATTAAATCCACAATATCGTGTCACTTTCTAAATTATTTCAAAGTGCTTTATGTAATACATTTGTTACATATTCTAGAATCTTTGCATTCTGAGGTTTTATATATCAGGTTTTTTTTATTTTATTTTATTTATTTATTTTTGTCTGTCAGAAGCGCTGTTAGTCTGGAGAATAAAGGAACCATCGGTAGAGAACTTCCCAAGAATCATTACTACAAGTACAGCTTCTGATTCATACAAAAGTTTATCAAGGCTCAAGAGTGCTTCTATATTCAGTCCTGCAATCACTGGTTTGAGAGACAGGAGGATTATCACATTTAAACGTTTCAACCCGATTCTTGTCAAGCCTGCCTTGCATACACACGATCGTGAAAAAAAAAATGCTCTAGCAAAGTGAGGTGACTTACAACACATACAACAGCACTATAAAGGGGAAGTTCCATTTGGATTGCGCCACTCTTTGGGCTGCTTTTTCTGATTTTGTGTTATTAAAAGTTTGAGAGACGATTCATGCTTTTCAGTCTATTACAGCGTGACGAATGTGCTATCTCCATTACGAACGCTAGTTTTACCAGAACGAGCGCTCCCGTCTCATAACTCGCTTCACGTCGTTGAAGTCTACACACGACCGTAAAAAAAACAACGTGAAAAAATATCTCTTTGAGCATGTTCTAAATTATTAATGGCCAGTTTTCACATCATGAAAAATGCTCTGGAGCCCACACACGATCGTTTTTAATGACATTAAAAAAAATGAAATTTTTCACATCATGAAAAACGGTTTGGTGTTTATCTATAAGGCCGCGTACACACGATCAAATCTATCTGCTGGAAACGGTCGGCCCGACTGTCCCAGCAGACAGATTCGATCGTGTGTACGGGCGAGCAGACGGATTTGGCCAGCCAACAGATTTGAAAGCATGCTTTCAAATCTGTCGGCTGGGAACCCGTCGGCCCGATATGTCTGCTGGTTAGTACGCTAACCGGCAGACATATCTTCTCGCACATGCGTCGAATGGATTTTATTTTCAATTATTTTCAAATCAATTAACTACCCAGAAAATAGTTTTGAAATGAAATATTCATTGGACAAATTAGGCAGACGGAGTCAGCTTTGGTGTAACTATTGGGGCTTTTGCTGTCTTTAATTTTCAAATAGCAAACTTTGGGCATGCCCCTTTTTCCCCACTTAAGCCTCGTACACATGATCGGATTCTCAGAGAATTGTGTGTTGACAGGCTGTTGGTGGGAAATTCCGACCGTTTGTATGCTCCATCGGACAGCTGTTGTTGGATGGCAGGCTTTAAAATTTTCCATGGACAACGTTCTGTTGTTGGATTTTCCGATCGTGTGTACACAAGTCACTTCAGACAAAATTCCAAAGTACAAACACGCATGCTTGAAATCAATGCTCACCAAACACAACATTAGCAGATTGTGCCCAAAGAGTGGCGCTAAAGAGCTGAAAAACCACATAGTACGTAACTACGTTCATGTTTGTTGGCCGACAATTGTGCAAGTTCCTGGCCAATGCCATTCGGACAAAAATCCGAGGCTTTGTCTGCGGAAAATCCAATCATGTGTACGAGGCTTTAATGAGTCACTTACTTGGTACAAGTTTGTGTTTTATGTGTGTATGTATATGTACAGTGTGTGTGTGTGTACATATTATAAAGTCTGAGATGTTCTAGTACACTACTGGTTTATTTAATTGTTGCAGATCAATGATTCATTATGTTATCTAGGAAAAAAATGAGATTGGCTGCTTTACCCATGTACCTTAAAAAAAAAAAATAGCTATAGACAGATCGAAGTTTGGCCAGTCCCTGCTGAACTGAAAAAAGTGTAATCAGTGAGTGACCATCCCTGTTTAACAGAATTCAATCATTGGATTGAATCCTGTAGGACTGACAAGTTGGCAAATGTTTGTCGATCAGCTGCTCCTGATCAGTGTATTCTGACAGCTCTGGGTCAGGATTCCTCCATCCACCTCCCTTGTGTGGATATAAGTATCTGTTAATTTCTTATTTTTCATTCAACCTGCTGGCTGAAAAAAAAAAAATCTCATCTATGGTCAAAAGTGTATTTTTATAAAAACACAGATTGTGTTGGCCCCCTCTTTAAAAGGATACCGGTTATACAGCCATTGATCCTCATCCAATGCTGAAGGTTCACATTTTCCTTCCAGATTTAATTCCTGATCAATGGGGGGGGGGGGGGGGCGCATTACTTGCAGTGCACGGGTCTAGAACTGCTGTAGAACTATTACCACTTTGTAAAATAGAAAATTGGCATATTTCACTGCTGGGATGGGGCACATTGGCAGTGACAATGAACAGTTTACTGGACATATTCACTTGAGATTTTGATCCCTGCTTTCCTAAAAACTTGGTTTAGAAATGGGCAGGGAATTTTAATAACTCCGATAGTCTTATTACAGATTCTGAGACGATGATGAACTTTCAAAAGATTTTCTTGAGACCACTAGACATTGCTGGCTTGTGGCAATGTTAATTGGTTACAATATAGAATTTACTAATTCTAGCAATATAAGGATTAAAAATAGTCAGTGTTGATTGTTGATTGAGAGAGTGAAGTTGCGCTTTAAGCAAACCATAGAATATACCACGGAGGAAGGAAAGAAAACCAGTAGGTTCCTCCAAGAACAGCCAACGTTGAGGGGGGAATCACTCCTGCAGTGCTATTATGTTCTGCCGCAGCATTTTCTGTTGTCAGCAGAACACAATGATCACTGCTAACGGCTATTACCATCAGCAGTAATCGCATGCAAAAAAAATTGACAGACTGGTTGTACTGATGTATAGATGGATTGACTTCAGTACAAACAGCCTGCCTATAGAGTTAAGCGGACACCTGGATGTTCAAGTTCGACGGGTTCAGCCGAACTTCGGAAAAAAGTCCGGGTTTAGGACCCGACCCGAACTTGACCCCGAACCCGAACCCCATTGAAGTCAATGGGGACCCACATTTTTGACTACTAAAATGTCTCTAAAAAGGTAATGGAAAGGGCTAGAGGGCTGCAAATGGCAGCAACATGTTGGTAAGAGCATGGCAAGTACTCTGCAAACAAATGTGGATAGGGAAATAACTTAAAATAACATAAAATACATTTAAAAAAAAAATAAACCTAGGAGGACAAGGTCCTTATGGTGTAGGAGGTTTAGGTGACGGTGTAGGTGGATGTGGGGGTGTAGGAGGATGAGGTAGCCAACACAGGTTTTTGTTTTTAATGTATTTTTTAAATTGGTGTACACCCCAAAAGAGTGAGAAAGATCAGAAATACAAGAATGGCTGGGTAAGGCCGATATACGTGTCTATTCTGCACAAGGTACGGACAAGTGCTGTGGGATCCATGCCTGGTTCATTTTAATGAACGTGAGCTTGTCCACATTGACTGGACAAGCGGCTGCACTTGTCTGTGATAACGCCCCCTGCCATGCTAAATAAAAGGTTCAGATAATACACTGGCTGCAGGGCAGGCCAGCACCTCCAAGGCATAAAGGGCAAGCTCAGGCCATGTGCCCAATTTGGAGACCCAGAAGTTTAAGGGGGCAGACCCCTCATTCAGTACGTGTAGGCGTGTGCACACATACTGCTCCACCATGTTGGTGAAATGCTGCCTCCTGCTAAAACGTTCCATATCAGCTGGTAGTGCTGTTTGTTGTGGCGTGCTGACAAAGCTTTTCCACATTTCGGCCATGCTAACCCTGCCTTCTGAGGTACTGGCGGTGCCCCGGCCTTTTTCATTAGACTGTGCCCCGCTGTCAGGTGGGAATTCCACCAGCAGCGCGTCTACCAGCGTGCGCTTGTACTCGCGCATCTTGCGATCACGCTCCAGTGAGGGAATTAAGGACGGTACATTGTCCTTGTAACGGGGATCCAGCAGCGTGGCCACCCAGTAATCAGCACCTGTTAAATGTGGGCAACGCGGCGGTCGTTGCGGAGACACTGCAGCATGTAATGACTCATGTGTGCCAGGCTGCCCAGATAAAGGGAAAACCGCCGCTCCAGACGACACTCTTCAGTGGTGAGTAAAGTTCAAAAACCCAAATGGGTGCAGGCAATGCGTGGTGCAATATAAGGAAAGAAAAATGGACAGCCGCACTCCAATGGATGAAAAGACTTAAAAATAGTGCCTGTTTATTCCAGTCAAAAAATTAAAACAGCAAACAGTGGGGTAACAAAAGCTGACGCGTTTCACATCGACAACCGATGCTTAGTCATAGCTGCCAGGCTGCCCAGAGGCAACGAAAAGCTGTCCTCTGTGGGAGGGGTATCGTCTGTGTCCTCTGTATCCCCCAAGCCACGCACCAGTGATGGAGACCCCCCTGCCTGTGGACACCATAGAGCTGCCGATCGCTGCCTCCCACCTCTACCTGCCAGACGGTTCCTGCACCTGTATTGAGGACCTTCTATGAGACCACACTTCAGAATCAAACATTGTCATCCGTTTGGCCTCTGAGCGGCTGTTTGAGCTGGATTTCTGCTTGCTTCCTGTCATCTGCTGATTTTGTCTTCAGTCTTCATCCTGTGAACAGCTGTGGAGCTGTGATGTGCTGTTTACCCACTGCTTACTGGTAAGCCTCTGTCCATAAGGTGGCGGTTCACTGGATCGTATCAATCACTTGGGTGTCGTTTAATATATGCACTTTTGTGGACTTTATTATTTATTCAATATATAAGGACTTTATATTTGTTTATTGGCGCAATTTTTTATTTTCTATATGTTACTGTGATATACACGCTTATTGCTGCCTTTGCTTTTTTGATATCACCATCACCTGTATTTTTTGGTTAGCGCAATTTTCTTTTTCTATATGTTTCCAGTTGAACTCTGCCTTTTCTTCCATTTGTTTTTGATCCAGAAAAAATGCAAATTCACATTTAGAAATTACAATTGTGCATGCCTTGTTAAACTGAAGCGCCCTGCAAACCGGTGGTGGTGGAAGGACATGCGCCAAACTGCTATCCGCCTCAGGCCCAGCCGCCACTGCATTTACCCAGTGTGCTGTTAGGGAGATATAACGTCCCTGACCGTGCTTACTGGTCCACGTATCCGTAGTTAGGTAGACCTTGCCACAGATGGCATTGCGCAGTGCACACCTGATTTTGTCCCCCACTTGGTTGTGCAGGGAAGTGATGGCTCGCCTGTAAAAGTAGTGGCGGCTGGGCACGACGTACTGTGGGACAGCCAATGCCATCAGGGTTTTAAAACTCTGCGTCTCCACCAGACGGAATGACAGCATTTCAAAGACCAGTAATTTTGAAATGCTGGCATTCAGGGCCAGGGATCGTGGGTGGGTAGGGGGGTACTTCCTCTTCTGCTCCAGTGTTTGGGAGATAGAGAGCTAAATGCTTCCATGGGACGTTGTGGAGATGTTTGGTGACCCGGGTGGTAGTGTTGCTTGCTGGTCCTCTAATTGAGGGGTGGCAGGTGGCACTGTACCTATAGAGGTGGATGAAGAGGCCGAGAGGCCCGAGACTGATGCAGAAGAGGAAGCAGGAGGAGCCAGAGACCTTTCTTGGTTTTTGAGGTGTCTACTCCACTGCAGCTCGTGCTTTGCACTTAGATGCCTGGTCATGCAGGTTGTGCTCAGGTTATAGAACGTTTATGCCTGCTTCAGGCTCTGATTGCACAACGTGCAAACCACTCGTGTCTTTGTCATCAGCACATTGTTTGAAGAACTGCCACGCTAGGGAACTCCTTGGACCTGGCTTTGGTGTGCTCGGTCCCTTGCTGCGTTGGGCAGGACAGGCGTACTGTCTAGGGGAAGGATGCTCTGCTTTGGCACCCTGCCCCCTCTTCTGCTGTGCTGGTGGCTCTGTGTGACCACTGCCTCTTCCTCCGAACTACATGGGTCACCTGCATGAGGTTGATTCCATGTCGGGTCGAGGACCTCATCGTCCTCCACATCGTCTTCCACCCAGTCTTCACCACTGCCCTCCTTGTCGGTCTGCACAATTGCAAAAGCACCAGTGTTTCATCATCATCCAAGACGTGCTGTGATGGTCCCCCCATGTACTCATCTTGAAATATAAGTGGTTGGGCATCGGTGCACTTAATTTCTTCCACTTCTGGGGCTGGGCTAGGTGGATGGCCCTGGGAACACATGCTAACAGTCTCATCAAAAAGCAGAAGAGACTGCTGCATGATTTGGGGCTCAGACTGGTTGGCTAATTTGCAAGGGGGTGAGGTGAAAGACTGATGGTGGACATTGGCTGCAGGCGCCAACTCTGAACTTTCAGCACAAGACTGGTTGGGAGACAATGTGAAGGAACTGGAGGCACTGTCAGCAACCCAATCTAGTACCGCCTGTTCTGCTCCTGGCCTCAACATTCGTAGAGCTGGATTAGGCCCGCCAAAATACCGATGCAGGCTCTGTCGCCTACTCACGCCTGAGAAAGGTGTTTCACTTGTGCGTGTAGCTGGCACAGATCGACCACGTCCTCTCCCTGTAACAGGAGCTCCACCAGCAGCACCACGACCGCCGCCACGTCCCTTATTTGACGTTTTCCTCATATTTCTCAAATGTAGGATCTTGCCCTAAATGGGTGTTTTTTTAAATACAACAATAGAACAGCTAACGTGTTTACCTCACCCCTACAGATATACACTGGAGGAAACACTGCAAATTTTTTATTTTTTCCCTAAATGTTTGTTTTTAAACAGCACAATAGAAGGAAAGTATATAAAGGGTGTATCTCACAGTAATATATGCAGTCCTGGTGTAATATGCACAGTGCTGCTGAAATATGCAGAGATTCACCTATATAATTCTTTCCCTATAGCAAGAAGCAGGAACTTTGCAACTGAACCCACGTGGTCGTGCATAGTGCAAGTGTGCTCATTACTTTGCAACTGAACCCACTTTGTGGTGCATAGTGCAAGTGTGCTCATTACTTTGCAACTTAACCCACTTGGTGGTGCATAGTGTAAGTGTGCTCATTACTTTTCAACTAACCCCACTTGGTGGTGCATAGTGCAAGTGTGCTCATTACTTTTCAACTGAACCCACTTGGTGGTGCATAGTGCAAGTGTGCTCATTACTTTGCAACTGAACCCACTTGGTGGTGCATAGTGCAAGTGTGCTCATTACTTTGCAACTAAACCCACTTGGTGCATAGTGCAAGTGTGCTAATTACTGTGCACCTAAGCCTACTTGGTTTATAGTGCAAGTGTGCTAATTACTTTCCACCTAAACCCACTTGGTTTATAGTGCAAGTGTGCTAATTACTTTCCACCTAAACCCACTTGGTTTATAGTGCAAGTGTGCTCATTACTTTGCAACTGAACCCACTTTGTGGTGCATAGTGCAAGTGTGCTAATTACTTTGCAACTAAACCCACTTGGTGCATAGTGCAAGTGTGCTAATTACTGTGCACCTAAGCCTACTTGGTTTATAGTGCAAGTGTGCTAATTACTTTCCACCTAAACCCACTTGGTTTATAGTGCAAGTGTGCTAATTACTGTGCAGTGTGCACCTAAACCCAAAAGTCTGGTACGAACCCTACCTGCCTATAAAACTAACGAATCTCGGCCGGTCACTGCTGAACCAGCTGAGATTCCATCGATCTACAGCTGGCTTTAAGTTTTACAAATGTGACTGTAGGTATTTTTAGCCAGTACTGGCTTTATGTGCAAATTTTCTATATCCTGAGCATGTCAGATCAACCACTTAATACTTTGGCAAGTTAAAATCTGCATTAAAACCTTATCTTATTACATGACGAGTAATCCTGCTATGTGTAAAGCAAGAGTGCTTAACTACCGGAGTACTTACATATTTCTTGACAATAGGGAGTTGATATCTTGAATACTTTCTGTAGAGCCAAAGATGAGCGTCAACAGCACTGCACTTGGATGTTACTGCACATTACATCTGATATACCTACTGTGTTATGGCCCAGATGCACCTACTGTGAAATCCTATTTCCAGGTTTGATTTAAAGTGGAATTAAACTTGGATATATATTTTTTAATGGGCCTCAAGTTGGTTAATGCCTAATGTACTCGTATGCACCACATATTCTCATACTATGCCAGACTTACCTGTCAAACAAATCCCTCCAGGGATGTGCTGTCAGCACTCCAGCTAGTCCTTGGTGCTTCCATTTTCTCCCCGTCTTCCATCTGGGTTTCCTATGTTTGGCTGCTTAAATGGCTGGGCCACGACAATGTCCTGCACATGCACTTTATGCCGCATACACACGATCACTTTTTGTGATGTAAAAAAACGTTGTTTTATCTCACAAAATAAAAGACGTTTTTCAAACTTAATTTTAAAAAACGACGTTGCCTACACACCATCGTTTTCTGAAAATGCTCTTGCAAAGCGCGGTTACGTACACCACGTTCGACGGCACTCTGTTCCATTGAAGCTCCCGTCTCAAAACTTGCTTCTAAGCATGCACGGGTTTAAAAACGTTGTTTTAAATGTCGTTTTGCCCACACACGATCATTTTTTGTGAAACAAAAGACGACATAAAAAAACAACATAAAAACATAAAGACATAAAACAACGTTTTGCCCACACACGATCATTTTAAATGACGTTTTTTAAAACGTTGTTTTATTTCATCACAAAAAACGACCGTGTGTACACAGCATAAGAGTCACTTCAGCATGGCACAGGGCAGTGCCAAAAATGTAGTCTGAGCTGCTCACTGCTGCTAACATTCAGGGAGTCCCAGATATAAGGAAATATTACTACGCAACACATCTGAACAGGCTAATAGACTGGAATAGTCATTCAGATATGAAGCTATGGGTACAAATCGAACAAGCGCAATTTAAAACACGTCTAGAAAGAGCACCATGGTGGTTTGCCTCACTCCCTAAAGAAATAAATAAAAATCCAATAGTGGGTAACACGGTGAGGATCTGTGCAGCAGCACTACCTATGATGGGCATCGAGCCCAGGACCTCCCCACTATACCCAGTGATAGGTAACCCCCTCTTCCCATCGGGATACGAAGACGGAGCATCCCGGCAGTTGAGTAAAAGAGAATATACACAAGTAGCAAGGTATATCCACATGGGAAGATGGGTAACCATAGCGGAACTGATGGAAATAGGAAAAGTATTCCGTTTGAAATTCTGGAATGCACTTCAGATAGTTCACTTCCTGAACACTTTGCCAAATCCAGAGAGCTTTGAAAGACCACTCATGAAATTCGAGAAAATATGTAATGAACAAGGAACTTTACTACATAGTCTTTCAATAAGCTATGAGTTATTAGTGCAATCAGGAGGTTGCCCTCTGAGGTGCGTTCAAGAATGGGAAAGGGAATTGGAGAAGTCCTTCAGTCCGGAACAGCGACAATGCATATACAGGCGAACACACGAAACATCAATATGTGTGAGAATACAAGAGACAAACTATAAGATCTTCACAAGATGGTATAGGACACCAGAAAGGCTAAGCAAAATTTTTACAGAGGTATCAGATAAATGCTGGAGGTGCCAGGGAAGCAAAGGAACGATGCTACACATATTCTGGGAGTGCCCAATGCTAAGGAGTTTGTGGGCAGAGATTAAAAGAGCTCTACATTTTTGCTCAGATTATGAGATTCCGGAAGATCCAGAATTCTATCTTCTGCATTTAAACCAAATACCAGAAAAAGCATATTGGGAAATGATTATATGCCATCTATTAGATGCCGCTAAGGCCTGTATAACGAAGAGGTGGAAGTCACCAGTTCCACCAACAGTGGATATGTAAAGTTAAGGAAATAAGCAAATTAGAAGAGTTAGCTCTGACAACACAATATAAAAGGGTAAAATAGTTAAGAACTTGGACTCCCCTGGAAGTCCTATATGGAATACAGGGGTGAAGGCTAAGGAGGATAAGGCTGAACGGTATAGAAGGAGCCCGGGAACTTGGATTGGGTATATGTGGGATTTAATGAGAAACCACAGGAATATGGAGAAGGGTCAGAGGAGAGGGAAGTAGGGTGGGTTTTTTTTTTCCTTCTTCTTCTTCTTTCTCTCTCAGGGATGTTTGGAAAGGGGGAAGATACGTAAGAAGGAGATATATGTTTTATTTTGACAACAAGTTAAAAGGGGATGTACAATAATAAGATGGACCGTGACTGTTGTTTTGTAATAATGTTCTGTTATGTATTATTTTTATATATATATATATATACCTGTGTTGTACTGATTTGTTTTAACACCTATAAAAAAAAAAGTCACTTCAGCATGGCACAGGGCAGTGCCAAAAATGTAGTCTGAGCTGCTCATTGCTGCTAACATTCAGGGAGAAGCATTTATGACCGAAGAAACCACTAGGGTCTCCTTGGTGATAAAAACCCTGCCTGACATTTTTTTTCCCTCCCATGACAATATTTACTGAACATTTTTAATTGCGTTATAAACCACAATACAGGTTACAGAATCACATCTACAGTCGCATACATAAATTACTTTAAACATTCCACTACACTTTTAACCACTTTAGCCCCAGAAGGATTTACCCCCTTCCTGATCAGAGCATTTTTGCGATTCTGTACTGTATCGCTTTAGCTGACAATTGCGCAGTCGTGCGACGTTGTACCCAAACAAAATTGACATTCTTTTTTTTCCCCACAAATAGAGATTTCTTTTGGTGGTATTTGATCACCTCTGCGGGTTTTATTTTTTGCGCTATAAACAAAAAAGGTCGACAATTTTGAAAGAAAATCAATTTTTTTTACTTTTTGCTTTAATAAATACCCCCAAAAACATAAAAAGAAACACATTTTTCCAAAGTTTAGGCCGATAAGTATTCTTCTACATATTTTTGGTTAAAAATTGCAATAAGTGTATATTGATTGGTTTGCGCAAAAGTTATAGCGTCTACAAAATATGGGATAGATTTATGGCAATTTTTATTATTAATAATTTTTTTTATGAGTAATGGCGGCGATCTGCGATTCTTATCAGGACTGCGACAATATGTCAGACACTTTTGGCACCATTGTCATTTATACAGCGATCAGAGCTACATATAGCCACTGATTTACTGTATAAATGACACTGGCAAGGAAGGGGTTAAACACTAGGGGCGATCAAGTTGTTAAGCGTGTCCTAGGGAGTGGTTCTAACTGCGGGGGAATGGGCTCACTACAACATGAGAGATCACTGCTCCCGATGACGGGGAGCAGTAGATCCCTGTCATGTTGCTAGGCAGAACAGGGAAATGCCTTGTGTTTGTGGGGCACGCTCCCGTGGCACGCGCGCGCCCGATAGATGGCAAATTCAAAGGAACGTACATGCACGCCCATTTAGCTGCCTGAGCCATTCTGCCGACGTATATGTGTGTGCAGCAGTCGGGAAGTGTTAAAGAATTATACAAAAACATGTCATCTAAGTGAATCAGATCAGAAGGGGGAAAAAGGCAGGGGAAGAGAAATCAGGGAGGAAGCCTACCCACCAGTGTTCTTTCTTGCTGATCACATAAAGGAATGTTCTCCCCTAGGAGGCACAAAAGAAGCAAGAAGCTAAAGGTCTGCCTAGCAAGAATTAATACTGCTGCTCTCAATTAGTCTTGCCAAATTTGTAATATATAATAACTTGCCAAACATCAGGTGTGGTGGCTGCATCGTTTTCTTTCGTTCCTACTTTATTTTCACCTGATGATTATTCCAGTAACGCACCCATTGCTTTAGGGCTCTTTCATACGTCCGTTCAGTTTTTTAGATCAGTTTTTTCCCCCTTCAGTTGATCCGTTTTTTCATCCGTTTTCCGTCCGTTTACATCCGTTTCCGTTCCGTTTTCCGTCCGTTTTTCATCAGTTTTTTTCATCCGTTTTTTCATCCGTTTTTTTTTTTTTAGAACTTTTTTTTTTTTTTACATATTTTGATGAAAAACTGACGTTAGCGGATCGGATGGTAAACGGATCATCCGCTTACATCCGTTTTTCGTCCGTTCCGTTTTTTTGACGGAACAAAAAAACGGAGCTTACCGCAGACGGATGTTAACGGACGTTAGCGGATGCTCATCCGCTAACGGACGCTAACCCATAGGGAAGCATTGAGGTCCGTTAACGGACGTCCAAAAAACGGACGAACTGAACGGACGTGTGAAAGAGCCCTTAGAGTCACTACGCTCTGATTTAAGGAGCAAGACACTTTTGGATAGCATCTGAGATGTGGTGGTCAAATGGGGTCCAAAAGGTACGGTCGTAAAGAGCTTGCCAGAGACCTCTGGTATTGCTTGGGGTGTCCACTGACAAAAAAAAAAAAAGGCAGAAATAAATAAAAAATGACTAGGGGTTTGAGACAAACATTTTATCACTGACAGGAGTGCTTACAATGTTCAGCTTGTATTTATTTATGTAAAACCTTTATCCTAAAGGAACAAAACTGCTGCTGCAACTGTTTAAAGTGTTCACCTTTACAGAAAATCTGTAAAGGTGACCTAACACTAGACCTCAGAAAATGAACCACCATGGGAAGCCATAAATTGTTGCGAACATCACAAAATCATGGGAAAAATAGGAGAATGAGTAACCTCAGTAAAGAATTGATAGGGGCTTTAAGAGCAACTTCAATCAGCAGGAGATGAGACTGTATTGTATAAAACATGTAGCTTTATTTGTTACATTCATAAAAAGGTGTATACATCACCAATAGTATTAAAACAAATCATCAAATTATGAAACCACTGGTTTGTATAGGTACGTTCAATATGATGACCCCTGTATTCTCTGTATACCTGATGTGTTTCAGGAATGGTTCAATCCTTTCTTCAGGGGTTTAAGAGAAGGTCACATAAAGTATTGAATTCTATGTCAGTTCAGAAAAACTTCCAAGAGTTAATAGCATACCATCCACATGAACAGCATGTCTAGGTCATCACAGATGTATAGAGAGGTTTCACTGTGCCACAAATTGAGGTGTCCCGGGGGCCCCCAAAGAAACGACCGGAGCCCCCCCAACCTGGTCCCCTGTGTACTGGCCATCTTCGATCCCGAGCTGTCAAGGCTTTCCGTAAGCTGCTCCACTGGTCCAGGTATTTGAAATCCCCACTGCTCTCTCCTCTCCATCCAGTGCTGTCACTATGGACCAGCCGATTGGTCAGAGCTGTTCACCTGTAAAGGTGAGCTGACACTTTAAAAATTCTTAGCTGGAGTGTGGCTTCAATTTGTTGATATACTTAAATCTGCTAATACATCTGTGGCCGCGTACACACGAGGGGATATGTCCGCTGAAAACGGTCCGATGGACCGTTTCAGCAGACATCTCCGCTCGTGTGTATGGGCTAGCGGACAGATTTCTCCACCCGACAGATTTCAAAGCATGCTTTGAAATCTATCCGGTGGGAATCTGTCCGCCCGACATGTCTGCTGGTTAGTACACTTACCAGCAGACATGTCGGCCCCCACCGCCGCCGCGCCGCTGCCGAATGGATTCAGCGCATGCGCGGAAGTGTTTTACTTCCTGGTGCGGTGACGTGGCGGTGACGCGGCGGCGTCAACGTCACCGCCGCGTCACCGCCACGTCACCGCGCCGTCCGGCGGCGGGGAATTTGATCCGATGGTGTGTACACGCCATCGGATCAAACTCCCGATCGGACATATCCGATGGAAATGGTCCGCGGACCGTTTTCATCGGATATGTCCGATCGTGTGTACGCCGCCTAACACTATCCTCCCCTATTGGGAAAACCCTAATGCCCCGTACACACGATCACTTTTTGTGATGAAAAAAAAATTTAATTTTTCTTCATGAAAAAAACGACATTTTTCAAACTTCATTTTCAAAAATGACGTTGTGTACACACCATCATTTTTGGAAAATGATGAACAAAGTGATGGCACTCTAAAGGGGAAGTTCTATTTGCCTTGAGGCTGCTTTTAGCTGGTTACTTGTTGGTAAAAGACGATTCCTGCTTTTTTGTGTTACAGCGTGATGAATGTGCGATCTCCATTATGAATGGTAGCTTTACCTCCCGTCTCCTAACTTGCTTCTGGGCATTTTTTACGTAGTTTTGCCCACACACGATCATTTTTTATGACACAAAAAATGACATTTTGAAAAATGACATAAAAATTTCGAGCATGTACGAATTTTTTTTTGGTCGTTTTTCAGAAGACATAAAATGACATTTTGCCCACACACAATCATTTTAAATGACATTTTGAAAAATGTCATTTTTTTCATCACAAAAAGTGATCGTGTGTACGCAGCATAAGAAAATTAAGACTAATGCAGCCACCACATCTAATGATTTGTAAGCTGCAATATATTATATGTTTTTATCTATGATATCAGAGTTTTACTACACTAAATTATTTTCCTTTTTTAAATAATATGCACAGGGACTAGATCTGCAGCCCTTTTAACTTCTATCTGGTTGCCTCCTACTGGTGTGTAAGGTAGGGCCAGTGTGGCTGTATAGGGTTTACAATTTTTTTTACATTTTTCTTATTCCCCTAATATTAGAGAATAATCATGTGCCAGCATATGGACATTCAAGGTAAAAGGTTTGGAAGTCTCCATCATTTTTTGGAAAATTATAATTTTTTAAGATTACTGGGTCCGAGGAAAGTATAGGATTTAACTTTTCAGAAGGCTTCTGAGAATATGGCTGTATGTCATGGTTATGTAAACATGCCCTGTATAATTCTTTATGTTGCAGTTTGAAGATGACTTTCAGTTTCACCTTGTCGGGTAGAAAAATTGGAGTTTTGGTGAAGTGCCAAATTTCAAGTGATATGTCTTCCAGCAAAATACAGGAAGCTGTTGTATTATGTGACCTTCTCAGAAGTTTAACCTTGCTTGGTTATTGCTTCCTAGCAATCCTAATTACTTGTTTAGTAAAGTAATCTGAATGATCATGGTGGTCTTAGCTTATTATCTTTACTGCTAAATAAAAAATGTGTTCCAAGAGTATCTGTGGTCAAAATTTGAAATCATTATATTCATTTCCACATTGAATTTCATATTTTGAGACTACTAATAATCTGAATGATACTACATTTTGTAAACTAACTTTGTGAATAATCCCACAAATGTACTACTTTGAATTCTATAATGGGAATCAATGCACTGTGGGTAGGCAGTGGCATCATCGTGTCACACATTTCACAGAGCCTACCATCTGAACTACAGGTGTGATGAGAGGTGGAATATCAGAAGGATGAGTCAGTATAAGAATTTGTGCATGCAGAAAGGTACCATAAGATATGTAGTCATTAGAAATTGAAAGTAAACGGCGGAGGAGAAGCTCCAAAACAATGGAATCCAGGAAGTTGTGGAATGAGATGACCAGCAGGTAGGCAGAACTCACAACATTAAAGGAGATTTTTCAAGTAAGCTTATATTGGATAGTCAGTAATAACTATTGTTTATATTAACCACTTCATTACCCAGCCATAGTCAAATGACGTCCACAGATGGGATCTCCCTCTGGACACAGCCTTTCCCCGATGGGGGTAATGGATCGTGGTGGTGCAGCTGAGCAGCGGCGTGCATGGCGGTGTCCCTCGGGACAGAGCAACCCTGATAAGGGTAATCAATGACGTAGCGTGCCAGGGGGTGGGGCCGAGTGATGCACTGTATCAACTGTATCATACAGGAGTGCGCCCACAAGGTAACCTCCTCTAGATAGAGGTTCCCAGAGGGGGTTAGCTCTTGCAGGGAGGAACCGCAAGATCCGCCGTGGGACCCCAGAATGTTTGGGGCCACTCTGTGCTAAACTAACTGCACAGTGGAGGTAAGTATGACGTGTGTTATTTTTTTTAAAAACCCCTGAACCTTTAGTGTCCCTTTTAAATAATAGAGACAGGATATCCACCAAAAATCCAGAAAAAATACAGGCTTTATGCTTTATTCAGATTTGCCAATATCCATGCCCCACACACCAATCTCCCACTGACACAAATGATGGGACACTATTCCTGCCAATGATACCAATGATGGGACACTATTCCTCCCAATGATACCAATGATGGGGCACTTTTCCTCCCACTGATACCAATAATGCGGCACTATTTCTCCCACTGACACTAATGATGGGACACTATTCCTGCCAATGATACCAATGATGGGGCACTATTTCTCCAACTGACACAAATGATGGGACACTATTCCTGTCAATGATGGGACACTATTCCTCCCACTGATACCAATGATGGGGCACTATTTCTCCCACTGACACAAATGATGGGACACTATTCCTGCCAATGATACCAATGATGCGGCACTATTCCTCCCACGGATACCAATGATGCGGCACTATTTCTCCCACTGACACTAATGATGGGACACTATTCCTGCCAATGATACCAATGATGGGGCACTATTTCTCCCACTGACACAAATAATGGGACACTATTCCTGCCAATGATACCAATGATGGGACACTATTCCTCCCACTGATACCAATGATGCGGCACTATTTCTCCCACTGACAAATGATGGGACCCTATTCCTGCCAATGATGGGACACTATTTTGGTGCAATTATATTTGTGAAGTAGGACTGACTCCTAACTAATTCTCTCCCTATAAGCACAATCAGGAACATTTCCCTACAGTAGTTAATGCAGAGTATCTAACAGGAACATATGCAGTGCTGGTGCAATATGCAGAGTATCTGACAGGAACATATGCAGTGCTGGTGCAATATGCAGAGTATCTGACAGGAACATATGCAATGCTGGTGTAATATGCAGAGTATCTGACAGGAACATATGCATTGCTGGTGCAATATGCAGAGTATCTGACAGGAACATATGCAATGCTGGTGCAATATGCAGAGTATCTGACAGGAACATATGCATTGCTGGTGCAATATGCAGAGTATCTGACAGGAACATATGCAGTGCTGGTGTTATATGCAGAGTATCTGACAGGAACATATGCAGTGCTGGTGCAATATGCAGAGTATCTGACAGGAACATATGCAGTGCTGGTGTTATATGCAGAGTATCTCACAGGAACATATGCATTGCTGGTGCAATATGCAAAGTATCTGACAATAACATATGCAGTGCTTCTGCTATTAGATTTATGAAGTAGGACTGACTCCTAACTAATTCTCTCCCTATAAGCACAATCAGGAACCTTTCCCTAATGTAGCTAATGCTATGTAGATTGATCGCTGAGTATTGTAATTCGATTTCTGAAGCAGGGCAATCCTATCCATACCTGTCCCTGAGAGCAGCGGCAGCCTTTCCCTACCCTAGCTAAAGCAGAGTGACGAGCTGTGCTGTGTGCCTCTAGCTTATATAGAGGCTGGGTCACATGCTCGGTCACATGCTGCACTGGCCAATCACAGCCATGCCATTAGTAGGCATGGCTGTGATGGCTTCCAAGTCACACAAGTAAAAGAAATGCTGATTGGCTGCCCTGCATCGCGCCGTTACATAGCCGAACACCAAACCCGAACTTTCAGAAAATGTGTTTCTTCCAGGTCAGCAAGAAGGGGGAGAGCAGACGCATGTCCACTCGGCTCCCTCCTCTCTTCCTGGTGGCACCCGCTATGCCAGTCCCAGACGCAGGCAGCGCTAGATACATGGTGGGGGAGCGGCTTTTACCATGGGTGTTTGGAAGCAGTCGGGAAGCTGCATTATCTCTCCAAAGAGGGATACAGACCTTTCAAAGTTTTGGCTAAAGTTAGGCTTTCAGTACGGTACTCCAGCCATGACATTTTACTAGATAGAAATACTACTCCTAGCTTTAAATGAAACTGCACTTACAGGCGACAACATTGCCTTAAAGCGGAGTTCCACCCAAAATTGAAACTTCCGCTTGTTCCACTCCCCTCCCCCTTACATGCCACATTTGGCATGTAATTTTTTTTTGGGGGGGGGGAGTGGGACTTCCTGTCCCACTTCCTGCTTCCGCCGAGGGGCTGGTTAGGCGATTAAGCTTAACTGCCTACAGCAGCCCCTCCCTGTAGGCATGGGACACATGACAGGTCCCATGGGATCGCCTGTCCAATCAGCGGCGGGCCGCGCCGCTCGCGCATGCGCAGTTCCGCTCGCGCATGCGCAGTGGGTGCCCGGCCATGAAGCCGAAGGCTGTCACGGCCGGGTGCCCACAGTCTCAATGAGGATGCCGGCCGGGGAGGGGGGGAGAGGAGCGGAGCCCCGGTCCGCGCGTCGCTGGAGCAGGGAAGTGATTGTTTATTAAAAGCCAGCAGCTACACTTTTTGTAGCTGCTGACTTTTAATAAACATACATTTTGGCTGGAACACCCCTTTATATAATTGAAATCAACACAAAAATACTGTCAGATTGTCAGTAGCAGTTATATGAATGATGTAGTCCAAACAAACCACGTGAGTGGAAAAGTCCTAGTAAGGAAAACGTTGGAGTGCATCGGTGACAACATAAACCAAAACATGAATAGAAGTCCATCCACAAATGGGAAAACAGTAGATGTAGAATCACTTCATGGATCCTCGGATAAGATGACACTTAAATCGAAACAAAAATGGTATGCTCTTACCAGAAAAGTAGGACCTGTCTGTCGTGAACAGCAGATCAGTATAGCATAAGAACTCCAGTAGCAGTCAGCTGGGCTCACTCGGACACAGTGGAACGGATGTGAATCTTCAGTCAGAAGCCGGACATGCACGGTGTCTTTGTAGAGTTCTTGGGAGGAATGGGATGGCAATAGTACGATCCTCAGATGGATGGGGTGGAAGCAACTGGATGGCTCCAAGCACCATATAAAGAGGGGAAAAGAAATAAAAAACGCAACCCAAATGGTGCAGATAAATAAGATAACGGTTTTATTTTAATAAAACCAATGATCTAAAAGTGATCACTTAATATAATAAAATAAAGGCAATGCGGGTCTTCCGTTTTTTTCTCTAGTGTTTTTTTTAAGGGATGGATCTCTTCCATTCCCATGGAAAAATCACTCTTCAACCTCTAAGCCCTAAGTTCAGCCCTTTCTTTTTGGCGCAAGACTTGGCTTTCTTCTCTGACAAACCAAAATCTGACCGAGAACTGTCAGGTTTGCAGAATGCCCTGAACTAGTCCTTGTCCCAGGCAGTAGTCATTCCAATACCCCCTAACAGCAGAGATTCAAAAGATTCTAGTGAAACCTGTTCATGGTTCGAATCTTCAACAGGGTATTTATCTGATATTGGACTTGCATGGACCACCTCAAGGTCCGTTATAGCAAATAATAGCATATCTGAGATTATCTGAAACATGTTTTCAGTATTATTGGACTTTTTTTTTCAAGGGCTAACTTTCCAATGTTCTGCAGTTACTACATATGTTGCATGCATAGAATCTAGGGATGCACCGATACCAGTTTAAGACCAAGTATGAGTACCAATGTCATTTTTCAAGTACTCACTGATATCAATTACTAATACCTATTTTTAGTGTCATGTGACAGTGGTTTTTTTTTTAGGGCTCGTTCACATGAAAATTGATGATGAAAACCGCACAAATTTCACTTGCAGAGACATCAGTTTCACATCAGTTTTCAAGTGTGATTTCAGTCTGGTTTAGGAGTGATTTCTAATCTTATACACTACAATTCGCATTTGAAGCACACCTGAACTACTGAACAAAATCGCACCACACCGGGGTTTGAAGCCATATTGCAAACTGGCCCACACATATGTGAACTGAGTCTGAAGGTATCGGTTTGAGTATCTGAGCATTTGCACGAGTAACAGGACTCATGCAAATGCTTAGTATTGGTACCGGTATCAGTATCCGTGCAATACTAATAGAAACCTTTCCTGTCTAAAAAGGATGGGCCAACATTTCTTAAAAATCCCCTCCACTTCTCTATAGTAACTATTCAAGTCTGTAATAAATGCAAATTATAAAAACTTTTTCTACCTACTCTGTCTTCATTCTGTTTAGTTATCATACTTTTTCCTAATGGACTTTGAGAACTCCCTCTGATGACCTTTTTTAAGAAACTTTTTTATTAAAGCAGATCTAAAGGCATAGATACTCCCCTTTCAAACAGTCCCTCTGGCGCTAGCATCTTTGGGCTTCTTCATTGGCCGGTGCAGAATTAAGTCATCCTGGCAAACCTGATCAGGCTGTCGCTATAAACTGAGCTGCAAATGCACAGCTCAGTTTACATTCTGGAGATCACTGTGATCAGACAAACAGGTTTAGTTTATTGCAGAAGAAACTTTACATGTCTCTTATGAAATAAAAGCCTGTCTGCTCACAGTGAGGTACAGCGGAACTCCCACTTTCAAATATCTGTCGGAGTAAAAATCAACTGAATCATTGCAGTTCCTCCTAATCCTAACCATCTGGCCTTTTCGGGATATGGATCCAATTAGAGTGGTGGAAACTTAAACTTGATATAAAGTTATTTCTGTCTTTATTTATAAAATCTGTTTTGGTACACATTTTGCTAATAAATACTGTTAAATCTAGAAAATTTGTAGATTTGTTTTTTTCCATACAACAGAAAAACTAATATTATAAACAACGTTATTCAGATAATAATGAAAATATCCTCAATAAAGTGCCAATAAAATATATGCCATGCTGGGAGCATATTTCAATCCCATCTTAAGTAGGGTATACAAATGCATTTTTATTTTTTGGGGCTGCCCCACAATAATCCTCCTGCAACCCCCCCCCCCCCCTAAATCTCTTGTTCCACTGCCTTCTAGTCCAAACCTGTGGTTTTCTGCCAATTATATCCCCTTTAAAAAAAATCTTATTTCCCCACTTCCTGTTACTATCTTTATTGGATAATGACTGAGGTTTTAGCTGGTCCCAGCAAGCCCCTGGAGAGGGGAGTGTAGAACCCATACCTTCTTTTTTATATCCAATCTGCCACTAATACACCTATGTCCTTTTTATAATCTGAGGCATCCCATACATTCTTCTTTCTATTTCTAGTCTCTAGGTCTGCTTTGACATGAAAATCCTGTAGTCTTTTGAATAGATTCACACAATCAATTATCTACTTCTATAAGGCCAATGAAACACACTGGTTGGAGTTGGGACCTTTTTGAGGTCATCAAAATGCTCTGGTGGATGCTCTGGAGGTTACGTGCACACATCCTTAAGGCCCTCTACACACGATCAGACATGTCTGATGAAACTGGTCTGCAGACCAGTTGCATCGGATCAGTTCGATGGTGTGTACGGCCCATTAGACCGTTGTCCGTCAGACCAACGTTTTAAAACTTGCTTTAAAACCTGTCTGATGGAACCTGTCCGTCGGATTAGGGGGTTAACAAAAAAAAAAAAGACCACAAATTCTGAAAAAAACAAACAAATCTATTTTTAACTTTCTACTATAATACATATCCAAAAAAATATAAAAACATAAAAAAAAAAAGTATTCATCAGTTTAGGCCATTATGCATTCTTCCACATATTGTTGGTAAAAAATCCCAATAAGAGTACATTGATTGGTATGCGCAAAAGTTATAGCGTCTACAAAATAGGGGACAGATTTAGGGACATTTGTTAATTTTATTTTTTTACTGGTAATGGCGGCAATCAGTGATTTTTAGTGGGACTGCAACATTGCGGCGGACAGATCTTACCCCTAACTGACATTGACAATTTTTGGGGAACCAGTGACATTATTACAGTGATCAGTGCTAAAAGTATGCACAGACATTGTACTAATGACACTGGCAAGGAAGGGATTAACATCAGAGCCATTAAGAGGTTAAATGTGTTTACTGTTTTGTGTTTTCTAACTCTATGGGGAACTGTGTGACTGAGGAAACACACAGATCCACCTTCCTGCTTAGCTGAACTATCCCATTTAGCAGTACTAGAAATACCACTGTTAAATGTTTCACTTAATTTTTTTAAGCTCTGCAGTGGTAGTGAAACACACTCTCAAAATTTAACAACAGTTGCATAATAAGGGAGTACACAAAAGTGAAGCACACAGAAAAGTGCACAGGGTGTACACAGTCCTCCTCCACAGATAAAGGACCCTAGCCCTGATTCCTTGAGAAACAAGGCTCCAGACAGGGTTTGGAGAACTCGGGGTCCACCCTATCGAAGCTGGGTGGACCCCTTTCTTCAAGAGGCCTGCTAAAGCAATGCCTACCAAAGTAGTAGGTGGGGCTTACAGAAGGGAGACCTTCTGAAAGAGGGGGAAAATGACTAAAAGGCCACATGGCCTGCCCCCAGGACTTTCATGACAAGTCTTAGGACTTACCCTCCAACTAGTCGTTTAAACTGTGTATGTGCAAAAAAAAAAAAACAATAGACAGAAAAACATAAGAAAAAAGGGAAGTGGAGGAAATGCCTCAGAGTGCTTCAGAGCCATTGTGAGGTACAATGGATGGACACAAGACAGTGCCCCCCTTGCCATAGAGAGCACTCTTCCCACAAAATTAATGATGAATGAATGAAAACTTATATAGCGCGGCACATGCGAACTAAATCGCATCTGGGCGCTTGTTGTTCCTGTCTCCTTTGGTATCAAAAGAGATGAGTCTTGATCTTTCTCCTGAATGCTGAGTGGTTCTCCTCCAACCGAATGCTGGTTGGTAAAGCGTTCCATAGTCTGGGACCTTGGACCGCAAATTTTCTTTCTCCTTTAGACTTGTATCTGGCTTTCGGTATCTGGAGTAGATTTTGGTTGGTGGATCGCAGAACGTGATTGGGATTGTGAGCTTTTATTTTTTCGCATAATAAGAACGAATACTACCCTTGATCTTAGCCAAAAGGCAGAGACGCCAAACTGTTTCACTTCATGCTGCAGCTGGAGGTCAGAACTGCATTAAAATAATGTGAAAATACACATTAAATACTGCCCTCCTTGAAAACAGAACTGAGAGATCATGTAATCGCTCAGTTCACAGGCTTAGGTCCAGGTGGGGAATAGCTGCAGCATCAGATTAATGCTGCAGAATAAAGATGAGAATAGACATTTGTTTATTTTAAAGCGGATGGTTCACCATAAATAAATATTAAAAGCCAGCAGCAACAAATACTGCAGCTGCTGACTTTTAATATTAGGACACTTACCTGTCCTGGAGTCCAGCGGCGTCCGCAGCAGAGGATGAGCGATCGCTCGTCACCCTGCTGCTCCCCCCTCCATCCACGGCGAGGGAACCAGGAAGTGAAGCGCTCCGGCTTCACTGCCCGGTTCCCTACGGCGCATGCGCGAGTCGCGCTGCGCCCGCGATTGGCTCCCGCTGCGTGCTGGGAGCTGAGAGTTCCCAGCACACAACGGGAAAAGCCCGTCTTTTGCCCGAGACTGCGGGCCGGAAGTGGGTGCGGATACCTGTCTTTAGACAGGTATCTGCACCCCCCTCCCCCCTGAAAGGTGTCAAATGTGACACCGGAGGGGGGGAGGGTTCCGATCAGCCGATCTTCACTTTAGGGTGGAGATCCGCTTTAATACCACAAACTTTTCTTTTAATTGACCTGTGGACATTTTCTGACAACTGACCGGTAAAAGAAGGTTGTCTAGACAGCCCCAAACTTGAATGTAACCAATCAGGAAGCAATTGGGTGCATGGAGACCGCAGCATTCAGAGGAGGAAGATGAAACCTCCTCCTGAGCTGCTCCGCCTCCACCTACTTACCACTGACAACGAAAGGGCCTGGAGTCTAAGGAGACTTTGCAAACCTAATGGGACACTGCAAATGTAAGTAATCAGAGCTCCAGCGATGGCTGCACACTAAGTAGAGGGCAGAGATCTCACAGGTGTATTGTACACTGACTGCAACATCCTCACACCACTTGTGCCATCTCTGCAGTCTGTGGCAGTGTTCTGTGCCATCTATGTGGTCTGTGACTGTCTCCTGTGCCATCTCTGCGGTCTCGGCCGTTTGGCTAAGATCAAGTGTAGTATCTGTTCTTATCAGTTGTCAGAGGAGCGCTGAAGCACCACCTATATGGGGAGGGTGGATGCAATCCAATGATGTCATTGCACCTGGAAGGATGGTTTCAGCAGGGACTACGCCGTGCTGCCCGACAGATACTGGAGGCTGGCCTATAGTTGCGTCATATAGTTGAGCCATCTGGAAGGGTGCTCCTGGTGAGGATGGGTGGCTGCACTTGGTCTGGTCTTTTTGCCGAGTTCTAGTATGGCCTTCTGGCTGTTCCATCTCTGTCAGCGATCTGATAGGAGGAGCTGGTTATGCCCTGGGATGAGACGGGGTAGGACTATGCAAATCCGCCGGGTTGACGGGGGGTCTGGAAGGGTTAGTATTGGCAGAGGCTGCTTACTGGAGTGGCAGTTCTCCCTAAGAAAATCTTGAAGGGCTCTCTAGCTGGCAGGGATGGAGGGCTGCACTGGCCGGTCAGGGGGTTGGATTTGGAACGAAAAGCCTATGCTGCATGAAGTGGCAGTCCAGGGGTATCTGAGAATCATTGTAAGTGAGGGTCACTTTGATTTAAAGATACCACGGTCACTGCACCAACAACACTGTTTTTTAGCACCTGCCTCCTGGGCCGGGCCATTTGGCCGGAGGGCCTGGTCATTGTACAACACAATAACCTCTTCTTTCACTCTCCTCTCCACTATCCCTTTCCCCCACTTTATTTAATCTATTAGCCTATGTTTGTCACATTTTTGTCTTTTTTTGTTTGTGCACGTTATTGGTTCACTGTGTGATTAGTAGGGTGCCGGTCCTCGGGCCAGCCCTGAACGTTTTGGGAGTGAGTGGACATGGCCTTCTGGCTTAGTTTGCCTGCTCTCATGGGGTCTCCCTTCGTGGGGGGCCCCACCTAGTACTGGGAGGGTTCTGTTTCAGCTGTCCCTCCAAGGAAGTTGGGACCGTGTCGGCTTCGGTTGCTCGGACCACAGTACCTCAGTCCCCGTCTGGAGCCCAACAGGAGGAAAACTTGACGTTGCACCCGTCTGCACGTTTTTGTGACCACTCTTTATGTGTGTGAACATTTTTTTTTAGCACCGGCGAAGTTTTTTGGGTGTGTTACATAAGCCATAGGCTTTTCAATAAAAAAAAAATCTCTGCGGTATGTGACCGTCTCCTGTGCCATCCCTGCGGTCTGTTGACCATCTCCTGTGCCATCTCTGCAGTCTCTGACCATCTCTTGTACCATGCTTGCAGTCACTGCTGTCACTTCTGTCTGTTGCCTCCACCTTCCCTCCACCAGCTGTCATCTCTGCCCCCACGTCTCCCAATGACCCTCCCATGCTCCTCGTCCTCTCCCAGCGATCATAGCCTTTTACATCCCAACTCTCCTACCCCAGAATCCCTATTTTACCCCCTCCCTAACACCACCCAAACCACCCCTCTGCCTACTCTTTCCTAGGCAATGGGTATCGGTAATTGGTATCAGCGAGGACTGGGAAAAAAAAGTATAAGTACTTGGTGTTAAAAAAATGGTACTGGTGCAGCAGCCCTAATATACAGTGCTTCATATCAATCTTTACATATCCTGAAAGGGTTAAAAAGACAAGGAAAAAAATAAAGGCAGCCAAGGTTACACTGTTTGAAAAGTATTCTGTTCTTCATCATGCATTATATGATACTCCTGGTTGCCTTGAAAACAGCTTTACATCAGCTCCAACATCAATGTAGAACCTTATGTCCTAATGCACAAAATATGCTAGCACATTAGCTGACAATCACGATTCAGTTCAGAACATATAAACCATGCGCTAGAAAAATATAACTTGAAAATCAACATCATGCTGGACCACCTTTTACCCTGATAGCAGCTACCCCATGTAATAGTAGAAGCTCAGACATATTTGCTACTGTAACTGCCCAGGGGTAGGTACAGCCTTGTGTTCTTGATGTGTTTTATCACAGAGGCATTATGTAATTAATTATTAGGCTAACAGATTAAAAACGGACAGGCGGGCCATGTTCATCCGATCTCCCCATACAGGAGAGGACTCTGACAGGTCCATCTCAGCAAAGTGACCTGTCATTCACCTACTGGGGGGGGGGGGAGCTCAGCAGATTGATCCCCTGCTGAGCAAGCTGAGTCCATCAAACGGACAAGCCCATGTGAAAAGAGCCATAGGTGTTTTCCCTCGGTCTCTGGCTGGACAGAAAAAGAAGAAGCAGAAGAATGATAAGTTTATCCCATTTCACTCTGCTCTCTGCTCCTATCAACATGCTCCTTAATAGTACATGGGCACAATTGACTGGCTCGTTTGGCTGCTTTTCCCTCTCCTGGTATGAGCCTGCTTTACAGGGGATAGCAAAAAACAACACCAAGACAAATTAGGTTACATACACAGTTTGTAACTTAAACTAAATATTATCTACAGTACTAATAGTTATACCAAAACTAACATGCTCCAAGCAAGGACCCCTTTGCTGAATAAGTTAGTCAAAACAGGGTTAATGTATTAGTCTCGAATCCTCCTACCTGTACACATCCTATGAACCCTTATACAGCTTCCAAATAAAACTCCATCCCAAGAGTCAAGAAAGAAGGGGACAAGATATGTACATAATTGCTGTGCAAGAGTTTTTATTAACCACTTAAGACCCGGACCAATACGCTGGTAAATGACCCAAGGTGTTTTTGCGATTCGGGACTGCGTCGCTTTAACAGACAATTGTGCGGTCGTGCGACGTGGCTCCCAAACAAAATTTGCGTCCTTTTCTTCCCACAAATAGAGCTTTCTTTTGGTGGTATTTGATCACCTCTGCGATTTTTATTTTTTGCGCTATATACAAAAATAGAGCGACATTTTTGAAAAAAAAACACTATTTTTTTACTTTTTGTTAAAAAAAAATCAAATAAACTAAATTTTAGTCAAACATTTAGGCCAAAATTTAGTTAGCCACATGTCTTTAGTAAAAAAAAAAAAAAATCGCAATAAAAAAAAAAATAGCTACCTAGCGGGAACAGCGACACTAATACAGCGATCAGAAAAATGATTGCTTAGTGATGCTGGCAATAGGGAGTGAAAGGGTTAACTAGGGCGGTGATCAGGGGGTTTAGCCAGTCAATTGTGCCCATGTACTATTAAGGAGTATGTTGATAGGAGCAGAGAGCAGAGTGAAATGGGATAAACTTATCATTCTTCTGCTTCTTCTTTTTCTGTCCAGCCAGAGACCGAGGGAAAACACCTATGGCTCTGTTCACATGGGCTTGTCCGTTTGATGGACTCAGCTTGCTCAGCAGGGGATCAATCTGCTGAGCTCCCCCCCCCCCCCAGTAGGTGAATGACAGGTCACTTTGCTGAGATGGACCTGTCAGAGTCCTCTCCTGTATGGGGAGATCGGATGAACATGGCCCGCCTGTCCGTTTTTAATCTGTTAGCCTAATAATTAATTACATAATGCCTCTGTGATAAAACACATCAAGAACACAAGGCTGTACCTACCCCTGGGCAGTTACAGTAGCAAATATGTCTGAGCTTCTACTATTACATGGGGTAGCTGCTATCAGGGTAAAAGTTGGTCCAGCATGATGTTGATTTTCAAGTTATATTTTTCTAGCACATGGTTTATATGTTCTGAACTGAATCGTGATTGTCAGCTAATGTGCTAGCATATTTTGTGCATTAGGACATAAGGTTCTACATTGATGTTGGAGCTGATGTAAAGCTGTTTTCAAGGCAACCAGGAGTATCATATAATGCATGATGAAGAACAGAATACTTTTCAAACAGTGTAACCTTGGCTGCCTTTATTTTTTTCCTTGTCTTTTTAACCCTTTCAGGATATGTAAAGATTGATATGAAGCACTGTATATTAGGGCTGCTGCACCAGTACCATTTTTTTAACACCAAGTACTGATACTTTTTTTTCCCAGTCCTCGCTGATACCAATTACCGATACCTATTGCCTAGGAAAGAGTAGGCAGAGGGGTGGTTTGGGTGGTGTTAGGGAGGGGGTAAAATAGGGATTGTGGGGTAGGAGAGTTGGGATGTAAAAGGCTATGATCGCTGGGAGAGGAGGAGGAGCATGGGAGGGTCATTGGGAGACGTGGGGGCAGAGATGACAGCTGGTGGAGGGAAGGTGGAGGCAACAGACAGAAGTGACAGCAGTGACTGCAAGCATGGTACAAGAGATGGTCAGAGACTGCAGAGATGGCACAGGAGATGGTCAACAGACCGCAGGGATGGCACAGGAGACGGTCACATACCGCAGAGATTTTTTTTTTATTGAAAAGCCTATGGCTTATGTAACACACCCAAAAAACTTCACCGGTGCTAAAAAAAAATGTTCACACACATAAAGAGTGGTCACAAAAACGTGCAGACGGGTGCAACGTCAAGTTTTCCTCCTGTTGGGCTCCAGACGGGGACTGAGGTACTGTGGTCCGAGCAACCGAAGCCGACACGGACCCAACTTCCTTGGAGGGACAGCTGAAACAGAACCCTCCCAGTACTAGGTGGGGCCCCCCACGAAGGGAGACCCCATGAGAGCAGGCGCACTAAGCCAGAAGGCCATGTCCACCCACTCCCAAGACGTTCAGGGCTGGCCCGAGGACCGGCACCCTACTAATCACACAGTGAACCAATAACGTGCACAAACCAAAAAAGACAAAAATGTGACAAACATAGGCTAATAGATTAAATAAAGTGGGGGAAAGGGATAGTGGAGAGGAGAGTGAAAGAAGAGGTTATTGTGTTGTACAATGACCAGGCCCTCCGGCCAAATGGCCCGGCCCAGGAGGTAGGTGCTAAAAAACAGTGTTGTTGGTGCAGTGACCGTGGTATCTTTAAATCAAAGTGACCCTCACTTACAATGATTGTCAGATACCCCTGGACTGCCACTTCATGCAGCATAGGCTTTTCGTTCCAAATCCAACCCCCTGACCGGCCAGTGCAGCCCTCCATCCCTGCCAGCTAGAGAGCCCTTCAAGATTTTCTTAGGGAGAACTGCCACTCCAGTAAGCAGCCTCTGCCAATACTAACCCTTCCAGACCCCCCGTCAACCCGGCGGATTTGCATAGTCCTACCCCGTCTCATCCCAGGGCATAACCAGCTCCTCCTATCAGATCGCTGACAGAGATGGAACAGCCAGAAGGCCATACTAGAACTCGGCAAAAAGACCAGACCAAGTGCAGCCACCCATCCTCACCAGGAGCACCCTTCCAGATGGCTCAACTATATGACGCAACTATAGGCCAGCCTCCAGTATCTGTCGGGCAGCACGGCGTAGTCCCTGCTGAAACCATCCTTCCAGGTGCAATGACATCATTGGATTGCATCCACCCTCCCCATATAGGTGGTGCTTCAGCGCTCCTCTGACAACTGATAAGAACAGATACTACACTTTATCTTAGCCAAAAGGCCGAGACCGCAGAGATGGCACAGGAGACAGTCACAGACCACATAGATGGCACAGAACACTGCCACAGACTGCAGAGATGGCACAAGTGGTGTGAGGATGTTGTAGTCAGTGTACAATACACCTGTGAGATCTCTGCCCTCTACTTAGTGTGCAGCCATCGCTGGAGCTCTGATTACTTACATTTGCAGTGTCCCATCCGGTTTGCAAAGTCTTCTTAGACTCCAGGCCCTTTCGTTGTCAGTGGTAAGTAGGTGGAGGCGGAGCAGCTCAGGAGGAGGTTTCATCTTCCTCCTCTGAATGCTGCGGTCTCCATGCACCTAATTGCTTCCTGATTGGTTACATTCAAGTTTGGGGCTGTCTAGACAACCTTCTTTTACCGGTCAGTTGTCAGAAAATGTCCACAGGTCAATTAAAAGAAAAGTTTGTGGTATTAAAATAAACAAATGTCTATTCTCATCTTTATTCTGCAGCATTAATCTGATGCTGCAGCTATTCCCCACCTGGACCTAAGCCTGTAAACTGAGCGATTACATGATCTCTCAGTTCTGTTTTCAAGGAGGGAAGTATTTAATGTGTATTTTCACATTATTTTAATGCAGTTCTGACCTCCAGCTGCAGCATGAAGTGAAACAGTTTGGCTTCTCTGCCTTTTGGCTAAGATCAAGGGTAGTATTCGTTCTTATTATGCGAAAAAATAAAAGCTCACAATCCCAATCACGTTCTGCGATCCACCAACCAAAATCTACTCCAGATACCGAAAGCCAGATACAAGTCTAAAGGAGAAAGAAAATTTGCGGTCCAAGGTCCCAGACTATGGAACGCTTTACCAACCAGCATTCGGTTGGAGGAGAACCACTCAGCATTCAGGAGAAAGATCAAGACTCATCTCTTTTGATACCAAAGGAGACAGGAACAACAAGCGCCCAGATGCGATTTAGTTCGCATGTGCCGCGCTATATAAGTTTTCATTCATTCATCATTAATTTTGTGGGAAGAGTGCTCTCTATGGCAAGGGGGGCACTGTCTTGTGTCCATCCATTGTACCTCACAATGGCTCTGAAGCACTCTGAGGCATTTCCTCCACTTCCCTTTTTTCTGTCTATTGTTTTTTTTTTTTGCACATACACAGTTTAAACGACTAGTTGGAGGGTAAGTCCTAAGACTTGCCATGAAAGTCCTGGGGGCAGGCCATGTGGCCTTTTAGTCATTTTCCCCCTCTTTCAGAAGGTCTCCCTTTGGGGCAGCCCCACCTACTACTTTGGTAGGCATTGCTTCAGCAGGCCTCTTGAAGAAAGGGGTCCACCCAGCTTCGATAGGGTGGACCCCGAGTTCTCCAAACCCTGTCTGGAGCCTTGTTTCTCAAGGAATCAGGGCTAGGGTCCTTTATCTGTGGAGGAGGACTGTGTACACCCTGTGCACTTTTCTGTGTGCTTCACTTTTGTGTACTCCCTTATTATGCAACTGTTGTTAAATTTTGAGAGTGTGTTTCACTACCACTGCAGAGCTTAAAAAAATTAAGTGAAACATTTAACAGTGGTATTTCTAGTACTGCTAAATGGGATAGTTCAGCTAAGCAGGAAGGTGGATCTGTGTGTTTCCTCAGTCACACAGTTCCCCATAGAGTTAGAAAACACAAAACAGTAAACACATTTAACCTCTTAATGGCTCTGATGTTAATCCCTTCCTTGCCAGTGTCATTAGTACAATGTCTGTGCATATTTTTAGCACTGATCACTGTAATAATGTCACTGGTTCCCAAAAAATTGTCAATGTCAGTTAGGGGTAAGATCTGTCCGCCGCAATGTTGCAGTCCCACTAAAAATCACTGATTGCCGCCATTACCAGTAAAAAAATAAAATTAACAAATGTCCCTAAATCTGTCCCCTATTTTGTAGACGCTAGGGCCCAGATTCATAAAGCAATTACGCCTGTCTAACTGGTGTTAGACAGGAGTAATTTCAAATTTTGCGCGCCGTATCACTAGTTTGAATCCTCAAACCATGATACGCCAGCTTCGGGCTTCGATCCGAGAGGCTTACGTCTTCGTAAGCCTTCGGATCTACGCTGCGATATTTTTGCGGCCGCTGGGAAGAGTTTGCGTCGTTTTCATGCGTCGGGATATGCAAATGTGTTTTTACGGCGATCCACGAAGATACGAGCGGTCTTCGCAATCGCTTACGTCTGTTTTTTTTACATACTGTTAGACCAGCTTTTTGCTGGTCTAACGGTGCGTAGCCCATGTTAAGTATGGCCGTCGTTCCCGCGTCGAATTTAAATTTTTTTTTTTTTTTGCGTAACTCGTTCGGGAATAGAAATGTCCGTAAACGACGCTACTCAAACAACGAATGACGTAACGACGTGATTTCGCGCAATGCACGGCGGGAAATTTGCGAACGGAGCATGCGCAGTTCGATCGCCGCGGAAACACGCCTATTTTAAATCCTTCACGCCCCCTACTCGTCTAGATGGATTGCGACGGGAGAAATACACTACGCCGCCGTTGTTTACTGGACAAAATCTACCTGGATTCCACGTAGAGCCAGGTAAAAAACGGCGGCGTAGTGTATTTCTGATACGCTACGAGAATCCAATTCTCTCTGAATCTGGGCCTATAACTTTTGCGCATACCAATCAATGTACTCTTATTGGGATTTTTTACCAACAATATGTGGAAGAATGCATAATGGCCTAAACTGATGAATACTTTTTTTTTTTATGTTTTTATATTTTTTTGGATATGTATTATAGTAGAAAGTTAAAAATAGATTTTTTTTTTTTTCAGAATTTGTGGTCTTTATTTTTTTTGTTATAGCGCAAAAAATAAAAAACGCAGAAATGATTAAATACCACCAAATGAAAGCTCTATTTGTGGAAAAAAAAGGATGTAAATTTTGTTTAGGTACAACATTGCACGACCATGCAATTGTCAGTTAAAGTAATGCAGTGCTGTATCGCAAAAAGTACCCTGGTCATTAAGGGGGAAATTCTTCCAGGCAGTTAAGGTGGTTAAAAGGAGAAGTTAAACCAAAGCTGGTTTGATTGTACTCCTATGGGTCAGAGGAGTGCAGTCCGTTTTGAAGTCCGCTCTGTGCTGATGTCACAGAAATCAGTCCATGCATAGCGTTATCCCGACAATGGAAGTCTAGACCTGCCAGGTGCCTGGACTGACTCCCGTCTCAGCCTCTCAGCGAGCTGCTGGGAGCCTGAGGCAGCTGCTCTGCCCCTTCCACAGCTCAGTGCTTAAATGAGCGAGGAGGGAGATAAGCAGAGAGCTTTGACTGACAGTCTGCAGCTCTCTGCTCATGGAGCTCTGAAAACCAATCGATCGGTGAGGTTCGATCGCTCGGTTTTCAGTCCAGAGGCGCCAGGGGACAGATGGTGCATCCACCTAAGTATGAATTTTACCTTTGTTTAGCATGGTTTATGCAGTATTTACTGAATGCTTATTTTACGGTAAATGATATATATATAGATATATCTATATATATCTATATAGATATATATATATATAAAAAATATGCTACCTACGTGAGCTTTTCAATACCAGATGCGATATTTGGATACGTGACCCAAATATCGTTCCTTTAGCACACTGAGCCCCCAATGTCATGTAATATATGCCAAGAAGGGTATTACTAGTATATGTAAAATATATAAATAATGCTCGGCATTATTTTTTTGTGTTGCATGTCCTTTTTAAACACATTTATAGACTAAAGAAATCCTTTTTGTGTTCAGTATGAATGAATACAGTGGGAAAGAACAGATGACACGTAGGAGGTCAAGCAGAATTGAGAATTTAGCCCTTATGCTGTACACAGTATTATAATGACTGCTTTATATACAGTGACCAATGCTTATAAATGATACCTCATATATGATCTGGCTTGTTATGCAGGAAAGCTGATGGGGTCACATTGTTAAAGCTCATTTTAAAATTAACAATTATTTTTGTCTGCCACTGTTTTTTCTTGTGGATTTAGAGTTTAGATTTTTTGCATCCAATAAATCCAAATAGTAGCATATTTGGAGATGGAAATATGTACTACAGCTGTGGAAAAAGGTTTATGATTTCCTAATCATTGTATGGATTCCTGACTGTAAGCAGAAACCCCTGAGACAATCACCTTGCTTCAATAGGTAAATTCAATAAGGCAGTGCAAAATATGTAACCTGACAGAATTCAGTTTTTGGTTGTGAAGCAATGTACTGCAATAGGGTGTAATATGGGAAATGTTTAGTTTGGTGACAGATGCTTTTTATTGAGTTTACATCAGTTTGAACTGTGGTTAAGGGCTAGGCAGCCCACTTTTTTTGGAAATAAAATAACACATAGTGGAAAATGCTAAGCCACCTGGCTCTCTCCTCAGCAGCAGCACTGCTGCTCTTGATACTGATCCCTCAGACCTGGCTCCCTGAACTCTCCTGGCTTGTTTAACCTTGTAGATTGCAGCACACTACTGCACAGGCCCTCTCCTGGTCTCTCCGTAGGGGATAACAAAACCTGAAGTACACTGACAAGCCAGGCTTCTCTGCTCAGACATAATACACTAGCACTCCACACTCTGTATTAGTGCAAACCATGTGCGTCTCTTTCCTGTACTCGCGCAGTGACAGGACCTAGCACTGTCACAGTGGTTTCAGAGTGATTGTTGGAAGACCATTGCAAATTTAGAAAGACTATCTCTCACTTTTCTAGCCACATACTTTGTAAAGTATTATTATACTGTAGCTACTGAAAGGAGAGAATAATAAAATACGTAATAGCAATGGCAGGTGGCGGACCTCAGAACTCAGTTGATGTCTACCTGTTAAAGCTGAACTCCAGCTAATTTATAAAAAGTCTAGGCACACTGTAAGTTGAGTCCAGTAAGGTGCATGCCACCTCCTGGACTTATTTTCTTTTACATCTGACAGGTTTATGCAGCTCCCAGAAAACAGCTATTCCTCCCCTCCTCCTGCCCAATCACTGAAGCCTTACCAAATACAATGTTAATGGGTAGCAGAGGGGAGGGCTAGGCTTAACCGCTGTGTGTGCTTCTCTCCTCTTAGAGCCCCACGTGTCTGCTTCGAGAGCACCATAAACCTGTTGGATGCATATATTTATTTATTACAGGTACTTTTATAGAAGTTTCAATTTACGCAGTGCTTTACATATACAACGTATGTATTGTATATTCACATCAGTCCCTGTCCTCAGGGAACTTAAAATCTTAAGGGTCCCTAACTCACACTTATACACACAAACACACACACACACAAGGATCAATTTAGGCAGAAGTCAATTACCTATCAGCAGGTAGTGCCATCCAGGCAGGATTCCAAACTCCAGGCATGTGGTTTTCCTAAACAAGCTGGATGTCATCTAGTTTACAATGTACCAAAAGCAGGTTTTATTTTGGTTTTCTGTGACTCCTTTTTGCAAATGGTAAACCGTTGTTTCCATTATATATCTTCCTTTAATTAGTTATTGAATTGAAGTGCTTGATAATTTGTCTGTTGCATTGATTGATACATGCAAGGTATTTCATAAGTCTTAAAGGGTAAAAAAACGTTCCCAGAATTTTTTTTAAAGTTGTAACATCGTTTACAAAAAGAGACCAACATTTTTATTCCCCCACCCCCCGAAAAACTCCCCCTACTAGTGTGGTAATAGTGGGTTTGGGGGTACAAAAATTACAAACAAGTGCTTGTAGAACTTAAAGTGGTTCTAAAGCCTGAAAAACCTTCTGTTTGCAGCACTCCCGGAATACTTACCTGTGCCCCATCTTGATGCAGCGGCTCTCCCAGGTCTCTTCCTCCTTATTGGCTAAGATAGCAGCGGAAAGTGGGTGGAAATATAAAAAAATAAAAAAGTTGTGTAGTGCTAAGGGAGGTGTGGTATAGAGTGGTAAAACACACCCTTTTCTGTGATGCAGTAAGGCAGTACATGATGGGGTATGAAGTTTCCTAAATGGTCACATTATAATACAAGAAGTGATGAGCTCAGAATGCATTTTATTTATTTTACCAGAGAGGTGCAGATTCAAAGGTAAATGAGAAATATGCACATTGTGATGGCTCAGGCAGAAAAGACCACTGTTTAGGTGGAATGGATTGGAGGTAGCACAATGTAAGTGTATCTGCAGATACTGAGCAGATGTTGTGTCATCCACCTGCCCTGCTTCAATTAGCTCACAGATCCCCTCCCGATTGCAGTGGAATCCGCCCCGTGTCCAAGGGGCCTTACTAAGTAGTAAAGTAAGGATAAATCCTTAATGGGCGTCCACTCCATAGGGCAAGGGAGGGCGTTTGCCCCCCCCTAGAATCGCAAAATATTGTTGACAATGACACGCCGCCTCCCGCACATCGGTGGGCCAGGCACCGCCAAATGTCACTGTCATCATTCATGTCTGTCAGTGTCTGTGTTGCCTTTACTCTGCTCCCACGGCCCGCCCCTGTTTGCTGGTGCTAGCCAATATGATCATCGTGCTGCCGCTGCTTTATGGCCCCGCCCGGCGCCCGTCTTGGTGGCGTGACGTCACTCACGGTGAGAGGGGATTATCATTCATTGTTGGGAGCGTAGAGACCTGCCTGCTAAAAGAGCCAGCGCCGCCGAGGAGGAACAAACCAGCAACAACATCTTCGTTACAATCAGACAGCACAGCACAGCAGCATCAGTTTTGTCAGTGTCACTGCAAGTAAGCACTAAACTAAATTGGGCTGATGGCATATAAAAAAAAAATCACAGACAGTCATCACAGTTAATAATCCTCAGATTGCATTCCGATGGCATCATGTGCAGGGTGCTGTGTAATGTAAAAGGGTCCAGTGATGCAGAGGTGCTGTGTAATGTAAAGGGGTCCAGTGATGCAGGGTGCTGTGTAATGTAAAGGGGTCCAGTAATACAGGGTGCTTTGTAATGTAAAGGGGTCCAGTGATGCAGTTGTGGAGAGGGGGTACACAGTAGTGACAAAGAGATATTGAAAGATGCAGGGGGCACAGTGTGGTGTTTTTACATTTTAACGTGGGGGGGTCGCTTTTAACCCCCGCTAGCAGTCGAAGAAGGGATAAAATGTGACTGTATCGCCGCTGCCCAAGCACCACCCCCCTGAAAAAAATTCAGCGGACGCCCATGAAAGCCTTATACACACGATCGGACTTCCAACTGACTTTTTCGTGGATTTTGCTCCGAATGGGCATTGGCCGTGAACTTGGTATGCATACATGCGGTAGGACTTTTTCAGCCAACTTTCACCAAATCACGTGGTTTTTCAGCTCTTTACCGCCACCCTGTGGGCAACTTCTGCTATTGTTGTCTGATCTTTAGCATTGGTTCTGAGCATGCGTGTTTGGACTTAAACTTGTGTACACACAATTGGATTAGCCGACGTAGGACATCTGTTGCCGGAAAGTTTGTCTATTTGCACAGCGAACATTTGTCTGATAAAAAACACAAAAAGTTTGTCCGATGGACATTTGTTATCAAAGTCAGATCGTGTGTATGGGCCTTAAAGGAGTTGTAAATAAAAAAAGTTTTTTTTGCTGAAATTACTGTTTACAGGGTATAGAGACATAATAGTTAACTGATTCCTTTTAAAAACGATTAAAAAAATAGATAAAAATCAATCATATAATGTGCCTCTAGTTTCTAGTTTAGTTTATGCATGTTTCCTGCTTTTCTGCTTTACAGAGCCAATACAGGGCAGTGATGGTTTGAAAAACGAAACTGATTGGTGCTGTGGGGTTTTAGACACACAGTAATCACACCTCCTTGATTAGTGACCACAGAGAGAAAGCTCCCAGTACTGTGGTTATAAGGAAAACAGACAACCAGGAAGTGTGGAGATGAGAGAAGTATTACAGCAACTTGAGAGCAAAACAATGAGGACATGAAAACAGCACTGCATTAAGGTAAAGGAAGCTATTAAGATAAAAAAAAAAATTCCTTTACAAACTCTTTAAGAATGAAGGCTTATTGGCTTGCACAGTAAAAACTCAAAGAAGCACCTTGGGCAACCCCTATATTTCAACCCCAACAGGTTTCCATAAGGCCGCGTACACACGATGGAACATGTCCGATGAAACTGGTCTGCAGACCAGTTTCATCGGACATGTTCGAATGTGTGTACGACCTATTGGACCGTTGTCCGTCGGACAAAAGTTTTAAAACATGCTTTAAAACCTGTCCGATGGAAACCTGTCCGTCGGACAGGTTCGATGGTTAGTACACAAAAGCATCGGACCAAAAACCTGCGCATGCTCAGAATCAAGCCGACGCATGCTTGGAAGCATTGAACCTTGTTTTTTCATCACGTCGTTGTGTTCTACGTCACCGCGTTCTGGTCTGATCGGATTTTGGTTCAGAGTTCAGAGTTGTCTGATGAAAACGGTCCGTCGGACAAGTCTCATCAGACATGTCTGATCGTGTGTACAGGGCCTAAGGCCTCGTACACACGAGGCAATAGATTTGTTCAAAACGGTCTGTCCGACCGATTTGAACAAATCTGTCTGTTTGGATTTTGATTTGCTCGCGTGTACACACAAGCAAACCAAAATCCCCGCCAGCAGACGGCGCGCTGACGTGTCGGTGACGTGGCGGTGACGTTGACGCCGCCACGTCACCTCACCAGGAAGTAACACACTTCCGCGCATGCGCCGAATCCATTCCGCGCCGGTGCGAGACGACATGTCTGCTGGTAAGTGTACTAACCAGCAGACATGTCGGGCGGACGGGTTCCCACCCGATAGATTTCAAAGCATGCTTTGAAATCTGTCGGGTGGCCAAATCCGTCGGCTCGCCCGTACACACGATCGAATCTGTCTGCTGGGACGGTCTAGCAGACCGTTTCCAGCAGACAGATTTGATCGTGTGTACGCGGCCTAAGAGTTCTATAAACAAGACATGATGGAAAGTACAGTACTTTGCCAAAGCCTAAAATATGGTGTGCATTTATTTTCTCCCAACAGTTATTTTTACATATTTACCTGGAATATTTTTCTTCATTACTGAAAAAAAAGTTAACTTTTTAATGTTAAAAATTTTTGTTTTGTTTTAGCATTTACCTAAATCTAGCATTTAAATAATTTTAATACACAATATAATTAAGCAATGAATGACAGTGAAGATGGTGCAAAAGTTTAGCTACAGCCATTAGTTGAACACCTTACAGTATTGGCTTACTGCATAAAATGGCTTGCTCTGCTAAGCTTGGGTTAGTTGTAAAAATAGCCTTCGTTAATGTAAGCACAGGACTTCCCCTTTTAAAAGGATTAATTAGGCAAGCATTCTGACATACATTTCACTTTAATCTCCCTCTAGCATTATCACAATCCCAGCAGCATTACCATGTTGTGTTCCCTTTTTGTGTGCAGTATTTAATCCAAGTACAATTTGTGGCTTTAGAAAGATGAACACAATATGCACACTTTATTCGACATGTCAGTCACACATAAATATTATGTAACATTCTACATTGCTGTTTGCGGTTAGCAACAGAGATTTACTCTTAAACAAGGCTATATCGCAGGAGCTGAGAAAAATAGGGGTATAAGCCTCATTTAGGGCCCCTTTACACCAAAACGCTGTGTGGGAAAGGCGCGTTCTGTACGCATTTACTGCAAGTGAAAGCGCTGTCCTTGCAAGATGCACACAGGTGCCAATTTGTTAATGGCACCCGAAAAACATCTCTGCATTTGCGCCCACCAAATCTCATGGGTACTGCAGTTTGGTCCAATGGAATCTAAAAGAAAAATAGTGCTTGCACTCCTTCTGTGTTCCCCCGCATTTTGCTGCCCATTAAAATGCAGGGGCCATCAAAACTGCCTGGAAACGCACGTGTTTCAATGTGAACTGGCCCTCACACCATATATGCATAAAAACATTTTTTACAGAAAAAACACACAGATTTGACTTGTATAGAATATTTTAGGTTTGTTCATGCCATGTGCAGAGACATGCGTTTTTCCAATGCAGGTCTCTGCAAAACGGAAGAGCAGAAAAATGCATACATGTTGCATACTTCCACACAGAAAAAAAACTACACATGATGCCAGTGTTGTGGTGTGAACAAGGCACATAGAAAATTGTTTTGATTGTGCCCTTGCAGAGTTTGGTGCAGAAAAACGCAGGTCTCTGCACATGGTGTAAACAAGGCCTAAGGTTCCATTCACACTTGTGGGACTTGTCATGAGACTGCACACATAAACAATCAAATGTAATTATTCACCAGCACACCAAGGATCTTCAATTAAGTCCTAACTTTTTTATTATTGAAGAACGATCACAACTCAAACAGTGCAGTACAATGTTTGGGAGCCAAGCAGGACACTATCGTCAGGCATGTGAACAAGGGGTCCTGTGTGGCTCCGAAACGTTGCACTGCACTGTTTGGAATGTGATCTTTTCTTCAATAAAACATGTAGATGTAATTGAAAAGCCTCGCTGTGCTGGCGAATATATACATTTGACCAGACATGTTTCAGTATCTGTAGGGTAAGATAAAATATGCCCACCTTGGTAAAAGGACCCCTTCGGCACCGGGAGAATGAGTTTAACCTTGCAGTAACAAGACACACGGTATTAGGTTAAAGTCACTCTGCTGTAATATGGCGCGGACAGTTTCTTTTATAAAAACATACAGAAATTCAAAGGAAATATACAAATACATGTCTTAACATCATTGGTTAATACACTGTTACTGGGCGGACGCCCCCCTTTTGGGTGATGCTGTTAAAATATCATTGGTTAAAAGTTACCGTTATTTATTGCTTAAGTTAGAACTCGTCTCATGATTAAGGCTTGTATATATGTCAACCGCCACAAACTGGTTATAGAAACCACAAAACTTAGGTCACAAGACATTCAAACTGACTACTACTATATATGGTCATCACAAGAATTGCTCATGTCATTCTGATATACAGAAAGCATATATGCAATCTATGGACAACTTATGTTAACCCTTACAATCCCCTCTTAGAATCCAAATAATTCTAAATTATGTGGTTCTCCTTCTCCATCCTTCTTTTATCATGATACATGTTCAGATAGATTCTATTCGCAGCTGCTGGGTCGGGTGTTCGGGACATTTTAACAACTATGCACATTATAAGCCTATAGCAAGCATATAAGAGTAAAACCAAAAAAAAATGGAAAGGGTTAAACTCATCAATAACTGTCCCACTGGGGAGGTCACGGTTAAGAAAGTTCATTAGAGTGGTGTTTAGGGCAGGTTCTGAAGTGTGAAAATAAGGGCTCTCAATTGAAGTCATTGAAAAATTAATTTTAGCTTGTTGGCAAACTTCAGCTCCCTTTGTGGAGTTCCCCAACCCAAAACACCAGTCTGGGAAATAACTTCTTTATAGATATATATATCTCAACATTATCAGTACCCTATTGTGGGGTCACTTCCATATCTTCTCTACTTAGTATGACACCAAAGGGTCCACAGTACTACTTCACATCTATGTGGAGCAAAGATCTTCTTAAGGTGTATGTGGATACATATCTTTACTCATTCATATCACCCATCTTGGCATCATACGAATCTACTAATCTGACAATCTGATAACACTATCTCTTCCCTGGGGTGATCTTCCTCAGTTCTAATTGTCACTGTAATAATAATTGTATTTTAACAATAATAGAACATTTGTGATATTTAAAAGTACAGCCATATCCAACATTTTTCATATCCAGACTACTGGGCATAGGCATATTTAAACTTCAATAATAACATTTTATCTGTAAAACCTCATTTCTCTTGTGTCTATTATGTGCATTATTCATCCTGTTGTGGTGTGTTGGAATTTCCACAAATGCTCTTTATATGTCCCAAATCTTCAGGGTGATAGATACAGTTCGTTATCAGCCAAACTGGCAGGAATACGATCAGGACAGTCCAAAGTAGGAGACACAAGGCTTTCCCAGAAGTCTGTGGTGAAATAAGCAACGTCATCTTGTCGGAGGTCAGGGCTGTCTGCCCCCGTTAGTACCTCACTTGTACTTGCTTCTAGTCGGAGGCCAGGGCTGTCCGCCCCCGTTAGTACCTCTCTTTGTCTGGCCCTAGGCACCAGTTTTACTCGGGTGGCATGGATCCATGTTGGGCTCTCTTCCGTCAGTATTGCGGTCCGGGTAACGGCTACCACTATCATCTCTGGACCATAAGCGCAGTCTTTGGCTCTTTTATCTTTGGTCAATCGTTTTACAACTACAACATCTCCTGGTATAAAAGGGTGGGTGTTTTCCTGTGGAAGAGAAGGAAACTTACAGACAACTTTTTGTTCTATCTCATCTAGTTTTGTTATAAGTGACCTGACATAATGATCCTGAATCTGCTCTAAATCTCCTTGTAGAGTGAGGGGTTTCTTGGCCCAAGGTGTGGGGAATGGCCTTCCCATTAAAATCTCGAATGGCGAGAATTTTAAAGATTTGTGGGGTGTCATTCTTATTTCTGCTAGAATAATTGGTAGCACCTCCTTTCATTTATGAAAGGTACCTCCTGTGGCCTTTCTCAGTTTTAGTGGGATATATCTCTGGCCATCGTGAAAACATATCCACAATTACCAGGGCATATTCCTGCCTACCCTTATCACAGGGAATGTGTGTAAAATCAATTTGGAGGTGTGTTAATGGAGTTGTTGGATATTTGAGGTGTTGGTGGACTGCCCAATTAGGGTTGTTAGGATTTGCCCGGAGGCATGTAATACACCTCTGTACAAACCCAGCTACTAACTTATCAAACTTAGTAATGTAAAAATCATTTTTTTTAGCAGTAGTAGCGTTGTGGCTTTACTGTTGTGGCCTACCCCATGGTGCTGGGCTATAAAAAGTGGTGCACTAGCCTGTGGGATACATGGTTTCCCCTCTTTGCAAATTAGTCCACTCTTTGGACTCTTTTGCAACACTGGATAACACCAGTCATTTAGATCTGTGTCACTTGCCGAGTACTGGAGTTCCACTATCATTTGTGTGTCATCTAACAAGGGTGGTGTTAGTACGGCCATTTGTAAGGTAGCTAATTGTTGGAGTACGGCTTCTTTCGCTGTTCTATCTGCCAAGGCATTGCCCCTGGAAATCTGATCACTGCCCCCCGTGTGTGCCCTACAATGTAGTATGGCTATCTCTGAAGGGAGGTGGACTGCAGCTAGTAGATCATTGATCAACTGGGAGTGAGAAATTCTTTTCCCATCCGCTCCTATGAACCCTCCTCTGGCCCAGATCACTCCGTGGTCATGGACCACGGAGAAGGCATACTTTGAATCTGTGTAAATGGTGACAGACTGTCCCTAACAACTGGCATGCTCTGGTCAAGGCTAGCAGCTCGGCAGCCTGAGCCGACTGATAGGGGATGGGTTCTGCTTCATGTATGCAGTCAGGTAAACTTACAACGACATATCCTGCATTGTATGTGGTGTCATTTGGTCTTGTGCATGACCCATCCACAAACACAACATGTGAATCTGGTATGGGCAGGGTTGCCATGTCTAGTCTAGGGGAAGTCTCTGTTGTTACAGAAGTCAAACAGTCATGGTATTGTGGAATGTCATCTGCCTCACCTTTCAATCCCAATAATGCATTTAAGATAGGGGCAGGGCCTGCATTTGGGGAACAGTATCTGACAAGGATGTGTTTCCTAAGAGGATGACTTTGTATCCACTTAGATGTTGGGCTGACATATGCTGGGTGTGTACCCCTCTTAGAAGATGGATGACATGGTGGGTAGTGTAAAGTGTGGTGGGGTGGCCCAGGGTGAAAACTACTGACATTTCCACCACCATTGCACATGCCGCTAGGGCTCTCAAACAAGCGGGCATACCTTGTACAGAAATTGGCATTACCTTTGAAAAAAACTACGGGTCTAAACTTTCCTCCGTGTTCTTGTGTCAGTACCCCCGCCATGGTTTTACAGTTGTCCCTTGTATATAGCTGAAATGGCTTTACATATTTAAGGGAGGCCCAAAGCAGAACTACACATCATTGCTAACTTCAACTTTTCAAAAGCGTTTAACATTTCTTGTGACCATATTATATCTTTTGGTTTGTCTGACAGTGTACATTGCCTCAAAATGTTGTCATAGTAAGAACAGTCCGGTATCCACTGTCTGCAGTAATTTATCATACCCAGAAAAGATAGCATTTCCCTCTGAGTATTTGGGTTGACCAGGCCCATGACAGATTGGATACGGCTAGGACTGATTTTCCTACTCCCTTGACTGAGGACAAAACCAAGATATTCCATTTACACCATTGTAACTTTTTGGGTGAAACTTTGTGCCCACATTCATGTAACCAACCTAACAACGATAAACAATCTTCCCTGCAGGCCTCCCTTGATAGACTACAAACGAGGAGATATCCACATATTGTAGCAGGACAGAACCTTGGGGGGGGTGCCAGGGTTTTAATGTGGCTTGGAGGACTATGCTGTACACAACAGGTGAATCAGCATATCTCTGGTTCATACGGCACCAGGTGAGTTGTTGACCCTCAAAGGAAAAAGACAAACAGAGGCCTAGTGTCCTCGTGTACAGGTATACTGAAAAAAAAACGTTCTTCAAATCAATTACAGAAAAATAGGTGGCCTGTGCAGGGATGGAGGAAAGGAGAGAGGTGACATCTTGCACTATCTTGCACTATCGGGGCAAGTGGGATGATTAACTATTGATAGCCCTTGGGTCTTGAACAAATCTGACACTACCATCTGGTTTGGAAACAGGGTTGATAGGGGTACTATATGCAGAGCAGATAGGGGTTAAGATTCCCTTCTCTAAAAAGGTCCTGTATCATGGGTCTGATTCCATCTAGTTTCTCTTTTGACAAAGGATATTGTTTATGAAACACTGGTTGAGCACCTGGTTTCAGGGTAGCCCGATAGGGGGTACAATCAATGAGACCTGTGTCAAAATCGTTCTGTGACCATATGCCGTTATCAACAGTGAGTAGTTCATCAGAAACCGCTAAACTGACAAAAATGGGACGGGTTATAGGTATCACCTTAGATTCCATACTGAGTCCATCCGGACCCGAGTGGATCCTCCGGGCCTCGTCACCGTGGGTGTTGAGTCCAGTCTATGTCAAATCTATGTTGGGTATTTGTCTTGGGCAGGCCAGGGTTCTGGTCTTGGGAATTGGCCCTTCTGTCAGGTAGGGGGCAATTTCTGGCCCAATGGCCGGAACGGCCGCAATTGTAACAAGGTTGGTCCTATGCGTTTCTATTCATGTGATCCCTGTCCATCCCGCTATATTATCCACCCAGGGATTAATAAGAAAATAATCCGTGCCTCCTACTCGGGCAACGTATTCTTTGCAGGTTTCTTGGACGTTGGGACATGGGTAGGAGGTAGGTTTACTATGTCTGGTCCCCATTGATCCAAGCACCGGAGTTGGTCAGTATAATATACTGATCCCAATTTTCTTCCGACAGTTGTATCAATGCAAAAATCTTCGTGCCACACACACTGGAAACAGGATCCCGGTTTGATCGGATCCCACACAGTACAGATTGTGTTGGGCAATTTAACTATGGCTTGGATAATACAATTCTTATAAGTAAAGTCTGTGTTTTGCAAAATGAAAGTAACTTTGGCATTTTGCGCTGACACAGGAAGCAAGTCATTGGTTTACACAAGACGACAGTAAGCTATCTATATGCTATACCAATTAAGGAAGTGTCGACTTCACAATGAAAGTTTTTTTTTTGTATTTTTTTTTTTTTTTTATGCTGTCCACTTTCGGGTTATTAAACTATTAAATTAATAAGTGACTTCTGTGTACTTCTCATATCTCTGGAGAGGTTATTGTATTTTAGTGTCTAAGTGCTCAATCTATGTTATATGTCGATCGGTATGCAATTTCACTGTATGTTGCTAGATTGCATGCTGATTGTAAGCTAACAGATCTGCCAGACGGAGATCTGTGTGTGTGTGGGGACAGTGGAAAGAGTGATTAACACTGGGATTCAAGCTTACAGGATAGCTGGAGGAACCCTAGAAGTGTGTAGTAATTGCTAGACTGTTTCCCAACCCTTAGCGTACAGCAGATTGTATGTAAGATCTGTATCTGCCTGTGTGTGGTCAGCTAGTTGGATTGGAGTGGAGTCTCCCTCTAGAAGTGGTTAAAGGTAATGCGGGCTGTGAAGCATCACAGCCAGTCTTACGTGCTTAGTAGAAATTCCTTCTTATTCTTTTAGTTCCTCATACAGCCTCGTCACGAGACGCTCGCTCGTTGTGGTTAGTAATTCACCACTGGCAAGACAGATTGTGAAAAGTACAACCTTATTGTCTATCTGGAAAATCTACCCTGCGACCTAAATACTCTGTACTTTCTTTGGGAGAGATTATTAAAACTAACTTTGGCAGATTTTTTTTAAATTCCACTCAGTTATATTAAATACTAAACAAATTTTACATCAAGGACACGTCATACAATATTACACAGACGCCTGGCTCAGTATCACTTGCTTTCATCAACCGTGGGTCATATAGCTTTCGCCTAGCCACGGAGATGGGGCGTCTTATACTTTGCCACAAAACGTCTCAAAGCAGTCCTTGGCTTAGCTCACCTTCTAAGCACCTGTACCGCACAAACAGATAATTTCTTATTACTTTAAAATTCTTAATACTTTAAACATATACTTCTAAGCAGCAATAATTTTAAGCAGCAAATAATATAAGCAGCAGTAATGGGTAATTGTACCAAGGTGATTTCTATGCCTCCCCGAGACACTTGATTCTTAGTTATCCCTGATAACCTATATTATCTGGACATCCCCGATGTCTATATTATGGCGCCAACCACTCTTACCCGTATCTAAAGCACAATTAATTTACAGTCCCTGACTGCCTGGATTCATAAGGAATTCAGGAATTGATCGAGCCCCGCTGACCGAATGAACGGTTTACAGGGAGACCACCTAAATCCCCGGACGAGCCTCCAAATTGTAGGGTAAGATAAAATATGCCCACCTTGGTAAAAGGACCCCTTCGGCACCGGGAGAATGAGTTTAACCTTGCAGTAACAAGACACACGGTATTAGGTTAAAGTCACTCTGCTGTAATATGGCGCGGACAGTTTCTTTTATAAAAACATACAGAAATTCAAAGGAAATATACAAATACATGTCTTAACATCATTGGTTAATACACTGTTACTGGGCGGACGCCCCCCTTTTGGGTGATGCTGTTAAAATATCATTGGTTAAAAGTTACCGTTATTTATTGCTTAAGTTAGAACTCGTCTCATGATTAAGGCTTGTATATATGTCAACCGCCACAAACTGGTTATAGAAACCACAAAACTTAGGTCACAAGACATTCAAACTGACTACTACTATATATGGTCATCACAAGAATTGCTCATGTCATTCTGATATACAGAAAGCATATATGCAATCTATGGACAACTTATGTTAACCCTTACAGTATCCAGTTGGGCACAATCCAGGAATGTGTGCGATGGGAATATGGACTTTGGACACACAGCCCATGTAGTTTAATGAAATCTATGTGGCTTAAAGTCGCAGCAAGGCATGCACTACTTTGATCCCACTTGAGTGCCATAGACTTCAATGTAAACTCTCAAAAGTTGCATCTTAATGTTATCAATACGACAGTTGTGCAAAAGTCAAAGTCATACCCATCCAAAGTTGCGATGAAAATCGCACGACTTTGGAGTCGCACAAGTATAATTGGAACCTAAATGTAATTTGATTAATCACCGGTTACCAATATAAGGAGCATTTTTCCTACTAGTCCCCAATTAATTGGTTTTAGCTGGCTTTCCAAGATCTGAAAATGATGTTAGGGGGTTCCTCTGGGGTACACAATTTGAGAAAGACTGTGTTAATAGTAATTCTGTACAAAGGTATTTATGCAGACGGAATGACAGCTGCATACCATACCAATTATCATATTATTATAGCTTTCCTGAGCTTTGTTTGTTCAATCCATTTTGACAGGAAGAATCCTCACATTTTTTTGTGTTGCTGTTTATTTAAACTGATTTCCCCTGTTTTTATAGGCACATCAGTCATATATTTAATTTGGTGACACATCTCTATGTAACAGCACAGATCCTTATTGCTTTAGTAATTCTGACACAGCAGGTGCTATTAATCCTCCCTCTCTCACAGCAATAATTAATCAAACTCTCTGAGACCAGAATGATTGCAGTTATTTGAAATATTGATTTTTGAAGTAATCTCTGGTGAATTCTAGACAATTGATATTAACTGCCTAGAACCCTACACTATTTTCATTCACCATCAGCGTATATTTTGAAATGCTCTGTACAGCTTTGTTTATATAGAAAGTAGCTGCTTTATCTAACCTAGATTATTGTAGACTTTGTACTGTGTTTTCATAGGAACAGAGATAAGCACATTTTTCAAAATTTCTCTTTATTGGGTTTGTAAGAGTTAACCTGCTGGTATTTAAGAGGTGCCATCACGTCCTAAAACAATATGATTACATGGCATGTTGCTAACATAGTAAGTAAAGGAGTAGTTGATTCTGTATTTTTTTTTTTTTAGCGCTAGGTTCACAGTAGTGCGGTTGCGATTTACTCCGATCTCCAGTGCGAATATGTAGTGCAATTGCGTTTTTGATACTACTGTGACTCATCCCTGCGGTTAGTTAGCAGGGTTCAGTCATTAGTTGTTAAGGAGCCGGAACTCGCCAGCATCCTAACAACCAGTGACCAGTGAATCCATGCTGTCTACAACAGGGATGAATCATTGGTTGTTTTAAGGAGCCAGCACATGCTGGCGACCTAGCAAATTGCTGACAGCAGAATGTAAACAAATGAGCTGTCAGTGCAAAATTAAAAATTAAGGCATGACATTTCCCTAGTCTAGTATAGATTTTAAGGGTAATCCTACTCTAAAAAAATGGTATGGGGTTCCCCCCCAAAATTTATTCCAGACACTTATCTACAAAAAAAAAAGACCCTTATTCACCAAAAAAACACAGTAGTAAATAAAGATGCAGGCAGGTTTTGCCCAATGCCCATTATTATTAATCACATCATCCCCAACCCACACAAAATAGAAGACACGGAATCATACAGCCATTATTTAGGCCTCATGCACACAGGCATAAAAAATGCTGTTTATACAGGTATATATAGGATGCATTAAGGTGAAAACACAAAGGTTTACAACCACTTTAAATTGTCATCTATGAACAATTTTGGGGTATTGTAGTTTTTTGCTGCTTTACAGGTACATGAACTTTTCAAGCTTGACATATTTGGTATCTATTGACTCTACGCATAATCATCTTTTACATTTTACTACAAAATTTGGGATTATTTTATGTTTATATGCACCGAAATTAATGTGAGTGTATTTTACTAAAAACATTTGACAATGACAAGCAATTGTGCAAAATAAAGAATTGCTACTAATCTGCTCTTACTGCATGGTTCCAGTCTTCTTCTCGTCTACCATAGAATGTGAGCAGTCCTCGATGATGCAAGAACATTGGCTATTGTAAGTGATAACAGTGGTGTGAGGTTTGGTCTTGGGGGACCCATTGTCCAGAACTGACAGGGAGAAAGCCTAAGGCCTCATACACACGATAGGATAGCCAGAGGACAACGGTCTGATGGACCGTTTTCATCGGTTAAAAACCGATCGTGTGTGGGCCCCATAGGTTATTTAACCTTCGGTTAAAAAAAAGCCAACTTGCTTTAAAATTAACCGTTGGATTCCTAACCGATAGGTCAAAACCGATCGTTAGTAGGCACGACCATCGGTTAAAAATCCACGCATGATCAGAATCAAGTCGACGCATGCTTGGAAGCATTGAACTTAATTTTTTTCAGCACGTCGTTGTGTTTTACGTCACCGCGTTCTGATAGATCGGTTATTTAACCGATGGTGTGTAGGCACATCAGACTATCAGTCAGCTTCATCGGTTAACCTATGACAACTGTCCTTCAGACCGTTCTCATCAGATGGACTGATCGTGTGTACAAGGCTTTAGGGACCATGGAATAAGCCAAGTAATTTTCTCTATTGGGGCCCCTAGACTAAACACGGTTATTTAAACAAAAGCCGTAACTGCCTAAATTTTAACTAGCTGTTGGAATAATGTGCACATAGAAGTTATTTACACAGAACAAACATGCCAGCTAGCTTGCAAAAAGCAAATTACATTGACAATTTTAGATAAACTAGAGGTTTTGTTTGCACAACATATACGTGAATTCCCCACTTCTCCATCCTGAAACATCCCCCCACAGCAGCCACGGAAAGAGGAGGAAATAGCCAGCAATTGGCACTGCACAGAGTGTTCAGGGTGTGCCCAGGCATACCTGGCACACCCCCTGCGCACGCCTATGCCAGCGTTATATAATGTTCTTTGATGTTGTCAATACATTTAATAGGCACTGTATGTAGTACATCCTACAGTGACTCTAGAGAGAAAGGAGTCACCGCTCCAGGTGGGATCACTAAATGGTTACAGGTGGTGCAGGATACCGAGGGTGCTGGCGGTGCACTAAGCAAAATGAAGACAAAGAAAAATGGATAGCCGCACTCCAAAACCTGATGGGTGGTCTTTTATTCAATAGACAGCATGTACAAAAATAGGGTCACAGCAGTAGAAACAAGGAACAGCCGACGCGTTTCGCACTGGATCAGTGCTTATTCATGGCTAATGAAGCATTAAAATTGTTAGGTATATATAGAACATAGGGTGAACATGTGACCAATCTCAATTAATTGCCCGGGAGGAGCCTATGATATTAGGACAACCCCTGATGCCAATGAGATAGTCACATTACACCTGTGCACACCAAAGCAAGAAAAAACAAACAAATACACACAAATGTGAAACCAATAATCAAAATGTATAAATAATAGCACATTATAAACATAATGCACATATAAAATACTGTACATGTGGTACATACATAGTACTACAGTGACACAAAATGGTAAAACATGAGGCAATGATGAATGAAATAAAATAAAAGCTTAAAGACGATGCAATTCAAACCACAATAGGCTGTAAAAAGAGCATAAGATAAACTATGCAAATGAAATGTATAATGGTGATGGAACAAATAAATATGAATAAAAGTGAAAAATGAATGTGAATATGTGTGTCGATATGAATGAAAACATATGTAATGAAATGAAGCACTAGATCTATCTAACAACTTGGTAAATGGCAGAAAGAATAGATCTATGTGTGTATTGGAGATGGATTCATCCATTATGGTGACGTGCATATAAACATAATTGAGAATGTGGATGTAAAGGGTTACCCGAGATTAAATGACAACAATCGGGAAAAATGCACCCATAAATACATCCAATCATAAAAAATATATTCATACATAAAAGAAAAGAGTGGCAAATTGTGTCAAAGCATGTAGACACATCGTAGCCAAATATGAAAAGTGTGAAAAAGGTGAATGAAAGTGAAATGGAAATAATTAATAATGGGCGTCACCGAAGTGAGAGACCAAAACATAATGTGATCAAAGGTGTCAGCAAATGTGAAAAACTTCCGTGTAGGGAGGCTGGTATATGTATTCTAAAACATTTGGGTCAAGGCAAAAGAGAAAGGTAAAAAGGTTCTCAATATGAGAATGTAATGTAAACAAAGTCCAAAGCTGGCAAAATCCTACAGTGACTCCCTGAGTTTGCATTTGTGCCAAAGTCCCAATCTCTAAGCAGAAGCTACTTATTTAATGACTGCAGAAACAGCTTGTTACAAGGATTGTTCAGTCCTGGTTCACACTGGGCTGTGGGAGTGAAATTGCGCGAGTTCAGCTGAACTCGCGCAATTTCACTCCCTCTGGCAGTCCCGATTTTGGCGCGATTTAGGAGACATCTGTGCAGGTTTCTGCACAGATTTCAATGTAAATCGCGTCCTGAAATCGCAAAAAGGAGTACAGGAACTCCTTTTTGAAATCGGTGCAGCGCCGCAGATACGGCGTCGCACCGATTAGGACGGTGTCATTGCCGCCGATTTGAGATGCGATTTCACATGTTAAATCGCATCTCAAATCGAACTAAATCGTACCCAGTGTGAACCTGGGCTCAAGGTAAGTTCCAATTAAGTTAAATTATTGCAACTTATTCATACAGATCAGAGACATTTTCTATGGGCCAGATTCAGGTAGATGGGAGCATCTTTGCTCCAGAGTAACGCTTATCATTTACGTTACTCTGCCGAAATTTTAGGAGCAAGTGCTGTTATTCATGAAGCACTTGCTCCTAAAGTTGCGGCAGCGCATCGCAAATGAGCCGGCGGAATTCAAATTGGGCGGGTACGGGGCGTGTATTATTAAAACTAAGCGCGATCCCGCGGCGAACGTACTGCGCATGCGTCGAGTGTCAAAGCATCCCCGTGCGCATGCTCCAAATTCTGTGAATGAACGTCAATGACGTCACATTCCCATTCAGGAACTTTTTACGCAAGCAACGCCATTTTTTTTTTTTTCCAACGCGATGACGACGCCTATACCTAACATAGGATACTCCACTAGGGGGCTGCTTTATCTATGCGCCGCGTATCGCTTCCGGAAACGTCGTAACGACACTGCGTCGCGCCCGAATTCGCTCGTGAATTGCCGATTTCCGCTCATTAACATATTTTTTTAGCGTAAATCGGCGGGAACGCCCCCGGCGCCATTTTTAAGTTGAAGTAACGATGCGATGGCGAAATTCAATTACGCCGATCGCATCGGAACTCCAACCCGGCGTTTCTTGTTTTCTGGTTACAGAAAACAAAAACGCCGGCTTAAAGTGACAGTTAGGCTGGGGGATCCATTGATCCGCCAGCCTAACTCTACCTGAATCTGGCCCTATGATTTCATTCAGCTTAACGGCTTTGCAATTTTTTTTTCTTGTTTTACATAAAGGCAATTTCTAATTAGCCACTATGTAATTCACTTTTTTTATTATTGTCTATGGCTGCCAAAGGCTGTCTACTAATGGTTTAATGTGAGGCCCCATAATACAATAAAATTCAAATGGCCTTTTTGTTTAAACCCCCATTGAAAGTTACTTCTTCTCATCCTTTCCTTGGTCTGAAATGGTTGAAAACATAGGACAGTACTGTATGTTGCAAGAATGTATATCATAAATGATGGTTTTCTTACAGTGTGAGTTTTTTTCCCCGACATATTTATCCTGTAGGACAGGCTTAAGGGGTTGTAGAGGTTTGTTTTTTATTTTCTAAATAGGTTCACTTACCTTTTCCTTCGATTTCCCTTCTAAATGGTTTTTTTCTTTGTCTGAATTTCTCACTTCCTGTTCCTCCTCAGTAAGCTTTCCACCATCCTCCGAGCCATTCTGGCTGGGGGTTAGTCAGCATGCTTGCCCCCTCCCTTGGGACAACATCCCTGCAGGGAGACGCTGTGATCACAAAACAAACCTTTACAACCCCTTTAATTGTAGAATTTTCTAACATAATATCAGTAATGATTCAATTTATACAGTGTGGTGGTGAAGCTGGTTTGTGAAATACATGTTGTTGTACCAAGTGTTTCCACAGTAGGTGAGGGTTAAGCGTATGCAAAACTGATTGCAACTTTTATATTTGCATTTTATTGCATCAGAGATAAATTCTGTTTTTGGCGTGACTATCCAACTGCAGCTACAGTATGTTTAATGATCTAATAAAGCGAACAGTGATGTAGGATAGTCTTGACTTTCGGCAGGTTAATGTAATCAGATTAATGAAGACTTCATTGAGATTGGCAGTTATGTTGCTCTACCTTACTGTTTTTGGCACGGAATAATTAACAAATTTTTGTGATTTCTGTGCTAGATGAAGCCTGCTTCTTAAATATTCTGTTTTGGTTAGCAGGTTTTGGAGTGACACAATAGTCCCTATATAATTAAGATTCACAGCCTCATACTACTAGACAATGCTGGCGTCATGGCACTTTATTTAGAAGCTGAAAGGGCTTTTTCCAGATTCTGTCTAAATGTATTCAAAGATGCTAGCGACAGACCTATATATGTGCTTTTCTTAAACAGAAGCTGACGCAGGCCTGTCTTTAGTAATCCTTCACATTTCTTTAGTTAACATGTTGAGGCAGCTTCACAGGAAAGAGTATTAGAAAAAAATATCTGGGGGGGGGGGGGGGGGGAGGAGTAGAGCGGTTCAGACAAATCCAGCTGTTGCATTTAAAAATAGCTGCACATGTCCGTGGTGATAAAGGGTTTCCTTGTGTTGTCATGGCAACTACAATTCCAGAGAATCTCCATATAATGTTGGGCGTTTTCCCACTGCATTTATATTTCAACAAATGTAATGTCGGCTATGTGGCATTAACCCTTCCCTTTCATATTTGTTACAATTTATTTTCAGATATGGGTAGAAAAAAGGGAAAAACGCACACAAACACTAAAAATGTATATAGAGTATATGTGTGTGTATGTATGTGTAATACATATAATATTATACTGTCATGGCCAAAAATATTGGCACCCCTGCATTTCTGTTAGATAATGCACCACTTCACCCACAAAATTGTTGCAATTACACATGTTTAGGCTTTCTCATGTTTATTTCTATTGTTTGTACTGGTATGACACAAAAAGTGGAGAAACAAAAAGCCAAATCTGACACATTCCACCCACAATTTAATATTTAGTAGCACAACCCTTGAAAAAAAATAACTGAAATCAATCGCTGGCGTAAAGCTACCTGAATCTGGCTATTTATGTTTACTGGTGTCCAATGTTCCTGTTGGCAGCAGTATAATTGAACTGTGTCTGAATTTCTGTGTCCCTCAATGGACTCCAAGAAATTGATTTCATGCAAAAGTTGTATTTTATCTACAGTATATTTTTGCATAATGACAAATCATGAGTTTGGGTTTGCTATGAAAAATCTATGAAGAAGCGTGTTTCTTTGTAGATTTTCAACTGTTTACTATTGTTTTATTTATTCCTGGAAAACATTTATTACCTTTTATTATTTTAATATTGCATTATTTGGCCAATGGCTACCCATTGTGCTATGCTCCATGTTTATGTTAAGAAACCTCAAATTGTTTTGCCAAAATAGGAAGAGATAAAAGTTTTAAAATGACAGAATTCCTCCGGTCAAACTGCTCATTGGTTTATGGTTCACCTTCTCCAGAAAAAATTCTATGCAGTCAAGGGGCCCTAGACAATACTAAGAAACTGCAGTTTTGGAAAATGTTCATTGATTTTATTGTCATAACTGACTGCATTGGCTATTTTCTGAAAAAGGGGAACTAGGCCTTTAACATATATGGAACCATGGAAAAAGGAAAAAGAAACACTGAGAAATATAACAAACCTATGAAGCCATATGTATTGTTTTAAAAACATAAACTGGAAGCAGCGTTTCTTCTGTATAGCATCAGTACAGTGAACAAATTATTTTAAAAAAATAGAACTGTGCTAAAACCTGTAAATTCTTACAAATAAAGTCATAAATGATCAAATAATAACATAGTGAAACGTGTTTAAACATTTGTGAAATGACCAAGTGCAAACAAAAAAATGAATTGCGTGCTAAAGATGTTATGAAAACTATAAACAATATATAAATAGATTCATACAGTGTCCAAATGCAAATAAAGAGTCCAAATACATTGATTAAATTAATAACTATCCACCCGTGCAACATCCATCCATGAATGAAAACTCTTCAAACGCTGATGAACAAAGCCAGTGTGGGATCCACCACCATTATAGAGAGAATCACTGCTTACTGAAAACCTGTGATCCCCAGTTATAGAGGGTCAGCGAGAGCATGTAATATAGCGCAGCCTTATTCCAAAGCGCGTTAAGCTTGCCACACCGCTGATCAGATCACTTTGTTGGTATTCAGACCCATGAGAGGATGGCACAGCATGTAAAATACGTGAATGCTCTAATAGTGTAAAACCTTATGATTTATTTATAAACAGTAAAACATATTATCACACTTATGCCGCGTACACACGATCGGTTCTGATGGACCGTTTTCATCAGACGAACCGATCGTGTGTGGGCACCATCGTTTTTTTCCCATCAGTGAAAAAACTTAGAACCTGTTTTAAAATTATCTGATGGTTTAAAAAACGATAAAATAAAACGATCGTCTGTGGGGAAATCCATCGATTAAAAATCAACGCATGCTCAGAATCAAGTCGACGCATGCTTGGAAGCATTGAACTTAATTTTTCGTTTTACGTCACCGCGTTCTGACACGATCGTTTTTTTAACTGATGGTGTGTAGGCAAGACTGATGAAAGTCAGCTTCATGGGATATCTGATGAAAAAATCCATTAGACCGTTTTCATCAGATGAACCGATCGTGTGTGAAGAGTTTTCATTCATGGATGTTACATGGGTGGATAGTTATTAATTTATTCAACGCATTTGGACTCTTTATTTGCGCTTGGACACTGTATGAATTTCTTATTTATGTCATTATTTGATTATTCATGACTTTATTTGTAAGGTTTACAGGTTTTAAGACAATTCTATTTTCTTTTTATATATGGAACCATGCCTGTTATACACATTACACACTGTAACGCTCCATTTGCAAAGGTATTTAGCCATGCTGCGAATCCCTGTGGCAAGCATCTGATCACACTTTGTGTGCGACCATCCGCGATCACCGCAGGTAATTGCTGGCTTTACAAACTGTCTTTGCAGTGTGTTGGGGCCTTGACAGCCACAGCTTTCCACACACAGCTGTAAATTGCAGCTGCAGGAATCAGTAGATTCTTGCTGCTGGGATACGAGTGTGGTTAAATGCCCGTGTGAATAAAGCCTAATCATAATATTAATTTCTGGAATTATAAATTGTCTAAAATGTTTAACTTTTCCAATTTAGTTGCACGTCCTGCTGTTTGTACCTGCAAGAATAGATATATGTAACCTATATAAAAAGTAGGGTTGTCCCGATACCGATACTAGTATCAGTATCGGGACCGATACTAGGCATTTGCACGAGTACTTGTACTCGCGCAAATGACCCGATGCTTCCTCCGATACTTTTTTTTGGACGATTGGGCAGGGGGCAGAGAGCAGGCTTGAAGGAGGCAGAAAGCCGGCTGAGAACATGCTGGTGGGCGGAGAGCGCGGGACGGAGAGCAGGCTTGGAGGAAGCGAGAGCAGGCTGAGAACATGCTGGTGGGCGGAGAGCGGGGGGCGGAGAGCAGGCTTGGATGAGACGAGAGCTGGCTGAGAACATGCTAGTGGGCGGAGAGCAGGGGCGGAGAGCAGGCTTGGAGGAGGCGAGAGCCGGCTGAGAACATGCTGGTGGGCGGAGAGCGGGATGATGCTTCACCTGATGCTTTTTCTTCAGCAACGAGCGTGCGGAGAGCCGGGGCTGAGAGGGGGTGGAGAGCGGGCTTAGAGGAGGCGGAGAGCGGTCTAAGAACGTGCTTATGGGCGGAGAGTGGGATGAGAAACTGCTGAGAGGGGCGGAGAGTGGCCTGAGAACGTGCGGAGAGCAGGCAGAGGGGCGAAGGGCGGAGAGCAGAGCGGGTAAGTTGAATTGCAACCGAGGACCTGTAAGGAGCATCCTTCCCACTGATCACCAATGCAGGGGACATTCTTCTCACTGACTACCAATGCAGGGGACATTCTTCTAACTGATCACCAATGCAGGGGACATTATTCTCACTGACCACCAATGCAGGGGACATTCTTCTCACTGACCACCAATGCAGGGGACATTCTTCCCACTGACCACCAATGAAGGGAACATTCTTCCCACTGATCACCAATGTAAGGGACATTCTTCCCACTGATCACCAATGCAGGGGACTTTTTTCCCACTGACCAACAATGTACGGAGCATTCTTCATATCATTAGTCTGTATTGTGGTTTGAAAACTGTCACATGACATTAAAAAAAAGTATCGGTATTCGGTATCGGTGAGTACATGAAAAAGAGTATCGGTACTTGTACACGGTCCTAAAAAAGTGGTATCGGGACAACCCTAATAAAAAGTAAGGATGCTCTGGCGAATTGGACAAAGCCAGCCTTCTCTGTACAAAAGCTTAAAGTTTCAGATTAATAACCTCTGCAAAATATGTTTCGGCTTCAGATATTATGTCCTGTAAAAGCTTGCGATAAGGTGTCTTTGAACTTTCAATTTCCTGCATTAAAATAAAGGCATCTGTATATTGGGCTCATATAATTTATATCAGTATGCACTGTAATGTCTAAAGGAAATGAGCTCTGGCTTTGCACTGGAAACTAGGACAGCAGATAAGTCTATCATGAGTATAGCCCAGAGCTGTCTTCGGAGCTAGGGGCAGCAGTTTCACATGAAGAAACCTGAGTCTAAGGCTTACACGGTAAAACTAACCAAGGACAATTACTGACATTTCTAAATCACATGTATTTAATCTGTGTTTCTTTTATCTTCGCAATTTATTTTTCTGCATTGACGCAACTATGTTGGAGACTTCTGTTCCTGTTTTGGAAATGTGCATTTTACAAGTCAGCCTAATGTAAAAAATTACACATTTTCTATAACTTAGATTAGCCCTTTTCAACCAGGGTGCCCAGGCACCCTGGGGGCCTTTAGGTGTCTTCAGGGGTGCCTTACCAAAATGCTTAAAAATTGCCCAAAAGTTGTATACAAGCCAGCAGGTGGATCAAGTCTTTTATAGTTGCACCAAGCCTCAGGTTTTTATTGTGCACTATTTACAACCTTCTAGCCGCTGGCATTTTAACAACCAATTATGTCATCGGTTGATAAGGAGGACGTTGGGTGCCTACACTGTATCCTTTTTCCATGGTTCCATATATGTTTGCCCTCCCCTGCACCTCTCAATCAGCATTGGGGTCACATTAGTGAGGGAAACTGAAGGAGAAGAGAAACATTGGAATACTTGTCAGTACCAGTGTGCAAAGGTGTATTCGCTTTGGAAGAACAAATTACCCCTAACGTTGGGTGTCCTACTGTTATGTAAAACTAGTAGTGTTGCTGTTATGTAAAACTAGTAGTTTCAGTTTTTACATTTCTTAATAGGGTTTCTCAAGATTGTGCAGGGTTTTAAAGGGTGCCTTGACTAAAAAAAGGGTTGAAAAACACTGACTGAGATAATGCATTTGCATGTGGGGTTTAAAATGGAGCTCATAAGATACTATAAAGCAGTGGCGTTCTTGAGTGCCCCCCTCCCCCCTTCAATATCACTAAAGGGCTGGACATAAAATTCAGTGAATATTCACTGTCAGAGACTGGATATTGTTAGGCTATGAGTATAATACAAGAAATGGTCAGGGAAGATGGCTATAGTACAGAAGATGGTCAGACCTGATACAGGAGATGTTTAGAGGCTGCAGACATGACAAAATAGATAACCAGAGGCTATGAACATGCTGTAGGAGTAGGACATGTTTCAGGGGGCAGTAACAGACTGGAGACACAATGCAAAAGACAGCTAAAAATTCTTGATATAATAGGGAAACAGTCTGTCTGTCTGTCTAACTGTAGGATCTCCCCACTGAAAACATTTTGATTGTTATAGGTTTGACTATTGAATTGTCAACCCTACATTTAGAGCATCTTTCCAAATGCATATAACTGCAGGTATCTATGCAGGTGATTCAGACTGGACATTTAACTTTGGTTGGAGGACATGGAACTCTAAAATCAGGACTTTTAGCACTATTGGATAAGTAAAGTGAACAAAGCTTTGCCTAAAGTGAACAAAGCTTTGGATAAGTAAAGTGAACATGCTCTTTCTCCACTTCACTATGTTGGGCAAGTTTTCTTATATGTACCATCTCTAATGATTACCATAACTTATAAGAAGATTTTGTATCATTTTTTTTTCTTTTAGGTTGATGCATTAAAGTGGATGTAAACCCACTCTCATCCTTTCTAAACTACTGCCATAGTGGGTATCTCTCGGGATATACCTTGCCTCTTGCATGTATCCTTACCTGTCAAATGTCTCCCCTCTGTCTGTTATGAGACCTGAAAAACTGCAGATTCTGAGGGTGGGTCTGTTGTCTGTAGCTCAGTGGGTGGAGTCGTGATGTCAGTAGACTCCCCGCCCACCTCTACACTCCCTGTGTCAACGTGCATTTTCTCCTGTGTATTTCTTACACTGAACTTCTGCTATGATCACTAACATTCAGTCAAAACCCAGAAAGGTCACCACATGACTTCAACATACCCAATCATGCTGAGGTGTGGATCAACCAATCCTGGGAGAGCTGGAGAAGAAAGGAGAGAGGGACCTGAAGTACACAGAATGTCTCTCTCAGGCTCCTGCATGAGATATGTAAATCACATGTCACTCACAGCAAGGGGAGAAATGCACTCCTATTTCTCTCTGTCCTTTTTTATATCACTGAAAAAAGATAAGAGGACTGGTTAGAGCTGGATTAACTCTTTGTGGCAAGACTGGGCACAGATGACATGAAATCCTATACTGTACAAGATGCAAGCCTTAATTAAAAAAAAAATTATGGGGACACCGGTGTCCCCATCAGCGGCGTCCCCATCATTGGTGTAAATCTACAATGTGGCCCTCGTGTTAAAAAGTTTGGCGACCCCTACAGTACACAAACCAAGGATGAATAATATACAATAATTCTCGTATGACAACGTTTTTTTTGTTTGTTTCTGATCATACAGTCTTTGCTATCTGATTTTTCTCGTACGAAAACTGTACTTATTAAAGAAAAATCATTTGTTCTGTTCATGTACGAGAATTTTTGTTGGAGTTTGTCCCCTCTGAAAAAGTCTAAATTGAATGTCGAAAGCTGTGTACAAACTATACGAAAACCGAACAATCGTGCCTCCTGCGGAATTTTTCCCATAATGTGTACCCAGCTTAAAGGGGTTGTAAACCCTCCAGGTTTTTCATCTTAATGCATACTATATATTAAGGTGAAAAACCTCCTGTAATGCAGCAGCCCCCCAGAGCCTCCCTTTTACTTACCTGAAACCGGTCTTTACAGCGACAGGAATGAGCACACCAGCTCCAGCCGGTGTCTCGGGTCCTGATTGGATAGACAGATTGCTGCTGTCAATCATATCCAGGGCCGTGTCCTGCTGTCTGTGTCAATGGACACAGCAGCAGGACACGGAAGCATGCCCGCATGAGTGTCTCCAATGCAGTGCTGGGGGACCCCAGAAGAGGAGGATTGGGGTCACTGTGCAAAACCAACTGAGCAGAGGAGAGACATATAACATGTTTGTTAAAAAAAAAATTACATATCCTTTAAACCTTACCTACCCTTCTCCTTATGCTGCTCCTTGATTAAAGGGGTTGTATGGGTTCCGGCGTTTTTTTAAAACAAACATGTTATACTTACCTCCACTGTGCAGATTGTTTTGGACAGAGTAGCACCGATTGTCCACTTCTGGGGTCCCACGGCGGCTCTCGCAGCTCCTCCCTGCAAGAGTTAACCCCCTCTGGGAAGCTCTCTCTTGAGGGAGTTACCTTGCGGGCATGCTCCCGTGTGATACACTCTGCAGCCATGTGTAGGATTTGCCCCCGGTACGCTGCGTCATTGATTTGATTGACAGCAGCGGGAGCCAATGGCTGCGCTGCTATCAATCCAACCAATGAAGAGCCGAAAAAACATTTGAAAAACAATGCGGGAATGAGCCCACGGAAGTTCGGGTAAGTAAAACGGGGGCGAAGAGTGCAAGGTGTTTTTTCACCTTAATGCATCAGTCTTTTTATTTTGTCTTTCTTAATTACCTACATTGTTAGTCATAATTACAGCTAAATTGGATCTAAAACTCCGTTCAGGTAGGGTTTATTTTATTTTTTTACATTAAGATTTTTAACATGAAAGTCCTTGAAATACTCACACTATTTAAGGCTCCCTTTTATATTTACTTAGTTAAACTTAACAAAATTAAAATACCATTAGATGTATCCCATAACAGTGTTTAAATGGATGGCATCCAATCAGAAATGTATTTACTATTATTATTGGCTAAATTAACTTCTATCTGATTGATGTGGGTTATTGCACAGTGCTTGGGGTGCTTACACAGATGAGGAAACAGATTAATGGTAGATAAAGTGCTATTGGTTGGATCTAAGCACATGTCAGTTTATGAAAAATGTATTCTTATCATACATTAAGTGCATCATCATATTCTTCTCATACATTGCAAGTACAGTATATTACCATAGAGTCTCTTGAGCTGTGTTATCCATACAGTTATTGTTCAATTCATAGGAATATATAATGTTACAATAATAGTGGAGCTCTCCATTTTGGTAAAAGAATAATTTCAACTGGGTGATTTTCAAATGAAACAAAATTATGAAGAAAAGTGTTTAATAAAATCTGAAGTTGAGTCTGCTTATGTTTTGCCTTCCCTAAGTTCAATTTTGGCCTCATTTGACCAGAGCACCTTCGTCCACATGTTTTGCTGTGTCCCCCACATAGCTTCTCGCAGACTATAAATGGGACTTCCTATGACTTTCTTTCAACAATGGCTTTCTTCTTGCCACTCTTTCATAAAGACCACATTTGTGGAGTGCACTAATAGTTGTCCTGTGGACAGATTACCTGAACTGTGGATCTCTGCAGCTCCTCCAGAGTTAACATGGTCTGCTTTGCTGATTCTCTGATTAATGCTCTTCTTGCCAGCCTGTCATTTAAGGTGGGCGGCCATGTCTTGGTAGGTTTGCAGTTGTGCCATAGTCTTTCCATTTTTGGTTAATGGCTTTAACAGTGCTCTGTGAGATGTTCAATGCTTGGGATTTTTTTTTATAGCCTAACCCTGCTTTAAACTTCTCCACAACTTTATCCCTGAGATGTGTTCCTTGGCCTTCATGGTGCTGTTTGTTCACTTATAACAAACCTCTGAGGGCTTCACGAAACAGCTGTATTTATACTGAGATTAAATTACACACAGGTGGACTCTATTTACTAATTAGGTGACTTCTGAAGGCAATTGGTTCTACTCGATTTTAGTAAAGGGGCCTAAATACATATGATGGAAGACAAGCTGCGCAACTCATGTGAACTCTATAGTTATGATAACATAGAGTGATATAATACCTTTAAATTTACATGGAACAAGAAAATTAGCCCCATGAATGAGATATGAGTCCCATAAGTGACAAAAATATAAATCAAATGTGAGAAAGTCTATAGTTCTAACACATAAAACTATAAAAACGTGCGTCTGATGATATTGATAGCAGTAAAATATCTTTCTCCCTCAAGCTGATAGTGACATCAAATGTAAGTAAACCTCAGAATAGTGCTTAGATCATGGGTCTTCAAACTATGGCCCTCCAGTTGTTCAGGAACTACAATTCCCATGATGCCTAGTCATGTCTGCGAATGTCAGAGTTTTACAATGCCTCATGGGATGTGTAGTTTCGCAACAGCTGGAGGGCCATAGTTTGAGGATCCCTGGCTTAGATAGACAGGACACCTCCACCTTTCAATCACAAAGCCCCTTACCAGAGGAAAAGATCCCAACCAGAGATCTTCTGACAGCAGATGGCTTACTTCCCAGCCTGGGGGTTTGCGTGGCAGGATATCCAAGAGCCAAAACTTCTCTCACAATGGACCGATGATCGGTGTAGTATGAATGTGAAGAAGGAAAAAAGCTATATAGTGTGAACCCATATAACAAATTTATTGTAAAAAATTAAAATCACACTTACAAGAATGCAGAAAAAAATCGCTTGTGAAAATATAGCCGGCCGGCTAGCACAACCCGTTCACTCCGGGACACAGTATGCGGTTTAAGACGTCAGCACGCCGCTACCCTACGTCGTTTCGTCTCATAAGACTTCGTCCAGGGGCACGAGCGGCGTACTGACTCACCGCAATTTATATCTAACAAACACAGCTCTAGTGGCCACGCAGAAAGTCCCTAATAAAAATAATAATAAAAAAAAAAAATATTAAAGGAAAAAAAGGGAGACGTGAGTCTTACCAATCTCCACATAGGCCAGGGACATCCTCTCAAAGGGGATATCCATATGGAGGAGACAACCATTATTATGGACCCAATGGAAACCGTGGATATGGTCCCCAATCATATAACCACAACCCAGGATATAGGGAATCCCCCAATCGTGGAAGAAATGGAGACAGGGGTCCTCCAAGGAATTCACATCAAGAGAAATCTCAAATCCATGGCGCACGTTACTCTGATCAAGGTTCTTACCCTCAAAATAGGGACAATTTAGAATATGATAATCATTGTTTTCCCTTGAGAGAAAATGATGGCTCTGGATATGAAAGTCCAAGGCACGTGGATTTTGACCCTAGAGATCATGATTTTGCATGGCCAAACAGAGATCATCTCAAAAGTTCAGGCGAAAGAAATCCCGAACCATATCACTGGGGTTTTCCCAGACCCAGTCAGGGCCAAAAAAGGCCTATAGAAAACAAAGAGGAACAAGAGGGGGGAGGAGAATCCAGTCAGCAAAAAAAGTCAAGGATCTAACTGAAGAGGGCATTTTCAACCTAAGCACTCAAACTCTGACCAAATCAGAGATTGCAATACTGAGTAAGGGTTTGAAATTTGCCCCTCCTCGAGCACTAAACAAATTCGAAACATATATGGACGTGCATAAATATGTCTGAAAAGTAAATATAAAAAGATATTTTGCCAGCATACCGGGTAATACTGGAGCCCGAGTCCAACAAGAATATCACCATTCAGGGCTATCAAATGCTTCAACATTCAACCCTTCGGGAGCTATGGCCCCCTCTCTAAGGGTTTTTCGCGATGTAGTTCTGCATGATTTGGATAACATCAAAGTATCTAAATCCAAAATGAACAAGGATTTGGAGGAAGGACTTGAAACTTTGTGTAAAAACAAAGAATTAGTCATCCGCCCTGCGGACAAGGGCGGAGGCATAGTGGTACTGGACCGCAAGGACTATTTACAGGAGCTAAATAAAATAGTCAGCGATCAGGACACGTATGTTCTTCTACTGGGAAATCCAATTGTCCAATATAAGCGGACACTAGAGGAACTGGTTCGTAAGGGTGGCCAGTCGGGTATTCTAAACGAAAAGGAACAACTTTTTCTGATTCCAAAGGCTCCGAGAATTCCCATACTATATTGTCTGCCCAAGATACACAAGAGTCTAACTTGCCCCCCGGGACGCCCCATCGTGAGTGGTATAGATTCCATCACGTCCCGGGTGGGCAAGTATATAGACCACTTCCTCCAACCACTAGTTCAACAAGTACCATCATATCTCAAGGATACTAAACACGTATTGAATTTAATGTCCCAACAATCATGTAATGATCACACCTGGTTAGTAACAGCGGACGTTACGTCCCTCTACACGATCATTCCTCACGATCTGGGTCTATCAGCGGTCAAGTATTATTTGCATATTTTTTCCACAATACCTGAGGAACAACAATCTTTCATTATGGACCTGTTGGAATATGCAGCTGATCATAATTATTTTTGGTTCAGTTCTAATTTTTACAAGCAACAGCGAGGTGTTGCAATGGGGGCCAAATATGCCCCCAGCTTGGCAAATTTGTTTATGGCCAAGTGGGAGGAGGACGTCATCTATAGGGATCGTAACCCTTGTCTTGCCCTATGGGCAAGATATATCGATGACGTCCTCCTCCTGTGGGATGGTTCTGCTGTACAACTAGAAGAATTTTTTCTTTCCATTAACACAATGACAGGGGAATTAATTTTACATATGAAGCCAGTCAGGAAAGAGTACATTTCTTAGATCTCACCATCATCAAAAATGGTACAAATTTCAAAACGATCTCATATTTCAAGAAAACTGATCGTAATGCTTACATCCCCTTGGAAAGCTGCCATAAACAATCCTGGCTTCAATCAGTACCAAAGAGCCAATTTATACGTATGAGGCGTAACTGTTCAGAAATCACAGACTATCAAACCCAGTCTGATATCCTAAAAAATAGAATGCTGGAAAAAGGGTACCATCAGGGTTCCCTAGAGGTCACCCAAAGAGAAGTGGCTGAACTAGAAAGAGCCCCACTACTGAAGGATGGTCCTAAACGCAAAAAGGATGGATTAGTGATACCTTTTATCACCACCTATTCCTCGCAACATTTTCTGATCAATAAGATTTTCCGTAAACATTGGTATCTTTTGGCAAACGATCGGGTCATTAGTACTTTCCTACCAGCAAAGCCAGAGGTAATTTTCAGGGGTGTACCCTCTCTTCGAGATAGGGTGGCACCAAACGTAGTGGATCCGCCACCGAAGAAAGTGTCTTTCTTCCAAAGGGAACTGAAGGGCTATCATCAGTGCCGAAAATGCCAGCTCTGCTCCCTTAATAAAATCAGAAACAAAAAAACTGAATCCTTTCGATCGTCAAGCACTCAGAGAGAACATCAAATAGAGTCCTTTGTCACCTGCAGCTCTATAGGCGTGGTCTATTTGTTGGAATGCCCATGTGGGCTACAGTATATAGGGAGGACCAAAAGGGCAATGCAGGTACGCTTAGGGGAGCATATAACAAATATCAGGAATGGCTATAAAGATCATTCAGTTTCAAGACACTATGATTTTCACCACCAACGTGATCCTGCCAACACCATCTTTTTGGGTATAGATCGCTACAGCCCCCATTGGAGGGGGGACTCATTGGTCAGACAAATTTCTAGGATGGAAATGGCATGGATCCATAGGGTACGGTGCTATACACCTTATGGGTTAAACATTGACGTAGATGTAAATGCATTTATTGATAATAGTTGAGATTATGTGATTGTGAACTTTATCTGAATTCCCAGACAAATCCTGCTATATTCACATTTTTCTTATACTACATTAGTCTGATTACAGAACAAGGACAATTAAGAATTTTCTATCAATATCATTTTTCTTAAATTTTGTAAACTACATCATAGCAACATGTCCTATACCTCCCAGGTGTAGTATTAATTTCATCCATCGGGTGGCTACAATTGAATTTTTCTCCCTAAATATTCAGGTTATATACCTGCAATATAGCATTGTCCATATACTAGAAATTTTAATGCAGCAATATAATTGCTCATTCCAGCTTCAGCCAATCAGGGGTACTCTCTTTCCCTATTTGACATTTCCATGGAGTTGGGATGTTTCCTTTTAACTTATTAAATGTAATTTTCCTTTTCGATCAAAGGTATTATACTTTTTTCATTTTGACAATATTGCCTTGATCATTGGCCTAAGTGAGGAGTTACATTTTTTGTGCCCTTTCTGTTCGGGGGATCGCGGAACAGATTGGACACAATCGTTTTCGAATCAACCATCCTGAATACATATTAAGGGCATTTTTCCAGTTTCTAATATGGCGACGCCTGTACCTTAGGAATTTGTACTTCCCTGGGTGGGGTGTATGCCTCTGACGAGGCTGACACTGGTGGGCGGACCTATTCACGTCCGCCCAATCACGTCGTTGATATGACCGTGCACGTCATACACTGGAGACGCGCACGTTTTACACATGATACTGGAGTGTGGGCATCTTTGCCCACACTCTCCTTCGTTCCTATTGGCCATTGGTGCACCTGACATGGGAGGTGCATCTCTGTCATGTGACAGATGTGTACACAACAGAGCACAGCGCGCTCTGGATGATTTTAACCATTCAATTTATGTTTGCAACCAAACCCAAGAAGGCTGACAATGGAAGTGTAGAGGCATCATGCAGAGTAACATGGGTGGACTTGCAAGAAGCGATCCAATGTTTTCAGAGGTGGACACTACAATCCCCTAATTACTGTGAGTAGCTAATTTTCTTTTAGAAGTTTTTTTAATTCCTTTTAGCTGTTTTTGAGCTTTTTTAGTTAGATCAGCAACAGATTAAGGGACAAGCTATTCTTACCTATTGAACATTTCCCTCATCCAAGATGGCCACTAGAGCTTCAGGGATTCTGGGAGCTCAGATGGGGGCAGTACCATCTGTGTTTGTTAGATATAAATTGCGGTGAGTCAGTACGCCGCTCGTGCCCCTGGACGAAGTCTTATGAGACGAAACGACGTAGGGTAGCGGCGTGCTGACGTCTTAAACCGCATACTGTGTCCCGGAGTGAACGGGTTGTGCTAGCCGGCCGGCTATATTTTCACAAGCGATTTTTTTTTGCATTCTTGTAAGTGTGATTTTAATTTTTTACAATAAATTTGTTATATGGGTTCACACTATATAGCTTTTTTCCTTCTTCACATTCATACTACACCGATCATCGGTCCATTGTGAGAGAAGTTTTGGCTCTTGGATATCCTGCCACGCAAACCCCCAGGCTGGGAAGTAAGCCATCTGCTGTCAGAAGATCTCTGGTTGGGATCTTTTCCTCTGGTAAGGGGCTTTGTGATTGAAAGGTGGAGGTGTCCTGTCTATCTAAGCACTATTCTGAGGTTTTCTTACATTTGATGTCACTATCAGAGAGGGAGAAAGATATTTTACTGCTATCAATATCATCAGACGCACGTTTTTATAGTTTTATGTGTTAGAACTATAGACTTTCTCACATTTGATTTATATTTTTGTCACTTATGGGACTCATATCTCATTCATGGGGCTAATTTTCTTGTTCCATGTAAATTTAAAGGTATTATATCACTCTATGTTATCATAACTATAGAGTTCACATGAGTTGCGCAGCTTGTCTTCCATCGTACTAGTCTGTTTGTGGGTATCTCACATTTTAAGCTGCTTGCATTATTTCATTCATTTATCATCACCTAGACAGCGCAGTATCACCACAATTTTCACTTGGCCTAAATACATATGCACGCCACATTTTTCAGACATTTATTTGTAAAAAAAATTGAAACCCATTTATCATTTTCCTTCCACTTCACATTTCTGTGCCACTTTGTGTTGGTCTATAACATAAGACCCCAATTAAATACATTTATGTTTTTGGATGTAACATGAAAAAATTTGGAAAATTTCAAGGGGTATGAATACTTTGAAGGCACTGTACTTTGGCCAGGAAATGAGGCATGCTCTATCTGACATCCTGCATCTTCTGTTCATAGGCGTGCGCACATAGGGTGTAAGGTGTGCCTAGGCACACCCTAATCACCTTGTACTGTGCAGATTCCCCCTGCTGCCTGGCTGCAGAGAAAGGGACTGGGGAATCTCTGTCCTCAGTCCCTTTCTCTGTCTCAAAAGTTAGACATCAGGGGTCTGTTTAGACCACTGATATTTCACCAAAGCCCCAAAACAGGGCTCGTAAAAATAAATAAAATAAATATTATTAAAAAAAAAGAATAAAAATAAAATTGTAAAAATAATAATAATACAAATAACGATGAACTATTGACACCGATCTCTGCCCTACTGACTTGCCCACTGCCATATATGGTATATTACACACGCATTTGTGTTTGAGGTTTGGTGTGCACACCCTAATGCAATAGGCTGCGCACACCTATGCTTCTGTTACACATTGTAAGAGGTTTACAGATTGCAGTGAAATCTGAGTAAGCAATATCAGTACAGGAAAGAGCCCGTACAACTGTGCAAAACTAGAAATAATGACTGTGTTTTTTTATATTTAGATATTCTAAAACAGCAAAAAATAAATAAAAGCAAGCCCTTATTCACCTTTGTTTCTAAGCTTTGTGGAGTAATACCTTTTCAAAGTTCACAACAGAGGTTCAGAAAGCTTAGCTTTTGCTATGAAGGAAAAATCTAGGGGGCCTCTCGACATTCTTGTATACAATCAGCAGGTACTTCAAAACTGTTAGAAACAGAGTCCTTTGATGTGATTTTTTTGAGGAACTTTCTAATTGAATAACGTCAACTTGCAAGGAGTTAAAGAGCTGATGAGGGCTTGTTTTAAACCCATTGCCTATTATGTATTTAAAAATAGGGGTAGATTCAGGTAGATTGGCATATATTTATTCCGGCGTAGCGCATCTCATTTGCGCTACGCCAAAGTAACTCAGGGAGGCAAGTTGACTATTCACAAAGCACTTGCGCTTAACTTTGCGCTGGCCTAACTTAATTTCGTCGGCATAATTGGAAGTGGGTATGACCTTATGCAAATGATGTTCTGAACGTGGAGCAGTGATTTACGCCCGGGGTATCATGAACGGAGCATGCTCAGTACGTTCGTTTCTGGGGAGCATGCTCACAACTATGCCGGCCCAACTTACAGAGATACGCCGGCCCAACTTACGCCCAGCCAATGCAAAAGTACATCCCCCAGGGAAGGTACTTTTGCTGTGAGATGGCTGCTCCTGTTCCCCACAGGCAGAGGAGGAAAAAAAACTTTAACACCCAGGAGATGTCAGCCCTCATAACAGCAATGGAGACTTATGACCAGGGCCGCCATCAGGGGGGTACAGGCAGTACACCTGTAAGGGGCCCGGGGCCCCCCAGGGGCCCGAATGGGAACCCCCCTTTTTTTATAAAAAAAATATATTTTTTTTAGGGGGTTCCCATCCGGGCCCCTGGGGACCCCCGGGCCCCTTACAGGTGTACTGCCTGTACCCCCCTGGTGGCGGGGGACCCATTAGTAGTGCTAGGACCACGGCTGCCATGTGTTGTCCTGCAAGTGTGGTTGCTCAGCTCGTCTGTAACGGTGCTGCTGAAGCTGCTCTCCAGCTGACTTGAGCAAGTCTGGTGCAAAGATATCCCTGCTTTATGAGGGATAACTTTAGGCCCACCAAACAGCTTAGGCACACCGCGTCTAGCCTGTGCCGAACGGGCCTATGTTCGGGAATCGGCCTATCTCCCTTATTTGCATATTTGCATAGGAAATCAATGGTGCGGACGGAATAAATATGCGCCTAGACGAAATAAATGTGAGCCTAGGATGTGCAGGCATAGGCAAGTTAGGCCGGTCGGGAATAGCCTATTTTGGCGCGTATCTAGTTATGTGGGTACAGCGTATAGATATTCCGGCGCAAATTTAGACTTAGGCGGCACATCTCAAGACCGGCTTAAGTCCTACCTGAATCTACCCCATAGTTTATAGTCTGGCAAAAGGGCACCTAAACTTGGAGTTAACTTGGAATTAAGTTTTAACATGGATACATAGATATAACGAGAGTTTTACTTAAAGCATTTTTCTAAAAAAATTATTGTGCTTGGAAAACTAGCATAACGTTTCCATTCTGCAACTCTTTCAGTTGCAGAATTGGTAATGTTAAAATGTATTTTTGCTTACGTTGTGTTTAGTTGTTATGGCAATGAACTTCTCATTTTTCTACATTCTTTATTCTCCATTGCAAACCTATCCATGCTCTTTGTGTGTGTTTGGTTGTAAGAACTAAAAGTGACATAGGCTGATGAGCCTTGTTACTGTTGCTATGGTTACATACGCATGAATGTAAGAACTAAAAATAGAAAGGGCCTGCTGTTTAGTTATTGTTAATTTGCTGTGTTATGGCATTTAGAAGTAATTGGTTTGATACATTTTCAAATACAGAAATTATTTCAAAGTTAACCTGTCACTTACCTGACCAATATAAATGAGGCGCATGCTGAAAAAAATGTTTAAACAGAAGTCATCTTCAGTGAAAACCGTTTTGCAACATGATCAGTAGAACCAGATTATGAAAGCAGTTGGCTATATGCAAATTGCAAACAAGGTACAAATGTGTGGAGGTGACCATCTTGGTAGAGGATCATGTTTTCTCATGTCAATGCTACCCTCGGATTACTGGTGATCTGATGACTGTTCAGGAAAGCAGCAGTAGAGTGGGGCAGAAAGCAAAGATCCACAGAATGAGACAGAAGCAGGAGGATCCTTGCGCTGTAGATCCTTGGGTAAGGAGAACAGTGACCAGCATAGTAATGACATCACCAAATCTCATTCCAAATCTTGCAAGACTAGCAGTCACAGGCACAGAACCTTAGATCTCAGACTGCAGATATACAGCTATGAGGTGTGCCTAAGCACAGGAAATGCACGGCTATTTTCAGGAAAAATTCATGACAATGGGGGTTATTTACAAAAGGCAAATCCACTTTGCACTACAAGTGCACTTGGAAGTGCAGTCGCTGTAAATCTGAGGGGTAGATCTGAAATGAGTGGGAGCTCTGCTGATTTTTATATCCAAATCAATCTAAAATGCTGTGTTTTATTTTACTTACATGTCCCCCTCGGATCTACAGTGACTGCACTTCCAAGTGCACTTTCAGTGCAATTTCAAGTGTTGCCTTTAGTAAATAACCCCCATATTTTCAGGGTACTACTTGGGCACGATTAACATTTCTGGATTTTCACTTTTTTTCAAATAGATCAACTGTAAGGCCGTGTACACACGACCAAATACATCAGATTTGTCTGCTGGGCTGTTTTGGTTTGATCATTTGTACACACGATCAAACCAAAATCCCCGCCGGCAGACAGCACGGTGACGTGGCAATGACGTTGATGCCACCACGTCACCGCACCAGGAAGTAAAACACTTCCGCGCATGCGTCGAATCCATTCGACGCATGTGCGAGCAGATATGTCTGCTGGTTAGTGTACTAACCAGCAGACATGTCGGACGGACGGATTCCCAGCAGACAGATTTTAAAGCATGCTTTAAAATCTGTCGGCTGGCCAAATATGTCTGTCCGCCCGTACACACGATCGAATCTGTCTTCTGAAACGGTCTGTCAGACCGTTTCCAGCAGATAGATTTGATCGTGTGTACGCGGCCTAAGTGTTTCATGGGGATGCCGAGGGTGCAGGTTCAACTTTCAAAGAAAAATGTATGACTGGGTTATTTATACCTCTTGATATACTGATCTTTTGCTTTTTCTCTGAAGGTAACCTCTGCTTAGTCTGAATTTTCCCGGTTGTGAAATATTTATAGCGGAGACGTTTAAAACCGGACAAAAAAAATAAATCAGCAAAAGGGGCATAACTTTGTTGAATGTATCTCTTGTGCCAATGTTTCCTTAGTTAGGTGATATCCGCCTTCATTAAAACCACCCAACCTTGCTGCCGTACTCTTCAGTGTGGTAAGGATTTATAGAACTCTGTGAGCTGTCATAGGCTTTAACCAATATTGTTGAATGAAGGATGATTAAAAGGCCTGCATACTCAGGTGCTCTTGATGAGATTAACCCCTGCTGCACCAGAAGATTATGGCAGTGGGGGTGTTTCGATAGGTGAAATCCTCCAAAAGAAGAGGCACACCCCGTGCGCATGCCTATGGCCAGTTATAAAAAAATAAACATTCTACTTTAAGGGACCTGCCAGTATCTATACAGAAACACACAGGCGAGGAAGAACCACACCTAAAGTAATTACCACGGACTAAGCAGCTTATAAAGGAATATTTAATGCAAAATTCATAATTGTAGAAAAAAAATTATGTAAAACAAACATGACACCATGTGTGTGATGCCTCATAGTAACAGCCAATGCACATGCTCAAACTCTTTTATCACCATAGCATCCATCTTGGAATAGGCACGCCAACGTTCCAAACTTCAGGAAAGCCTCCTACACTGACCCCTGCCTTGCACTGCTCACCTACCTACCTTTTTTTTTTGTGTGTGACTACAAGTAAAAACATTTAATACAAAGTACTTGCGGACGCAGAACTTAAAAACATAGAGAGATGGCAAAAAGTATTAGGTAACTTTTATAACAATAATGCTCGATACACACTATCAGCAAATCGTATGAAAAATATAGATTTCGGAGCGATCATATGATAATCTGATTGTTTGTACAGAGCTTTTCGAGAGCCGATTATAATAGTTCATCTGATTATTATTTAATTGGACATGCATGAAAAAAAAATTGTACATTTAATCGGTACAGCTGTCTTTTCGAAAATGCAATACATATGCATTACGACACAAAACAAACCAAATTTTTTTTTCTTTTTTTTTTTTGTTATTAAAAGGTTACTTTTATTTCCAATTGTAAGGTTAAATTCAGCACATTTGTTTCTGAAATTAAACTAGTTATAGGGCTAGATGGAGAATATAGGGTTGCAGGGGGATACAATAGATTTGTTAGTAAGCCTTCATCACTGCTTCTCTTGCATCTTCACAAAGTGGGTCCAGTCAGGGATGGACTGGCCATCGGGACTACCGGGAGTTTCCCGGTGGGCCGATGGCTCAGTGGGCCAGTTGTCACTCAGGGGCGTTGGGAGGGGGTGACTAGAGCCCCAAATGGGTCCCCAAAAAGCCAGGAGTCTCGTCCCCAGTGTAAAAATCCAGTGATTGGTGGGCAAGCGGGGCCGTGCAGCCGCAGTGAGAGTAGAGCTGTCAAAACGATGTCGGGAATGGGCGGGGCCGATATGCGGGGACCCCCCCTCATCCCCGACAGTGCTTAGATTTGACAGCTTCACTCTTAATGCAGCCGCACGCCCTGGTACTGATGTGCGGGGCCCCTTCGTCCAGTACATTTGCAAACACTGCCTGTATACACTCTGACATTCAGAGTGTATACAGGCAGTGTTTGCTATGTACTGGACGAAGGGGCCCCGCACATCAGTATCGGGTCGTGCGGCTGCAGAGTCTGACTGTTGGCTGGGGAGGAAGGTGGCAGCCGGAGCCGTAACTACTGCACATGCACGGTTCCAGTGCAGGCTGCAGAGTATCGCTGCTGGAGGGGGTGCATGGCGGGTGGAGTGCATGTGCAGGATGACAACAGTGAACCTGTTGACCATCCTGCCTGGGTGTCCTCTTCTCTGCCGTGTAACTCCTCCCCCCCCCCCTCACAGCTGCTTTCATCTATACAATACAATAGAGAATGTCCGAGCAGTAGGCAGAGCTGTCCAACTTTTCAAGTTAAAAAGCCTGTGATTGGTTGCTAGGGGCAGTCCTAGCAACCAATCGTCTTTCTGTTACATTGAAAGTTGGACATCTCCCGCCTTCTGCTTGGACACGTCGCATCCTCTGTCTTCTCTCTTCTGTGCAAGGTAAGGGAGGGGCACTGACATAAAGGGAACTGTGTTTGTTGCAAAGAAAGATGATGGCTGTAAAGGATACCAGAAAGGAGGGGACTGTGAAAGGAAGTGTGTGTCAGGAGGAGGAGGGGTCAGTGTGTGTGTCAGGAGGGGGGTCAGTGTATGTGACAGGAAGGGGGGTCAGTGTGTGTGTCAGGAGGGGGGGTCAGTGTGTGTGTCAGGAGGGGGGGTCAGTGTGTGTGTCAGGAGGGGGGGTCAGTGTGTGTGTCAGGAGGGGGGGTCAGTGTATGTGTCTGTGATTTTGTTTTTAATATACAGCATGGGGGGGGGTAAATGCACTGCCACTGGTCATAGTAACTGATGTATTAGACCCCTTTCACACTGAGCCGCCCATAGCGCTGGTGGTAAAACGCCGCTATTTTTACCGCCAACGCTATGGGTGGATTTGCGGTGCATTTCGGTCGCTAGCGGGGCGGTTTTCCCACCGCTAGCGGACAAGAAAGTGTTAAAACCGCCCACAATGCGCTGCTGAAGCAGCGCATTGTGGGCGGTTTAGCCGCGCTGTCCCATTGATTTCAATAGACAGGAGCGGTGGATAAGTAAAAGAAGTAAAAGCCTTGGGCTTTCACACTGGAGACAATGGCGCAGCTGTTTGAGGGTGGAATTCAGGCGCTATTTTTAACGCTATAGTGCCTGCAATACGCTCCAGTGTGAAAGGGGTCTTAATGTACTGCCACTGGTCACGGTTACAGATGAATGAATTTACTGGTCACAGAATAAAAAAGCAATTTATACTTACAGCAGAATGTTTTTACTTTTTTTTTTTTTTTTTGCGCAATTGCGTATAGACTATATACTGTTTTTGTGTGTGTGTTTGCAAAAATTAGGTGGGCCGGTCTGGATGAAGTCCAGGGCCAAATTTGTGTCCCAGTCCACCCCTGGGTCCAGTAGTCCATCTCCTCCAAAATCAAGATCTTTGATGTTGCACTGAAATACAGTCTCTCCATTTACCACAAGCTCCACAACATTTCGATCTGGTATCTCTTCTAGAACAACACTATGTCCATCTGAAGCCAGCACAGCTCTCAGCACCTCCAGCCGGGACAGTGAGTGCCGCAGCACCCCGGAGCAGCTGATGTACGGTCCGTATCGTACGGTGATCAGAGCTTTCTCCGGCATATTGTGTCAGACTCGGTGCGGCCATACGCAAAGTTTCATGACTTTAGTAAACTCATCAGGGCATACGTTTTTTTTATGAAACAAAAATGATGTACCCTTTTTCAGTTTTTACTTCGCAGTCATGTGACCTCTTGGAATTCGTTTGGGTTATTTTGCTAAAAAGAACAAACAGAGGAAAAAAATAGTACCATGTTTACAAACCTCTTTATAGGAATATAGATCTATACATGAAAACATTTATCTTGGGGTAACATACACTTAAAAAAGACTATTTCGGTGTATAAAATTATAAACTAATTTAAAATAAATAAGAAAACAAAAAAAAAATGTAAAACGCCTCATCCCGACGAGCTCGCGCACAGAAGCGAACGCATATGCGAGTAGCGCCCGCATATGAAAACGGTGTTCAAACCACACAAGTGAGGTATTGCCGTGATCGTTAGAGCAAGAGCAATAATTCTAGCCCTAGACCTCCTCTGTATCTCAAAAAATGCAACCTGTAGAATTTTTTAAACGTCGCCTATCGAGATTTTTAAGGGTAAAAGTTTGACGCCATGCCACGAGCGGGCGCAATTTTTAAGCGTGACATGTTGTGTATCATTTTACTCGGCGTAACATTATCTTTCACAATATATAAAAAAATTGGGCCAAATTTATTGTTGTCTTATTTTTTTATTCAAAAAAGTGTTTTTTTTTCAAAAAAAGTGCGCTTGTAAGACCGCTGCGCAAATACGGTGTGACAAAAAGTATTGCAATGACTGTCATTTTATTCTCTAGGGTGTTAGAAAAAAATATATATAATGTTTGCGGGGGTTTAAGTAATTTTCTATAAAAAAAAATGTTTTATTCTCGTAAACACCGAATCTGAAAAACAGGCCCGGTGGGCAAGTGGTTAAATATTAATCAACCCAGATTTGGAGAACCACAAGTGGCTATGATCCCCTTTTGAAGATATTATGAAGATATTATTGTGTAAAATGTCTACAAATAGTTAAAGGGCCATGAGTGTAGTTGGTGCCGCATCCAGTTATTGACTACCTTTACCAATATGGTTGTGTTGGCTAGCCATAATTCCATGTAGGTAGGTGAATTTGTAATGATTCCTTCTTGTAACCTAAGATAAGTTGGACTATATTGATTTGTATAATTTATCATTTAGATGGCCTACTTTACCCACACACTGAAAGTGGCTATAATTGTGCGCTGTACATTTGCTTCATGGTTTTTCGGCCCCAGTGCTCGTCCAAGATACTTGTGACATTTTTTAGTTCCAACACGTTCTATACGTTGTACGTGCAAGTATATGTATATTTTAACTGTATTTATTTTTAATGTAGATTAAAGATCTTATCCTAATCTCCTGAAGAACCAGAACTTGATTCTAAGAAAGACGTTGACTGTTGGAATGTATTCACCCCGTTGAGTTTTAGTAATTGTTGTATAATGTCTTTCATAACTATATAAAGTTGGGAGTGTGACATACCCCTTGGATGAATTCACCATGACACATGTTTTACATGAATGGGCTTTCAAGTCTATATTGTGTATTTTTACTTGTGTGTGTGTTAATAAAAAGATGCATGTTTTAACTATATTTTGATTGCCTTAAATACCCACAATTTTTTTATTTATTTTTTACTTGCCTTGTGTTAAATGTCTGTATTTTTTATGTATTTTTTACAGTAATTGGTATGATTGAATGTGACCTATAAACTAAGAGGATTACGGTACCCACACGGTGGTTGTAATTTCTCTGAGCAATACACCAGTTTGAAGGAACTGTCCAATGTCCTGAAATTTTGGCTGGTGATTAACAAGGGAGGTACTGATTTTCTATTTTGACAGCTTGTGAAGGAGAGGAACCAGTTCCTGGTGTGAACATTTGTATAAGCCAATTTCTGATGGATAAAGTTGTATGACAAACCTATCCAAAATTCACTTTGGATTGGTTATAGGTAGTAAGGATTACTTACAGTAGACTTTGTTTATTGCCTTTCTTAGTGTGTTACATCTATTGAACTCGATCCAAGGTTTTTTGTCATGACACAGAAGCATTAATTTATCTGGTTTTAATGAGAGCATGTTTTAAGGGTAGAAGTGGGCTCAGAAACTGCATTAGGCACAGTGTCAGACACTGGACTGCATATTAGGTCCTTTCTATTTACAGGGGAAGTAGAAAAATGCATGCAGTATTACTACTTGCTAATTTAATACATCCACATCCTGCTTTTCGGTTTTCTATAGCAATGTTAAAGTGATGCTATTCTTGTGTTTTGTTTTTGTTTTTGTTAAAAATAGCAAAAATGTTATACTTGCCTGCTCTGTGTAGTGATTTTGCACAGAGCAGCCCCAATCCTCCTTTTCTCTGGACCTTCTTTGGTGCTCCTGACCCCTCCCTCCTGTTGAGTGCCCCCACAGCAAGCAGCTTGCTATAAGGCACTCGAGCCAAGCCACAACTCCCTGTGTTGATTGACAACAGCGGAAGCCAATGGCATTGCGCTGCTTTCTCAGCCAATGAGGAGGGGACACTTCAGGAACATCACTGGATCTAGATGGGTCTCAGGTAAGTATTAGAGGTGTGCTGCACACAGGTTTATATAATGCATTAGGATAAAAACACCTTCTGCCTTTACAACCACTTTAAGTGTTCATTTATAATATATCAGTATTGAAAAGCAGATGATATAGTGAAGTAGCCAACTACTACTATAGAATATATCAATGGGCTAGATTATTACTTTTAAAAATGTAAACATCAGTAGTTTTAAGTAGAACTCCAACAAAAAAATATTAAAGAATATTAAAAAAGCAAACTTATAAATAAAACCTTGCTGCATATTCACAGTTTAATCTACAGCTCTCCCCACAGTATTTAAAGAGGAGTTCCACCCATTTTTCGAACTTTGTCTGAGCTGCATGCCCTTACATTATAGATCTCACAATGGCAATTATTTATTTATTTTGATGCTTCTAAATACGTTTTTTTAATTTGCCCCGCCCTTAATCGCCTAGGCGAATAAGTCACATGATGATTCGCAAGGGTTCCTGGGATAGCAGCGTCATGTACCCCAGGAGTCCTTGTGAATCGCCTATTGCCGAAATCTCGCGTTTTTTTGCATGTGACGCGAGTGGGAGGAGCTACTGATCAGCCGGGAGGAAGTAAACATCTCCAAACATGAGTATGTGGCCTGGCTATTCATGCAGTGCCACGGGTTTGCAAGATATAATGTCTCTCCTCTCCCTGGTGACAGCCTTGTTTAGCAGAGCAGTGTGTCAGATAATCGTAGCTTCCCCCTCCTCCTCCTCCTCTCCTGCTCTGTATACACATACACACGAGGAGGAGGGGGAGGGGGAAGCAGGGACACCGCTGATCTCAGGGTCAGTAAAAAGTTTATCTTTGCTGTGTAGATGGACAGGGGAGAGAGCGGCTGGAAAGGAGGACAAGGTAGAAAATATGTGTAGTGATAGAGGGATTAGGAGGATGTGTACTGGAAGCTTTGGCAGGGAGAAGACAATGCTAGAAGTGTGGATTGGATTTTAAATCTGACAACGGTCACAGGCTGCGTGTGATGGGCACAGGCTGCATAAGATGGGCACATAGGATGGGATGGGATTCGATGTGCTGTGGACGATGGAATTTGATGTGCTGGGGGTGATGCAATGTGCTGTGGGTGATGCGATTTGTTGTGCTGGGTGGTGGTGTGATTTGTTGTGCTGGGGGGTGATGCAATTTGTTGTGCTAGGGGTTATGCTATTCGATGTGCTGGGGGGTGATGCGATTTGTTGTGCTGGGGGGGTGATGCGATCCGTTGTGCTGGGGGTGATGCAATGTGCTGTGGATGATGCAATTCGATGTGCTGGGGGGTCATGCAATAAACTGGGGGTGATGCGATTCGCTGTGCTGAGGGCGATGCAATGTGCTGGGGGTGATGCGATTTGTTGTGCTGGGGGGTTATGCGATTTGTTATGCTGGGGGGTGATGCAATGTGCTGGGGGTGATGCGATTCAATGTGCTGGGGGTGGATGCGATTCGTTGTGCTGAGGGTGATGCAATGTGCTGGGGGTTGATGCAATTTGTTGTGCTGAGGGTGATGCAATGTGCTGGGGGTGGATGCGATTCGTTGTGCTGAGGGTGATGCAATGTGCTGGGGGTTGATGCGATTCGTTGTGCTGAGGGTGATGCAATGTGCTGGGGGTGATGCGATTCGTTGTACTGCGGAGTGATGCGATTCGTTGTGTTCCGGGGTTGTGATGCGATTCGTTGTGCTGGGGGTGATGCAATGTGCTGGGGGTGATGCGATTCAATGTGCTGGGGGTGGATGCGATTCGTTGTGCTGAGGGTGATGCAATGTGCTGGGGGTGGATGCGATTCGTTGTGCTGAGGGTGATGCAATGTGCTGGGGGTGGATGCGATTCGTTGTGCTGAGGGTGATGCAATGTGCTGGGGGTTGATGCGATTCGTTGTGCTGAGGGTGATGCAATGTGCTGGGGGTGGATGCGATTCGTTTTGCTGAGGGTGATGCAATGTGCTGGGGGTGGATGCGATTTGTTGTGCTGAGGGTGATGCAATGTGCTGGGGGTTGATGCGATTCGTTGTGCTGAGGGTGATGCAATGTGCTGGGGGTGATGCGATTCGTTGTGCTGCGGAGTGATGCGATTCGTTGTGTTCCGGGGTTGTGATGCGATTCGTTGTGCTGGGGGTGATGCAATGTGCTGGGGGTGATGCGATTCGTTGTGCTGCGGAGTGATGCGATTCGTTGTGTTCCGGGGTTGTGATGCGATTCGTTGTGCTGGGGGTGATGCAATGTGCTGGGGGTGATGCGATTCGTTGTGCTGGGGGTGATGCAATGTGCTGGGGGTGATGCGATTCGTTGTGCTGGGGGTGATGCGATTTATTGTGCTGGGGGTGATGCGATTTATTGTGCTGGGGGTGATGCGACTTGGCGGGGGTCGATGCGATCTCTAGATGCATAAATGAATTTTGTTGCTGAGATTTTTATTTTTTTAAATGAACAGCTGTACATAAATAAGTAGCCGCTGAGTGTAGGGGGGTGAGAGTATGTATGTATGTATATGTGTGTGTGTGTGTGTGTGTGTATATATATATATATATATATATACATACACACACACATTTCTTGAACATGCACAATATTTCCTGGTTCTTGCAGGAAGGAGAGGTTTGCATAGAAAAGTGTCAACTTCTTCTGACACTCCGTTGCTATGGAAACCTGACCTAAACTCTATTACATCGCTTGTGCAGCACTGAGCATGTGCGAGATCTGCAATCAGGAAATCCAGGAAGTAATACAGTATGCCCACACTTAAGATGGCCACGGTCTAATGCTAGTTTTAAAACTTTCAAAATGCTGTAACAACCTAACAAAACAGACCTTAGTTTACAGACTAACTTTACTAGAATACATTAAGCTTGTGTATTACAGAGGTATTTTTATTTAAAAAGTGTAATTTCTGCTGGAACACCCCTTTAATTTCCACAGCAAGATATCCTGTTTTATCCCGATCCTTTGCACTGATTTTTTAGAAAGATTAATCTATTCGGTGATTACATCTATTGCAGCATGGTGACCAACAGTCTTTTAATTCAGCCTGACTGTTAAAAAAGCAGCTTTTTTTTGTGCTTTATAATTACAGTATGTGGTCAATGAAGTGCTGAGTGCTTCTTTAAATGCAAATTGAATACATTCTTGTCATTTACATTGCTAGGTACAACACTTGGGGATACGTACCTCTTGTATCTAACCCAAAAAACAAAAATGTTATGTATTGCCACAGCCCTTTGTGTGGTGGCTGCATTAGTGTTTTTTTCCTTCAGGCTACTCTATTTTCCCCTAGTAATCCTGCAAATAAAACTTCCTATCCCTGGGTGGCTACATTGCTTTTCTACTGTATCTATGGAGAGAGTCATGGTTGTCACCTTAAGCTGCTCTCCTGATATGGATTACAAAAATGTCCTTCGCTCTTCATCTCCATTACTTGAGGTGCAGAACAATTGGTAGTTTACAGAAGATAGCTACGAAGGAAGATATTTTCTGGTGCAGCTCACATGTAGTGCCAAACACATTATATGGGTGTATGGATGGGTATGTCTGGTAAATGAGGCCCGACAAAGAAATCAGAAGATAAACACTCTATTGAATGCTTTAATTTAATTTCTTTGAATAAATAAATTATTAATGAATTGTAAACCGATAACATGTTTACATTTGCAGAAAACTGTAGTGACATTGTATCCTGTAGAGGTCACAGCAGACTCTCCCTGATTAGATTTGTCCAAAGCTACAATTTGCTAAGTGCTTTGTAAGATTTTGCAGCTGTACATATTTATAAAGCTAGCCATGAGTTTAGTCTCTCTAGATCAAATTAAAGTAAGTGCTGACATAGTTGGGAAAAACTACAAAATTATGTTGAGTTTGCATGGGGAAAATAGCATCAAGGGTATTCTTGGAAAATGATATGAACTATGAAATGAACAAAAGGGAATCCAGTGGGGATTTAAAATGAACATCAGCATTACTGTTAATTATTATAATGAGCATGTCATTTACAGTATATACCTGGCTTTGTGGGTAAAGTGCATTATCTGGTTTTAGTTGAGGTTTCCCAGAATGGTGAAGCATTTTCACCAACGCCAAAAGTATTGAGAAAATTTCATTTTTATTATGTATTGTCTTTACTACAAATATACAGTCTTATTTACTGGATATACTGCAAAAGGAAATGATGTGCAGTGCTGTAACTCACTGAAACTCACTGGAACTAATCAGATTTGAAGCCCAGTTTTTTTTTGTTCAATATATTTTTATTGAAAAGTATATAATACAGAAGAATAAAACAAAAGATCCGTGACAGTCACTCAATCCCAGATGACCAAGGAGATACAAGCAACACGGGAGGGCATAAACCTCAGAAGCCCAGTTAAAGTCACAGAAATAAACATGCAGTCAGATAGACATTGTGCTAGCAACCTCCAATTTCATAGTAAATATTTCCATGGCCGAATGGGGAAAGGAATGTATTAATGATTAGATATGGCCCAATGAGAGTTCTTGCAAATGGTTTATTGATGACATATTCGTTGTCTGAAAGGACCCCCCATGTGTTTAAAGGCTTTATGGATTTTCTTATTAATACTGTTTATGGCATTTGTTTTTCTGGTACTTGTATTAAATAATTTGGTTATACGGTATATAAAGATAGTAGTAAGATATGTACAAGGCCCTTTTTTAGAGGACACTGATAAAAACTGTTACAATCCTGTAAATAATTGTCACCTTCCAAGGTGGATCAATGTCCCCAAGGGCAGATGATAAGGATAAGGAGGAATTGCAATAGTCTTGTAGATTTTTGTGATCAAATATTTTCATGCATGAATTCATACAAAGGGGTTACAAACAATATTTTTTAAACTCGGTTATGCAAAAAGTGGCTGCTTGTAATAGGGAAAATGTATTGCATGGATAGTGGAATATTGGATGTAGGGGATAGAGAGTATCCACTATAAACAGCTTGAAAGGATTTAAAAAAAAAACACGGGCCATTCTATTAACCACTTAAGGACCGCCTACTGCACATATACATCGGCAGAATGGCACGGCTGGGCACATCAACGTATATATACGTTGATTTTAGTACCCAGCCGTGGGTCAAGGGCGCCGCCCGCGGCACGCTCCCGTGACCCGGTCCGAAGCTCCAGGACCGGGACCGCGGGACTCGCGGACCCGATCGCCGCTGCAGTGCGGCGATCCGTCCCTGGAGCTGAAGAACGGGGAGAGCCGTGTGTAAACACGGCTTCCCCGTGCTTCTCTGTGGCCGCAGCATTGATCGCGTCATCCCTGTTATAGGGGGACGCGATCGATGACGTCACACCTACAGCCACACCCCCTACAGTTGTAAACACACACACAGGGAACACTCAAAGTCACAGCGCCCCCTGTGGTTAACTCCCAAACTGCAACTGTCATTTCCACAGTAAACAATGCAATTTAAATGCATTTTTTGCTGTGAAAATGACAATTGTCCCAAAAATGTGTCAAAATTGTCCGAAGTGTCCGCCATAATGTCGCAGTCACGGAAAAAAACGCTGATCGGCGCTATTAGTAGTAACAAAAAAATAATTAATAAAAATGCAATAAAACTATCCCTTATTTTGTAAACGCTATAAATTTTGCGAAAACCAACCGTTAAACGCTTATTGCGATTTTTTAACCAAAAATATGTAGAAGAATACGTATCGGCCTAAACTGAGGAAAAAAAATTTTTTTTTATATATTTTTGGGGGATATTTATTATAGCAAAAAGTAAAAAATATTGCATTTTTTTTTAAAATTGTCGCTCTATTTTTGTTTATAGCGCAAAAAATAAAAACCGCAGAGGTGATCAAATACCACAAAAAGAAAGCTCTATTTGTGGGAAAAAAAGGACGCCAATTTTGATTGGGAGCCACGTCGCACGACCGCGCAATTGTCCGTTAAAACGACGCAGTGCCAAATCACAAAAAGGGGCAAGGTCCTTTACCTGCATTTTGGTCCGGGTCTTAAGTGGTTAAAGGACAAACTTCTTGGTTATGCTTTACCTAGAAAGCCTAATATCATTTATAAAATAACTCCACCACTTAGATTTAACCACTTGCCAACTGGACACTTTCACCCCCTTCCATCTCAGGGCAGTTTTTAGCTTTCAGCACTATTGACACTTGCGTGGTCATGTAACACTGTACTATTATGACATTGTTATCATGTTTTTAACCACTTTAGCCCCGGACCATATTGCTGTCCAAAGACCAGAGCACTTTTTGCGATTCGGCACTGTGTCGCTTTAACTGACAATTGCGCGGTCGTGCGACGTGGCTCCCAAACAAAATTGGCGTCCTTTTTTTCCCACAAATAGAGCTTTCTTTTGGTGGTATTTGATCATCTCTGCGGTTTTTATTTTTTGCGCTATAAACAAAAATAGAGCGACTATTTTGAAAAAAATTCAATATTTTTTCAATTTTGCTATAATAAATATCCCCAAAAAATATATAAAAAAACATTTTTTTTCCTCAGTTTAGGCCGATACGTATTCTTCTACATATTTTTAGTAAAAAAAAATCGCAATTAGCGTTTATTGATTGGTTAGCGCAAAATTTATAGCGTTTACAAAAAAGCGGGTAGTTTTATGGCATTTTTATTAATATTTTTTTTTTTACTAGTAATGGCGGCGATCATCAATTTTTTTTTCCGGTACTGCGATATTATGGCGGACACATCGGACACTTTTGACACATTTTTGGGAGCATTGGCATTTTTATAGCGATCAATGCTATAAAAATGCATTGGATTACTATAAAAATGCCATTGGCAGTGAAGGGGTTAACACTAGGGGGCAGGGAAGGGGTTAAGTGTGTTCCTATTTGTATTCTAACTGTATGGGGGGGTGGCCGCGCGGGACCCGGGGGCGTGCGGGGGGCGCGCACGCCTGTCGCCGGCGGCGCGTGCGCGCCCCCTAGTGGCCAAAAAAGAGAGGACGTAGAGCTACGTTATCCCGCGAGTCAGTGCCACCGTCCCGCAGTAATATGACTGCGGGCGGTCGGCAAGCAGTTAAACAAATAGAGCTTTCCATTGGATGGTATTTAATCACTACCAGGGTTTTTATTTTTTCCAAAATGAAAAACTGCAATAATTTTGCAAACAGGTAATTTTCTCCTTCACTGATGTTGCCTGATGAGACTGCACTGATAGGCTGCACTGACAGGCACATGGGCACCGATGGGTGACACTGATTATCAGTGTAGATGTCCCTTTTCATACTTGCCAGTTTCTGGCTCTACTATCCTCACACTGTGACCACATGAGGAAAGGAATGCCAATAACCGGCAAGTGTGCGCTACAGTAGGATACAGTGATCACAGAGCGCCTTGGGTGTGCACCACAGCAGGTGTGCAGAGGGGGCACAGTTCTGGGAGGACGTACATAAATGCTCTCCCAGAACTAGGTGACTATGCTGTAGCCGTCATTGGGTTAAACTGGTACCCAATGGGGTCAATTCACAAAGAGAAACGTTATTGGTTTTCTTCAGGTGTTAAATTAGCACTCCTTATTTAACGCTAGCAAACATGGTATTCACGAAAGCTATAATCGTTATTTAACATAGTCGTTATGGTTTTCAACTGACTCTTTATCCAAACGTTATTCTAACTACTCAGACGTTATTATTAACATTTGGGACGTTAAAATAACTCTTAAGATCGTTAAATAATGCTGGAGAGATGCATTCTGGGAGCAGAAGGGGAGGAGAACAGCTGCATGTGGAAAAGAGCAGATACAGAGAGAGAGAGAGAGAGACACAAGCAATACACATGGAGATTGAGCATGTGATGTGCAAAACTTCTAGTGTGTGTTTTTCTAAAGCCATGTGTATTTCCTCATACAGAGAATAAATCATGGGAGATGATAATCGGAATTTAGCTATCACCTGGGTTTCAGAAAAGTCATCCAAAATAGTATGTGAACGGAATAGACGTTTATAAATCTGAACAACATTCTAACGTGTTGTTCTTCTTCGCCTCTGGATAATTTTAAGTTCAAATAGAGCACGGTTCTAGCTTGCCCAACACTACACTACACTACAAAAATCGCCAAAAGCTTCCTCTAACAACAAAATATCGCCTGGGAAATGTCATAACGCCACCCTGAGGGAGGTGTTAATTTAACGATTGCTTAACGATTGATAACTGTCAAAAAAATGTTTGTGAATTGCACTTCTGTACATATTTAACGATTTGACTCTTTAAAATAACGTTTTGAATCTTTAAAATAACGATTTGACTCTTTAATAAGGATCCACACCTTAAAATATCGGTTCTGTGTAGGGAAACGTTATTTGATGATTTTTCAAAGCGTTAAATCGTGTAGTGAATTGAACTAGCTTCAATAACGTGCAAAATCGTTAAAATAACACTCGCAATCTGAAAATAAAGCTTTGTGAATTGACCCCAATGTGTTGTTTGTTTGTTTGTTTGTTTGACTCTGCTTTTCTCCTGCAAGGAGAAAGGGATCCAGAAGAGCTGGGCAAACGCCCAGTGTGCATTAAGCCTAGTCTTGCATAATTTGGCTACTCATCACAACAAAACTCTACTGATATGTCTAACCTGGTCAAAAGGGATTTCAGAGATTACTACCAAAGAAAACCATTGCTACTACTTTTAAGTGTGCTTCCACAGACCTACAAGAAGATTAGACAAAAGTCTTTTATTTTTACCTAAGGTTTCTGGCTAGTATAACACTTCCTGTCTTAGGATGCCTCCTAGCAGGCCCGGAGTGGCCAATCGGGAGAACCGGGAGAATTCCCGGTGGGCTGGTCGAGTTATGGGCCGGTAAAATACCGGTGAAATATGCCTCTTGCGTTCCAGGCGCGGACCGATGACATCATTCGGCGCCGCGGGATCAGATTGGCTGCTGGTTTCAGCACAATCCGTCAGTACATACTGCGCATGTGCTGTTGCCGGCTGGAGCCGACAGAGACCGACAGTCTGTGAAGTTTCTTGTACCCTCCCCCTGTCTCTCAGCGCGCCTTATTCAAGTTCCTCACAGGAGATGCTGAGAGGGGGAGGAGTGGAGCCATGCAGCCTGCAGTGGAGGACGGAGTTCAGCCTAGCCTAAGGTAAGCTAGCTGAACAACATGCAGTCAGTCCTGTCTGTGGCTTATCTTGGTGGGCAGGAAGAGGGGGAGAGAGAGAGGGGAGAGGAGGATGGGCTCTGTGTAGCAGGCTTCTGTCGTTTTTGTGTGTGGCTGTGAACTGCTCTGCTTCTAAATGCAGCATGTTTTCTCAGATCTCCCTGTCCCTACCCATTATCTGCTCACCAGGCATAGCCTCCACTCCTGTATGACCACCTCATGTGTCAGGCTGTGGCACTACAAATCCCAGCATGCCAGGAGAGGGGAGGCAGCAGCAGCAGTAATATCACAGATCAGGCTGGTTTTGTAGATAAAGTGCTGGTGTTGTATAGTGTGTGTTTTTATAAAATGTATGATAATTCCATATTTGATTATTACGCTTGATGGTCTTAAGGTGTTCATATTTTTCTGTAAGTAGTGAGCAAATTTGGTGTGGAAGCGCATTGGAGTATTTTTATTTGTTTATAATGGAAAGGCAGTGGAGTGATGGGGGAGGGATGTTGACAGAGAGATGGAAAGAGTGAGGAGTGAGTTGGGGTTCTTTCACACTTTTAGCAAGTAGGTAGGTAGTTGGGAGAATACTGTGCCATCAAACGCAGCCACGGTGCCATGCCATCAAACGCAGCCACTGTGCCATGCCATCAAACGCAGCCACTGTGCCATGCCATCAAACGCAGCCACTGTGCCATCAATTCGCCCCACTGTGCCATGCCATTAAATGCAGTCACTGTGCCATGCCATCAAATGCAGCCACTGTGCCATCAATTGTCACCACTGTGCCATGCCATCAAATGCAGCCACTGTGCCATCAATTGTCACCACTGTGCCATGCCAAACGCAGCTACTGTGCCATCAATTGTCACCACTGTGCCATGCCATTAAACGCAGCCACTGTGCCATGCCATTAAACGCAGCCACTGTGCCATGCCATTAAACGCAGCCACTGTGCCATGCAACGCAGCCACTGTGCCATGCCATTAAACGCAGCCACTGTGCAATCAATTGTCACCACTGTGCGCTTTAATGGTCGCCACTGTGCCAATTATCCCCACTGTGCCTCTTGCCCCCACTGTGCCCTTTAATTGTTGCCACTGTGCCTATTCATCCCGCTGTGGCTATTGTCACCACTGACTGTGCCCATTGATGTTGCCGCTGTGCCCTGTAAAGTGCTCTTCCCCCGCCCGGCACTTACCTTTACTGGAGTGAGGCATCCACGTCCCACGATGTCTTCTCCCGCCCTCGATGACTGACAGGCGTCTCAGCCAATCAGGTTACCGGTAGCCAGAACCGGCCAACCTGATTGGCTGAGACGCCTGTCAGTCTTATCCAAGGAGCATACAGCGTAAGCTTCCGGGACCCGAGGGCTGTACTGGGAAAGCCTATCAGAGCCGCTGGCTCTGAAAGACACTTCCGTACAGCCAACCAGCTGCCGTTATTCAGATGGCCGGACATAAGCGTCGACCATCTGAATAACAGCGGCGATAATAACATAGATTCGTGCAGTGCATGAATCTATATTATTAGATCAGTGGCGGTGAGAGCCAGAGGGGGCGGCACTCCAGCGCCCTCTATGGACGAACTGCCACTGGTCGGGAACTAAAGTGGGCTGGTCTAAGGCATGAAACTCCAGGGCTGAAAATGAGTCCCACTCCGGCCCTGCCTCCTAGAGTTGTCACCTTCCCAGAATTCACTCAAACTGTCCAGATTTGGAATCTTTTGTCCAGGTTTCAGTCCACCTGAAACCCGGACACAATAGTCAAACAAGAATGTGGCTCAGGACATAACTACAACTCGACAGGAGGGTGAGGGGGCACTATGTGCACCACATTACTTTTCTCTTTTGGAGTTCCCAAAGGTGTCCCAGGTCTGTTACAATCATAAAGTGTATACTACAAAAAAGCAGATTTTGATGGACTTGACTAACAAAACCAAACTCCAGCTAATGACTTTTAATCAATTCGATTTTTTGGGGGGGGTTAAATACTGCTTCAGCCATCCCCCAGTACCGAATACACCAGAAGCTGAAGGTGTATATGCACAGATCAGATAGACAATAATGTGTTGAGTATCTAGCAATGCCCATAACATAATACAGGTGAAACTCAAATTTGAATTACCACATTTGAAACTCATGTTCAGGATCTGTCTGTGTGTGGTGACTCTTGATGCTCTGACTCCAGCCTCAGTCCACTCCTTGTGAATGTCCCAACACTCTGGCCTTTTCCTGACAATCCTCTCCAGGATGTGGTCATTCCTGCTGCTTGTGCACCTTTTTCTTCCACACTTTTCCCTTCCACATAACTTTCTATTAATGTGATTTGATACAGCACTTTGGGAACATCCAACGTCTTTTGCAATTACCTTTTGAGGCTTTGCCTCCTTATGGAGGGTGTCAATGATGTTTTTTGCACAACTGTTGGGTCAGCAGTTTTTCCCATGATTGTGATTCCTCTTGAACCAGACTGAGAGACCATTTAAAGGCTCAGGAACCATTTGCAGGTGTTATGGCTTAATTAGCTGATTAGAGTGGGACACTTTGAGCCTACAATATTCTAATTTTCAGAGATTGTGAATTTGGGGTTTTCATGAGCTGTAAGCCATAATCATCACAATTATGACAAATCGCGGCTTGAACCATCTTGCTTTGCATGTAATGAGTCTATCTCATATATTAGTTTCACCTTTTAAGTTGCATTAGTGAAATAAATGAACTTTTGCACAATATTTAAATTTTTCCAGTTTCACCTGTATATTCAGACGTATGTTGACATTGCAGTATGTATCCACGGGAGTTAAATAACAGAAAGGCTGAGATGAAAAATAATTTTGTACTGGCTGAGCAAACATTCTCGTTTAGATAAATGATAGTTTCTTTGTTGTGATTAAATGCTTCAACTGGCAGAATAATGGCCAGAGAGCGTTGCCACAGTGATAAAGCAATAGGGTGCTAAGAAAGTCATAACCTAACTCAGGGAGTATTATGTCTAATGTGTTAAGACAGTTTGTTCCTTTTATATACACTGGGAACTAGTTGGGGGTGGCTGCAAGTACCATGGAAACGTTCACATTGCCTAATTTTATTTTAAAACTTGTAGCTGTATTAAACCCAAAAGAAAACATATTACTATGTTGCAGCTTACCAATTCTTAGATGTGATGTCTGTATTAGTTTCCTTTTAGGCCTTCCTCCTGTTTTCATCTGGTGATCCAGCCAGTAAGTCTATTGTTTTCACAAGCTCTTCTGCAGAATGTATCAGTTTACATGGATGAGACAAACCACGTGACTGGCAGGGATGATTACAATGATCAGCTTTTAGTTATGCAAAAAAAAACTTTATCCCAAAAGGAATGCTGTAACTGATTATACAATGTGTGCAGGAATTATGCTTCAATTTATGGTTATAAATCTGCTAGTACATTTAACACTACCCCCCCTCCCAGACTGACACTGCCGTTTGTCTGCCATGCCTCCTGTGCTTATTCCTCTAGAGTTGTATCTCACTAATACTGAAGGTGTGTTACTGGCCAAATCACCAATTAGAAACAGGGGAAAAAGCTCAAAAAAAGAAAACAAATGCAGCCACTGTAACTAATTGTTGGTAAGCTGCAATATAATACAGTTTTGTTAAAATAGGTGAATCTTCTGCGGTGGCCAAATGAATAAAGGAATGCGTAATAGGGAATGTGATGCGAGGGTGTGTGTGAAGATGAATGAGGGTGCTGCTCAAATCTAAAAGTGTACAAGTCACTATATATGTGGAAAATAAAGTTAAATGGATGAGAGCAGTCTAAAACACACCAAATAAGGAAATTATATATATTCACTGCTGGGCAGTGTGTGTACCTTTTAAATGTGTCCCAAATCCTGACAAGGTGTGGGTGAAATCAAAACTAAGTTCACAAGAACCAATATAAACAAACCTGTGTAAACAGTGATAAGGTGCAAATGCAAAAATGTGAACTGGAACTAATGTTGTGACCAGCTCAAATGTGGCAGTGCACATGAACAAACTCAAGGATTCCTCTGATGAAGTCACATGACGTGACGACACGCGTCAGGAACAGCACACGTGACCGGAAGTGACGTGAGTCCATCTACCCAGCTGTTCGGATACAATTTGAATCCCCGCTGCTTTTATTTTATATGCATGTAAGCGCATATTGATTTTATTAAAAGTTTTTTTTTTTTTACATACTTCACTATAGGCCTTTCTTCTTCTCTTCTGTGGTCTGGTATGGTTCACTAATCACTTGATCCATTTTGGAAGCCTCCATTTTCTGAAGTCTAGCATATGTAAACATCTACACAGAAGTTATCATCTGCCCGGGAGGCTGCAATTAGCCATTGAAAGCTGTCTTATTTCACCATGAAGGTAAGCGCTCTGTGAGCCCATCTGCCAGGAGGATTTACATACAAAGTATTTTCTATGAACTGAAGCATTCACGCTATGGACTTTATTTTATATTATTTTTTCTTATGCACTGTCATTTTGGTTGTTAAATCACAGCAGTCATAGTTTTGAGTTTGTTCATGTGCACTGTCACATTTGAGCTGGTCACAACATTGGTTCCAGTTCACATTTTTGCATTTGCACCTTATCACTGTTTACACAGGTTTGTTTATATTGATTCTTGTGAACTTAGTTTTGATTTCACCCACACTGTGTCAGGATTTGGGACACATTTAAAGGTACACACACTGCCCAGCAGTGAATATATATATAATTTCCTTATTTGGTGTGTTTGAGACTGCGCTCATCCGTTTTACTTTATAACACAGTTTTGGTTTTGATACCGCTTTAAAGGAACTATGTGCTGTATCTATTACCCAGGTGATTTTTGTTTTTCTAAAGGTTGGAACGCATAGTTGGTAATTCCTTTGCTTATATGACTTATGGTAGAACAATTGTACCTGTTAACATAATAGTTCATCCTCTACCTTTGACATATATGTATCCTCTGTGTGCTTCCCCCTACCATATTCGCCCACTAAAATAAATTGGAAAGCTTTTTTTTTATGCACTGCATATCTTGCTATAGAGGAGTTTGTGACTCCCTTATCTTCTTACGTTTAATGCAGCTGTAGGTGCCTGAGTGGCCACTTGTCATGCTGGCTGTCACCTATGGGTAGGGGGAGTTAATTCTATTAAAAATAAGAATTCATCAAAAAAATATTGATTGCCACCTGAATACCCTGAAGACTCTGCTTAAACACATTCTGAAAGGTGCTTCTCATGCTGTGTTGCAGTTTAGAGCTAAAAGACCTTTAGGGTCTAGGCCAGGGCTCAAAATTTCAAGTCTTGAGACACTAGCCAGGCCTCAAGGGTTACTCGCCACTAGTTTCCCAACCCAACACCTACTCTGCCCCGCCCCTAATTCTGCTGCTAATCAAGCCCTCATGAAATTACACTTAAATGTTTTAGGCAGAATTAAGTTACAGAAATAAATATTAACAAGAACTTTATCAGTTCCCCTCAGCACAGCCTCAATTGTGCTCACCAATGCAGCCTCACTGTGCCAACCATTTCAGACTCATTGTGCCCCACATTGCAGCCTCACTGTGCCCCACATTGCAGCCTCACTGTGCCCCCATTGCAGACTCATTGTGCCCCACATTGCAGACTCATTGTGAGTGAGTGAGTGAGTGAAGAACTTATATAGTGCAGCACATGCAAACTAAATCGCCTCTGGGCGCTCGTTGTTCCTGTCTCCTTTGATATCAAAAGAGATGAGTTTTGATCTTTCTTCTGAAGGCCAAATGGTTCTCCTCCAACCGAATGCTGGTTGGTAAAGCGTTCCATAGTCTAGGGCAGGGGTCTCCAAACTATGGCCCTCCAGATGTTCAAGAACTACAATTCCCATCATGCCTAGTCATGTCTGTGAATGTCAGAGTTTTACAATGCGTCATGGGATGTGTAGTTCTGCAACAACTGGAGGGCCATAGTTTGGAGATCCCTGGTCTAGGGCCTTGGACCGCAAATCTTCTTTCTCCTTTGGACTTGCATCTGGCTTTAGGTATCTGGAGCAGATTTTGGTTGGTGGATCGCAGAACGCGATTGGGGTTGTGAGCTTTTAGTTTTTCGCATAGATATTGGGGGGCCTTCCCATGGATGCACTTATGCGTCAGACAGAGTGCTTTAAAAGTAATTCTGTCTTTTACAGGCAACCAATGAAGGCATCTCAGCGAAGGTGAGATTGATTCCCATGTTTCTTTCCCAGTCACAAGTCTGGCAGCCGTATTCTGAACGACTTGCAGACGAGAGATTTGGTACTTTGGGAGTCCGAGATAGAGGGTATTTGCATAGTCAAGTCTGGAGTTCACAATTGTTCCCACCATGACTGCTATGTCTTCTTTAGGAATAAGAGGAATACTTCTGCGTAGTAGGCGCAGCAGGTCGTGCGATCCGCTGACTACTGACCCTATTTGTGCATCCATTGTCATGTAGGTGTCGAAGATGACTCCGAGACTTTTGACTTTGGTGCTAGGGGTGATGATTTGGCCCAGAATGGGCGGGGGTGTCCAAGTTGTTGCAAGTTGATTCTTTTGACTGGCGTGAAACAGGAGAAGTTCTGTTTTGGAGCTGTTGAGTTTGAGATAACTCTTTGTCATCCAGTTTTCTATCAAAGAGAGGCATGTCTCTAGACTGAGATGATGATCCTTTTTGTTGCAGATGCGAAAATACAGTTGTGTGTCATCTACATATGAGTGATAAAGTAGTTTTTGGCTACTGATGATTTCAAAGAGCGGGCGAAGATAGATGTTGAACAGCACCGGCGACAGAGGGGATCCCTGAGGGACTCCGCATGACACCGTGCGTTTTTCAGAAGTGAAAGGTCCCAATTGTGCCCCCATTGTGTACTCTTGTGCTCCTCACACAATATGGCTCTAGATTGTTGAAAGATCAACATCAAGTAATGTAAAGTACTGTGAACTATATACTGTATGCATTATACCCCATCTATGCAGCAGGTGGTGCTGTAGTATTATAGTATTATAGTGTGTATTCAATAATATGACAGGATGTACCGTCTAAGTTCAGTGCACTTGTTTGTGGTTATTTCCTGTTTCATGTTTGGTGTAAGACATGCATTGCTAATCCTCTATAAAAGCAAAGCTATTGCAGCAAACAACCATCTTCCAGCGCATGATTTCTATACCCTGCACAGCATAGAGTTCAGTTTCATTCAGTTCTTAGGGCTGCATTCACATGCATATGAGTGTTTTTGCACTGTTGCAATACATGTATTGCATATGGCAGCCCATTAATTTCAATGGGCTACCCTATGCACATCAAAAGTGGAAAAGTAGCTCATAAATCTTTTTGAGCTTCGACTGCCAAGATTTGGTTCTAAACGAACAGCGCCTGTGAATTTTGAAAATGATTGCTTCTCTATGCTTAGTGTGGGCTTATCTCAACCAGGGTTTCTTCAGAAACTGCTGGGGATTCCTTAAGCAGTGGCAGACTGATCTCTAGCCTGATGGTGCCTGCATATTTCTAGGGCCAATTCCACTCTGCAGAGCTGTAAGAGTGGATCCAGTTGAATTTCTCTTCCCCTCTTTTTACTAGTAGCCACTGACATCAGTGATGTTTTTTAGTTGTCTGTAAGTGGAACATTTTTTCTCTAATCACCAAACTAAGGGAATTCCTTTTGGTGATTGTCAATGCAAGGAGGCATGCCTCCATTCAGCGTCAGAATGCTTCTCTACTGATTTATAATGAAAGGGGCACACTTATTTCGGTTATTATTTTTTCAAATTTGGCTATAAAATACTTCAGGCATGTGACATTTTTATTATATCTACAACTTGATGATCATTGTAGTGTAATTTTTGCCAGGGGTTCCCTGAGACCTGAAAGTAATTTTAAGGGTTCCTTCACTGTAAAATGGTTGAGAATTACTGGCTTCGAGATACAGAGATGGATGAGAGCTTGCTTTAAAGTGCCTTTAATGATTGTTCAGAATATGTCAACTTAGCATGCATACTCTGTGCAAAGGTTCACTTTAAGGTCTTTTTCCTAAATTCCTAAAAGACCTTGGTAGCACATCCACTATACGGAAAATGACAGCAATTTTTTTTTCAGGTTGGTCACCCCAGTGCTGCTATTTCTAACATGAACTTTAATGGCATCCCAGTCTTAGTCCATATGATTCAATATTGAGTTGGCCCACACTTTGCAGCTATAACAGTTTCAACTCTTCTGGAAATGCTGTCCACAAGGTTTATGAGTGTGTCTATGGGATTGTTTGACCATTCTTCTAGAAGCACATTTGTGAGGTCAGGCACTGATGTGGACGAGAAGGCCTGGCTTGCAGTCTTGTTTTTCCATTGGGGTTAGGTCAGGCCAGTCAAGTTCCTCCACCCCAAACTCGCTTATCCATGTCTTCATGGACCTTGCTTTGTGAACTTGTCCAAATCATTTGGTGGAGGGGGGATTATGGTGGGGTTTTTTTTTCAGGGGTTGGGTTTGGCTACTTCCAGTACAGGGAGCTCTAAATGCACCAGCATACCAAGACATTTTGAACAATTTCATGCTCCCAACTTTGTGGAAACAGTTTAGGAATGGCACCTTCCTGTTCCAACATGACCAGTGCACAAAGCAAGAGTCCTGACCTCAACCTGATACAACACCTTTGGGATTAATTAGGGTGGAGGCCAGGCCTTCTCGTCCATGTCAGTGTCTGACCACACAAATGTGTTTGGGAAGAATGATCAAACATTCCCATAGACACACTCTTAAACCTTGTGGACAGCCTTCCCAGAAGAGTTGAAGCTTTAATGGCTGTAAAGGGTGGCCCAACTCAATATTTAAACCTACGGACTAAGGCTGGCCATACATTATACAATTTTCTTATTCAATTTTCCTTTAGATTTGCCAAAACCCTATAATAGAAGGTCAAACCTAAACACTTTCAATTTGAATGCAATCAGGTAGACCCTTGTACTATATGGTGGAAGGTAAATCTAAAGGAAATTAAATAGGAAAATTGTATAGCCTAAGGCCACATACACACTATTATATTTTCTGTAGATTTTTGTCTTCAGACTTATCAAAACCATGTAGTGCAAGGGCCTGCCTGATTGCATACAAATTAAAACTCTTAAGCCTCGTACATACGCTCGGTTTACTCGGCAAGAACCAGCAAGAAAACTGCTGGCAGAGCTTTCTTGCCGAGTATACCGAGCCGGTGTACGAGGCTTTCAGGTTTCTCGACAAGAGAACTGCCCAGAATCTACACGAGAAAAATAGAGAACATGTTCTCTATTTTCCCGTCATGAGATTCTCAGCAGATTTCCTGCCGAGAATCCAGGGAGTGTGTATACTTGTCGCTGTGGAAACCCGCGCATGCTCGAAATGACTTTGATGCATGCATGGTAGCTTCCTAGTCATAGGTAGGGTGCAGCAAGATGGCGGTGACGGCATTGAATGTGACGAGCGCATGCTCGTCGTATGTGATGACGTCACCACATTCTTGCCTTTCAAGAGAACAGTGGTTCTTTTGAAAGGAGAGTCTGTACACTCGGGCGGCAAGAGATTCTTGCCAAAAATCTCATCAGGAAAAACAAGGGTTTTTTCCTGATGAGATTCTGGCCTGTGTGTACAAGGCTTTAACCACTAGCCACCCGGAAGCCGACTATTTATGGCCGCAAGGTGGCTCTAATCTGCCGGGAGGCCATCTTTTTACGGCCTCCGGCTGCGTACCACTGGGGGGCGCGCGCCGCCTTGTCACACAGGTGCCGATGCGTGTGCAGGGCGGCCGCGATGTCCGCCAAGCACCCGCGATCGGCAGTCACAGAGCCAGGGACGTGGATCTCTGTGTGTAAACACAGAGATCCACGTCCTGTTAGGGAGAGGAGACAGATGGTGTGTCCCTTGTACATAGGGACAACCATCGGTCACCTCCCCCAGTCAGTATCCTCCCCCCACATTAAGAATCACTCCCAGGGTAGACATTTAACCCCTTCCTTGCCCCCTATAGCACTGTTCGCTGTATAAATGTGAATGGTCCCAAAAATGTGTCAAAAGTGTCTGATGTGTCCGCCGTAATATCGCAGTCATGACAAAAATCGCAGATCGCCGCTATTACTAGTAAAAAAAAGTAATAATAAAAAAAATAAAAAAATTCTATCCCCTATTTTGTAGGCTTTATAACGTTTGCGCAAACCAAACACTATACGCTTATTGCGATTTTTTTTACCAATAATATGTAGAAGAATTTGTATCGGACTAAACTGAAAAAATAATGTTTTTTTTTTTTAAATGGGATATTTATTATAGCAAAAAGTAAAAGATATTGTGTTTTTTTTCAAAATTGTCACTCTATTTTTGTTTATAGCGCAAAAAATAAAAAACTCAGAGGTTATCAAATACCACCAAAATAAAGCTCGATTTGTGGGAAAAAAAGGACGTCAATTTTGTTTGGGAGCCACGTCGCACGACTGCACAATTGTCATCTAAAGCGTGACAGTGCCGAAAGCTGAAATTTCGCCTGGGCAGCAAGGGGGTATATGTGCCCAGTAAGCAAGGGGTTAAGATTTGGCCTCATATTATATGGTTTTGTTAAATCTGAAGACAAAAAACTGCAGAAAATCTAAAAGTGTGTATTAGATTGGGATGCCATTAAAGTTCATGTTCTTGTAAAGGCAGGCATCCCAATACTTATGCTAATAAAGTGTATGTATAGGAGGTTACAAACATGGGTTATACATAAGTGTACAATAACTTAAACAGGCTATCAGTGGTGTTTGGTCAGGAAAACCCTTGAAATAACACCAAGTGGCCTTTGCCAAAATAATAAAACAAACAATTCTATCTTTATAAACCAGTTGCTGGAAATAGCCACCCTAACTATAGCATACATTTTGCCTGCTCCACTGACAGTATACAGTATTCAGTACAGCCAGAAAAGCTTGCATGAGACTGAGATGCTTCTAGCACATGACAAGTGTTGACATTTACAGATATTTGAAGGCAAACTGGGAAATGACATTACAGAGACTGCTGTGGGCACCAAGGGAAGCTTGAGCAGAGCTCCAAAGGAAAGATTACTGAAGGGGAAAAAGTTATCATCTTGAAAAAGCTGAAGTACTGTATATTAAGTACTTAATATGTAATAAGTTGACTCAAATTTGTGTACAGCAATAGACAGTAATTATTCAAAGCCTATGTATTACTCCATCATGCTAACACATAATCTTAATACCCTTATATCTTAAATGTAGGTTTTATCTTTTAGGTGAGCTATTTGTATAAGCTACGTATATTTATGCAAATACAGTATCTCAAAATCTGAAAGGTGTTTGTTTGTATGCAAACCCAAGTCATGAACTGATACGTCAAGCTTTATTTGATTAATGCCGGGTTCACATGGGTACAACAAACGCTCCGACATTGGGAGCATGACGTGTGAAAATCAATGTTTCTCTATGGTAGCCATCTTAACTGGTCCGACACAAGGGGGGCTGGGATATGGGGGCCCCCTTATTAAAGGGGACTCCAAGATTTGATATGCCTCCCGCCCGCAGACCCCGACAACCAACGGCCAGGGTTATTGAAAGAGACTCTTGTCCTCGTCAACATGGGGACTAGGTGCTTTGGGGTGTGGGGGGACGCAAGGCCCCCCCTGCCCCAATGCATCCACCCTCCCATGTTGAGGGAATGCGGCCTGGTACTGTTCAGGCTCACTCGTCCCCACCCCCTTTCCTGACCCTTGGGCTGTGTGTTCCAATAAGGGTCTGGTATGGACTTTGGGGGACACCCACGCCATTTTTTCGGTGTTGGAGGGTTGCCCTTTAAATCTATACCAGACCGAAGAGCCTGGTATGCTCTTAGAGGGGAAACCCATGCCGTTTTTTTTTATTTGGCGTGGAGTTCTTCCTAAAGATTCATACCAGACACGGTGCCTGGTATTGTCGGCGATCGAAGTTGAATCCCTGTTCATTGAAGTCGGACACATATCGGACTTCAAGTCACAGGGCAAAGTTGGATTCAAAGTAGTACGAGTGTTGTGTTGTACTAGTGTGAACCCGACCTCAACCTCAGTGCTGCTGCAACTAATGTATCACAGTTGTATCAAGCATCTCTCTACCCACCTGGTACCGCTGCATAACATTGCATCTCTGTTCGGCTCCAGAGGGCTTCATTGAAAGCTGTCAGCATGTTAACACCAGTACATGCCTCGGCCACACCTCCCCAGATTTCAAGTGGAGTTCTGTGGATCTGAACAGAGGTGCAATGGTTTTCAGTTTTCATTGTAGAAGTTTTTTGTTTTTTATTACTGTGCAGTAGGTTTATTAGTAGTATATTATTATTGATTGATAGAGAGATAGGTTTGGCAGTGCACTGCCTGTTTTTTTTTTATATGGTATATGCATAAGAAGTGTTTTCTTAACAAGCAAATAATGGTGGTAATGGTCTCTGTGTTCCAACACCACATCCCACTTCAACTACAGTAAAACCTTGGATTGCGAGCATAATTCATTCCGGAAACATGCTTGTAATCCAAAGCACTTGTATATCAAAGTGAATTTCCCTATAGGAAATAATGGAAACTCGGATGATTCGTTCCACAACTATTTATTTATAAGTCCTTCAGTTTAGTCCATATAAAAAGATTATAGCAATGTAATAGGTTGTGTAACCATAAAATGTCCATCCACAAATGGCAGCCTTCGCAAGGGGATTAGAAGAAAAATCCAATAGGAGCTACAGAGTATAAAAGAGAGGAGTGGCGCCTCTAAGTGTAGCAATATGGTTACATTTAATGAAGGTGTAGCATTTAGCAAATCACATGGTTGATGATTAAAACAAGCACATCTAAGTATGCAGGCATCTGGGTAAAAGCTATCCACATAGACCATCCCCCGCAAGTTGTGCCAAGGTCGTGTTGGGGTCAGACACGCCGGAGCGATTGTCACATCAGTGTGAACTAGGCCTTAGTAATAGAACAGGGGTGTTCCTTGAGCCTGACAGAACACTGGCCATCCAGTTCCATTCCGTCATCATGCGAGGGGTGGGAAACTACAGGTCAGGTGATCTGTGACCATGACGCGGGATGGGATGTGGAGGAGAGACAGGACCAGAAACAAGGTAAGGTGGCTGCATAGAAGAATCAATCTCTCTCTATTCTACTCCTGCAGCCTCTTAAAACTCGCTTCTCTTCCTCTCTCTCCCACATGCATTCAGAGGTAGCAGGGGGAAATGGCAGAGAGTGATTCTTCTATATCCTTCCATCTGGCTACTTTCTGCTGCTGCTCCATTGCTCTCTGGGCTCTCAGGTCCCCTCCCATGTGCTCTTCACCCCCCCAGTGCTCTGTGACCCCCTCCCTGGGCTCTTAACTTCTCCCATATGCTCTCCATCCCCGTGCTCTCTGACCCCCTCCATGGGCTCTCAGGTCCTCCCATGTGCTCTCCACTCCCCCCAGTGCTCTCTGATCCTCCCTGGGCTCTCAGGCCCCCCATGTGCTCTCCACCCCATCCCAGTGCTCTGACTCCCCCTGTTCTCCAGCCCCCAGTGATTCCTGCCCCCCCCCCAGTGCTTTCAAATTCCCCATGCTCTCAGGCCCCCATGCTCTAAGCTCCCTCATGTGTTCTCTGACTCCCCCTGTGCTCTCCAGCCCCCCATGCTCTCAGACTCCCCTGTGCTCTCAGCTCCCCCCACCCATGTGCTCTCCATCCCCCTAGTGATCTCTGACTTCCCCCCAGTGCTCCCCCCTGTGCTCTCTAGTCCCCCTGTGCTCTCAGGCTTCCCACCTCCCCTGTACTCTCCAACCCTTCCTGTGCTCTCAGACTCCCCCCCAGTTCTCTCCGCCCCCATGCTCCCAAGTGCCCACTAGTGCTCTAGGGCCCCACCGGTGCTCTACGCCCCCCCATGCTCACCAGCCCCCACAGTGCCCTTCACCCCCCCACGTTCTGCAGACCCCCTTATGCTCTCTGCCATCCCCTTGTGCTTTACTACCCCCCAGTACTCTTTCCTGGTCCCCCTTACCTCCATTAGGATGGAGATTGGGGAAGGGGCTGGTAAATATGCCATGGGCTGCCCAGTCTAAAATGCCCAGGCCTATTTTTCCTCCCAGTCTGGGCCTGGATGGCAGTATCTACTCTCTGAAATACATGGCCCTCTAAGTCTTTATATTTCTGTGTTTTGTTTCAACCCAGAGAGCGTGCTATTATTGCCTTATTTACTCCTAAAAGGATTTATTTGCATAACAAATTTGATAGTGCTAGCACTGGGACTGGGTGAAAATGTGGGACTTTGTACATAACTAAAAAACAAACAAACAGAATTCTCCTTTTTGCACATTTTATTTTACTGCCTCCAGTTCAAGAAACAAAAGTAGGAAGGGAGCAGCACCTAAACCAGAAATGGTACAACATATAAAGCAAGGACCCTTGGGAGCCTGCAGAAGCTTTGCCATTTTTTTCTGAGCTTCGTATATTGAAACTGTAATTGGCATCATTAGTGGAATAGTGCCAGGAATATTTCAATTCTCTCCCTTGTTATGGCTCAGCTAAAGCTTAGTCCCCACAGTCCTTATCCGTTGACTGCAGGAATGATCACACATTGCTGGTATCACTATGCAGCTTCTTAAAAACATTTATCATTGTGCTGACTAGAGCAGGGGTTCTTAAGCAGAGTATTCATGATCTCTTTGGGGTAAGGGATGCAAATGATTAGGGTATAGGACTGGATAACTAGATATCCATAAAAATAAAAAAAATCTCACACATTATTGAACCAGAAATGAAAGTGGAGAAATTGATTTGACAACAGATGATACACAAGGAACATTGTCAGCAACTTGTACCTCAATTAGCTGTGATCATTGCAGTTAGATCTTTCATGTTTTATGATTACATAGTGTTTGCAGCAGTAATTCTTCTCTGCATAGATGGTCTATGGCAGTCAGGAGCTTGTGACCATCAACATTTATTTTCTTATTTATTACAGAACAGTCACATAAACATGGTTATTGTAACTAACTTAATTTTGCTTTGCAAATGCTGGTAGTAGGTTGTTGTAGACTTCTTGGTGGAATGTGTATCTTCAGGCATTTTTGTAGAATAGTAGAAGACCCTGTGAGTGGAGTATTTGGGTCATTGGAAATTGTAGTTGTTGGTTCATATCTTCGAGCAGATTCCTTGAGTCTGAGCAAGTTGCTTGTTGCTTGCATACCCCAGGCATGCTACATAGCTCATTTTGTTTTCAATAAACTTTGCTTAGTTGCATACTTATTGTGCACTTTTATTCCATTATTTATTTCTGCATTACATGACTGTGATTTGTTTAGCAAGATCAAAAAAATATATAGCAAAAAATAATATATTTCACACACATCTGCTTTTTTCATGTCATGTACAAGCCCTCATAGGCATTAATCTTTGCCCTCTCCACCAGCAATAAATTGCTAAAGTTTTAAATATGAAATGATGTTAGAGACATAGCTACATGTCATGCAGTCAGCGTAGCCCCACTAGAAATGTGGAGTACATTCACAATCAATCCATATAACGTTTATGTGCGCACGCTAACTAAATATAGCAACACACTGCAGGCAAGATAAACGCTGCTGTGGGTCTAGGAGGCTCAAACTGTTTAGAAATTCATTTTCAGAATACTAGTCTGTGGGATGACATTAACCCTTTCAGGGTCTTCACTTATAACAGCTTTAAATAGAAAGTAGCGAAGGCATTGCTTTGCATACTGACATATTGAGAATTTAGAACAACACGTATTTACGTTTTTTTTTTTTAATATGTTACTTGCACAGTAAAATATTTATAATGGTAACCACCATGGTGCCTATTTAAATGAAATGTATACAAATTTATGTATGCCAGGCATGTACATATAGGGGTTAATTTAATTAAACCTGGAGCACTCAGAATATGGTGCAACTGTGCATGGTAGCCAATCAGCTTCTAACTTCAGCTTGCTCAGTTAAGCTTTGCTAATAAAACCTGGAAGCTGATTGGTTTCTGTGCTGAGCTGCACCAGATCTTGCACGCTCTAGTTTTAGCAAATCCCCCCATAGTGTTGTCCCTCCTTCCAGTTAGCGCAAGTATGTTACTGGGAATGTTTTACTTTCGTTTAGATGAACTCTACTAAAGTATGTAGAACTATGGCTTCCTATTAGAAAAACAAAATGTCCTGCGGTACAGAATTTTCTTAGTCACCCTGCAAAGTCTGACCTTTGATTCCACTTTTTGTACTTTCACTGGTGAGATGACCACCACCCTCCTTAATTCAGAGCAGCTTTGTTACCTTCATACAGGCTGTGCCTGCTCACACTACAATGGGATGAGCAGACTTTGCAGGGGGCATGGCTATAGCAGCATTTTTGCTGCTAATTTACAAGCCTTGAGCTTGCCAATCAGCACCTGGCCACACCGACCTGCCCACTTTATTTTTTATTTTTTTATTTACAGTGCTGTTTCCATTACTGAAACCCTCCCAGTGTGAGCTGCAGTGTTTGGGGGGAACTGAGCATATGAGAAGCAGATGAACGATTTGGGTTATTTTGGGGAGTTAAAGGAAAGTATATTTTTACTTTTATGAGGCTTTTGCATAACATAGTAACTTACAGAAGCATTTTAAATGGAGTAATGTGGAGTTATTAAGTAAAGTGAAAATTTAAAGTAGAGTTGAAAAAGAATGGGCCAGTACCTTTTAGCAATTTTTACTAATCTCCTGCTCACCATTTCATTTGGACACTTTTACTTAAATTGTACAAAGTTTGTGGTTACATGTAGTACTTGGTTACTACATTTGGTAAAAAAAATTAATGTCTCTGATGAGAAAACGTAGGAAGTACAGGTCTGGGCCCGAATCGGGTAGAGGTAAAATCTAGTATTGGTAATGGTACTTATCGAGACCATGTATGTTTTATGTTGTATGTGTGTATGATAACTGTATTTTGTATGTATTGTATTGTTGGACAATTTAATAAAACCTTTGAATATTGAAAAAAAAAGAGTAGGGAACAGTTAGAACTTCTTTCAGATTGTTATCAATGTCTATGTCCCTGTCATTGAAAGAAAATCAATTAAACCGCAATAAAAAATTTAAATAAAAAAGACAAGTTTCCCAATCATAGCATTTTCGATCATATTTATCATATTTGTTGGCACACGTGGATCATACTGCATATGACAGCATACCTCTTCATCTGTACCAACCTCTGCCTCCCTAAAACAGGACAGATTAAAAGATAAAAAGAAAATATTTGTCCTAACATGCAAATCCTTAAAGGCTACTACAGAATAATCCTTTTCATGCAGGTTGCTCAGCTAAGGAAGATTAATTTTTGCTTCTCACTCTTGCAAAACAAACTGAAACAAAAGAGATATTGTGTGTTCAGTGACCTTTTCAGATAACAAAGAGTGTGCAGGCCTTGCAAGTTTTATATGCTGCCTCCAGAATGGTGAAAGAACTGGTACTGTTTCCCCTAGCCTGCACAGGATATGGTATTGGAGTGAATAATCATATAATGTGTACATTATATAGGCAAAGATCTTTAGAGTCAATCAAAATAACTATATATATATATACCCCTACCCGTCCCTAATTCTCCCGCTAATCACACCCTCATAAATTATCTTGTGAAATGTTTTATGCAGAATTAAGTTGCAAAAATAAATATTAACAACAACTTTATCAGTTCCCTTCAGCACAGCCTCACCTGTGCCCATCAATGCAGCCTCACCGTGCCCACCATTGCAGCCTCACCGTTCCCACCATTGCAGCCTCACCGCGCCCACCATTGCAGCCTCACCGTCCCCACCATTGCGGACCCACCATGCTCACCATTGCGGACTCACCGTGCTCACCATTGCGGACTTACCGTGCTCACCATTGCGGACTCACCGTGCTCACCATTGCGGACTCACCGGGCTCACCATTGCGGACTCACCGGGCTCACCATTGCAGCCTCACCGCCCCAACCATTGCAGCCTCACCGTCCCCACCATTGCGGACCCACCATGCTCACCATTGCGGATTTACCGTGCTCACCATTAATGACTGTTATACAAGTTGTACACTCACTACTTTACATTGTAGAAAAGTGTAATTTCTTCAGTGTTGTCACAAAAAAAAGATATAATAGATATAATACAATATTTATACAATATTTACAAAAATGTGAGGTGTGTACCAATACCAGTATTGTGAGATACTGTACAAACTTCGCCAAGGCTCTGCTTCAGTCTAATACAATAGGGCACAAAGATCTGTATAAAACACAATGGTTTCAACCTTTGTATACTTGATTAATACATTTTCTAGGAGGTTGCAGCAGTGATTGTAAGTGCAGAAATTATTTGGAGTTTGTACAGGTGACAAAAGATCAGTACCTGTGTTTTTCCAGGACGATAGAACTACTAAGGTGATATATAAAATCTTGTTTCATATTGTTGCTGTCTGTCCACTGGTCATCTCTTTTTACAACTTCCTGGATTACCTGCATACTTTGCAGCTTTAGATGTTTAGGTATGAAGGCATTTATAGATAAAGTGTAGTAGCAAAACCTGGGATTGTAAACATTTGGAAAAATGAGTACAGCAGCCTGCTTGTTGAAATTGACAAAATTATAACTTCTCAAATCAGTATTGCAGAATTGTGGCTTATTTAACAAAAGATCTGAACAGGAAATAGTGTGGTGAGGATGTTAAAAGAAGACTCACTGAAGTTCAAAACATTATAGATGACACCATCTATTATGGGCCAGATTCAGGAACACTTGCGCTGGAGTATTTGGATATGCGCCGCGTAACTGTGCTGATGCGCCGACGTTTCTATGTGCCCGTACCCACCAAACTAGATGCGCCCAATAACGGGTCATTTGCGACCGGCGGAACGTTCTGACGCCAGAGTATCGTCAGCGTTTATTTTCGCTGGGCGCATCAGTCGCGCCCATTGATTTCCCCTGCAAATATGCAAATGAGGGATTTTTCTCAATTCACGAACGGATTAGCACCATACGCTGGCTACATGCGCCGCGCGTATCTGATCCGTCCGGCGCAAAGTTATTTCTACAAAAGGCTGCTTTATCTTTACTCCAGACGGTCACAGGTCAGCAGGAGAGCAGCTACAGCAGCGTTACCGACGATCGGAGCTAGCTGAGCACCCCCACTTGCAAGGACAACACCTCTGTGTGCCAACATGCCAGGGGCACTCGTGGTCCTAGAACTACTGATGGGTCCCCTGGAACCAAGAAGGCGGGCACGTGAGAGGATATACCGCACTCGTATGAACCTCTTTGGCATGGGGGATGAGGAGGTGTATCGCCTATTCAGATTCAGCCCAGATGCAATACTTGAACTAACCACAACCCTGCAGGATGACATCACCAGCAAGACACACCGATCACAAGCAGTGCAGCCACTGGTGAAGGTACTGGCAACACTCCATTTCCTTGCAACTGGATCATTCCAGCGTACAAGTGGAGTGGTGGCTGGGATGTCACAGTCCTCCATAAGCAGATGTGTGCACCAGGTTGTCCCTGCAATCCTCAGACGCATGTCCAACCAGTTCATCAGACCCACCACTGAGGAGCTGCGGCAGAAGGCAATGACAGATTTCTACAACATTGCCAGATTCCCACGCACTGTGGGGGCCATTGATTGCACACATGTGGCCCTACAGCCCCCCAGTGCCACAGAGCACATATACCGCAATCGGAAGCATTGGCACTCCATCAACGTACAGGTGATAGCTGATGCCCAACGCCTCATATGGCACGTCCGTGCCAAACACCCCGGGTCCAGCCATGACAGTTTCATATACCGTCAGAGCCCCATCCCAGCAGAATTTAACCAGAACATGTATGGGGACAGTTGGCTGGTTGGTGAGTGACATGGGAGTCAGGCATGACTATCCCCTCCCGTCATGCACAACAGAAATCGCACATGCATGACTAACATTCTCCTGTCTTTTACCTTACAGGTGACTCTGCATATGCACTGGGACCCCATCTAATGACTCCTTTCCGGAACCCCCAAACCAGAGGAGAGAGAAAATACAATGAAGCACACATCAAAACCCGTGCAGTGGTGGAGCAAACATTTGGGCTCCTGAAGTCCCGTTTCCGATGCCTGGATAAGTCTGGGGGGGCCCTATTGTATTCCCCTACCTTTGTGTGTCAGATCATCGGTGCATGTTGCATACTACATAACTTTGCTATGAAAAAAGGCCTGCATATTGACATACGTGATGACCTGACCCCCGACCCACACAGTCCCCCCCTGCCAGAGGACACCCAGTCTGCTGATGGAAGAGCAGTCAGGAGGGTCCTCGCCGTAGGCATCTTTGGACACTAAACCAAAACATTAATTACACAGACAATGCACGCGTGTACACCACTGATGTCCCTAGATCACACACACCACATGCACATTGCATTGGATTAGCCCAAGTCCAGCATGTAGGAGTTGGGAGCAGTAACGCCGCGTCAAGGCCCCAATGATGTCACTGTCCATTCACACACCTTTCACACATCATTCATTCAGCCGTGGGGTTCACTTCACCACCACGGCCGAGGGTGACACCCCTTACTTTCAGGAGTGCCACCCTCTCACATTCACACACCATTCACACTGTCCCCTGCACTCCTGACCGTGTGCAGTACAAAAATAAATTAATAATATCATATCCTGATAATTAAAAGAAAAATAATCTCATACCCTGAGAAAAATAAAAAATAAACTCATGACCTGAGTATGTGAAAAACAATAATATAAAACAAGAAAAAAAAAAAGGCCTCATCGGGGATGCCGGGGGCTTCTTCTGGGGGCCCCTCTCTGGCTCCGCAGCTGCCTGGATGGAGTGGGTGGGGGTGGGGGGGCATCTGGAGGTGGCTGATCCCCAGGTGGGCCACTCCTGGCAGGTGTGGCCTGCGTGCCCTCCAAGGCCCTGGCTATCCGTCCAAGATAATTGTTCGTCTGGGCCTGCATCCGGAGCTGACGGGTCACCTGGTAATGCTGGGCCCGCCGACTCAGCCTCCCCTGCTCCCGGATGGCAGCACTGTTGGCCTGGACGGCTGCAGTAAGGTGCCGGATATCCCCCTGCACCTCCCCCAAAGTGGTGACCACTGCAGCGCAATTAGAGCTGACATCCTGCACTGCGTTGCTGAGGTTGGCAACGGAGCCCAGACTGTCAGACACTTTCTGCAAGTGCACCGCTATGGCCCCCATTTGTTCTGTCTGTCTGGCGTGATCCCTCGCCAACTGGTCCTGGACACCATCAGACACCCCCCTGGTCTTCTGGGTCGCCTTCCTGGGGCCAGAAGATGGATGTCCTCGGGTGGAAGGAGTCGCCCTTGAGGGGCTTCCAAGGATGGGGGAGGGGACGACAGACGGGCCAGGAGAAGGGGAGGAGACAGACAAAACCAAAGAAAAGTCCTGCTCTGCCACAGCAGGATCTTCCACAACCACCTCGGCAGGTGTGGTGTGACCACTCTCCTCCTCCACAACCTCTTCACCACCCAGTGGCTCGGGCACATGATGGCGTGGGGGGGATGGGGTGGAATGCAGGCTGACAGATGATGGCCCAGCTCCGTCATCTGTGGATGACACAAAGCAGACACATGTTGGTGGTCCCACACACTTGGCACATGTACCCCCCCCCCCCAAATGCAAAACATCAAATAGGGGATTAAAAAACACTTACCTGTCCTTGTGCCTTCCTCCACGGAGTCATAGCCTGCGACCCCCTCCACCTGCTCCCTCTCCAGGCACCGAGCAACCACCTCCTCCTCTGCGGTCAGGGTGACAGGACATGGGGGACCACCACCTGTGCCCCTCTCATACCTCCTGATGGAGGCCACCTTGTCCCTCACCTTGCGCCGCAGGTCATTTATTTTCTTTTGTATGTCCCCAGCAGTCCGGGTGGAGTAGCCCAGGACATTGACCCTGGCAGCAATCGACTCCAGGATGCCCTGCTTCCTCTCCCGGCTGGTCTTCCGGCTTTTTTTCCCATGGAGAAATTCATTCTCCGTCTCCATAGCCGAGATAATGACAGAGACCTCCTGGGTATTAAAGTTGAGGTTCCTCCTCTCTCTGGGGGTAGCGGGAGCAGCCATTACAGAGCAAAAGTATCTTCCCTGGGGTGGGGGGAAACGGAACTACTTTTGCGCCGGAATGGCGTTTCCGCCAGCGCTTTTAAGCGCCCAGCGGAACGCATTGCGCTGACGTTTCCCAGGAAGTGGTGCCGACGGAAGTTGTGAGCATGCGCACAAGGGGGCGAGTGGAGCCGCACTCACTGCGCATGCTCCGTGGATGATGCGCTGAACGTAAGCCTCTGCGCCGGGCTCCGCCCATCATTTACATATGATCACACCCACTTCCACTTGCGTCGGGTTACGCCAGCGCATTATCGTTACTCTGGCGCAAGTTTACGCGCAACTGCTATGTGAATTACAGGAATTGCGCTGAAAGGGTCTTCAGAGTAACGTAAATGAGAAGCGTTACTCCAGAGGAAAGATACTCTCATCTACCTGAATCTGGCCCCTATGTCTCTTATTGGTCTTTACTGTCACTTTTACTTCCCTTCTTTTTTCCTCCCTTCTTGATTAGCTGGAATTATTTAATTTTCTAATTACTGGCTACAGGCAATGTGAAAAATAACAGAACATGCAAAGGAGGTATAGTATGTTGTCTGTGTATCCAGACAGACTATAAGCCCTGCTTCACACCAGTGCAGCTTTGAAGTTCAGCTACTTCCGTATGACTTCAAAGCCGACTATCAGTGTGATTTTATGTGCGGCTTGCTGATATTTGTGTGACTTCATCTAACAGATTTCAATGCTAGTCATACTGAAATCGCACAAATTGTGCAAAAACCTTTTTCAAAGCAAAACGGTTCCATTGCCGCAAATGGGGGGTGACTTGTCATGTGACTTTAAACTGTGATGTCACATGACAAGTGGCACTGGTGTGAGCCAGGCTTAAGAACCAATTTTTATCTTCCAAAGTCTGCTATCAGTCTGAGTTTTCACACCTGCTATATATGGGTTGCTGGAAAGCTGTGAAATGGGAGAGGGAACAATAAAAGGCTACAAACTCTGTATACACAGTTCCGGTTAGTTCAAACAGCAAGATTCATGGCATGGATCACTGTATGTAATTTCTTATATTGCCTCCATCATTGTGTATCACTAAATTTAAAACCAAAACCATACCTCCTAACTTTTGAACTTGAGAATGAGAGACACATTAGGGAGATGGCAGCCATTGTAGCAAAGTGGGTGTGGTTAAATTATGCTAAATATTGGGAGCCGTTTAATAACTGCTACCACTCCCTTTTTGCACTAACCCCCCTCTCCCTCTTCCCATACACACTGCCCCTTTCCTGTACTCCGCTTTAGGTGCTGCTCCTTGGCATGTTGTGCAGCCTGTGGAGTTTACCGCAGAGTTCTATAGTGTTTTTTAATGGATGAACATTGTTCATGTTATATACCCGCGCTGTAAGAGCATGTTTTCTCAAGACAGTAAAACAATGCTTTAACTCTGCTGCTTTATCACTGCTAAGACCTTCTCCTGTCAGGCTGATATAACAAATGAATCTTTGCAAAGAAATGGAGCAAGGGCTTATCTCTTGCTCTGACTTCACCTTCTGATATTGCTTGCTTCCCTTGGGATGCTGAGACAAGATGAATGCCACACAGTGTTCAGAATATATTGTGTAGATAATATAGGTATAATGCTGTTTTGGTGTGCATTTTTCTTTAATATTCAAGATTGCTGCATAATACAGAAGTTTTCCAGTCACTAGGAAAACGGTCATAGGTGTAATATGTTGCTTTTAAGGAAATGCTGCATGAGATAAACATGGATAGAGAATTCTTTAGAGAACAGCTCTTGGCACATATAAAGGCATGCAGTATATAATTATACTTGCTGCTATTTTAGTGCTGAAGTTGCTTGTCACTGTTTAAGACTGGTACAAATTGGCACAAAAGTATTGGTCTCATAAGGTTGGTTCAGGTCCATTAAGGGAAAATGTACTCAGTAGTTTAGTGTTACGACATGTGAGTTACGAGACATGTAGGATTTAAGAAAAAAAAAAAACGTTTTACTCATCTATGTAGGTGCAGCACAGATCGGATGCTCCATCTGTCCCCCGCTGCCTCTACACCGAGAACTGAGTGATCAAAGCCTGCACCTCGCTCAGTTCTTGGATCAGCTCTGAGGGTCGGCTCCATGTAATGTTCAAATTTTATTTTAGGGTGAACCCCCGCTTTATGGACTGCCTAACGCCGATATTTGTTGGCAGAATGGCACGGCTGGGCACAGGCACATACCTGTACGTGATTGTTTAATGCCCAGCCGTGGGTTGCGGGGGCGCACCCACGACTAGGTCTGAAGCTCCGTGACCGCGGCTGCGGGAACCATGGACCCGATCGCCACTGGAGTCCCGCGATCGGTCCCTGGAGCAATTGTCAGTTAAAGTGACGCATCGCAAAAAATGGCCCGGTCAGGAAGGGGGCAAATCCTTCCGGGGGCTTAAGTGGTTAAGAAAATGTGCTGGTTACAGATGGCAGTAATCCATGCAGTATTGTATCTTAAAGTCCACATACTGAATAGTAGGAACAAATAACATCCAGTGAACCATCAAACTTTACGTATTTCTAAAACAGGGACATGAATACATTGTACTGTCATTCTAGCATACAGGGAACTTAAAAGGTGAAACTAATATATGAGATAGACTCATTACATGCAGAGTAAGATAGTTCAAGCCATGATTTGTCATAATTGTGATGATTATGGCTTACAGCTCACGAAAACCCACAAATCCACAATCTCAGAAAACTTGAATATTGTGAAAAGGTGCAATATTCTAGGCTCAAAGTGTCCCACTCTAATAAACAAATTAAGCCATAACACCTGCAAAGGGTTCCTGAGCCTTTAAATGATCTCTGTCTGGTTCAGTAGGAATCACAATCATGGGAAAGACTGCTGACCTGACAGTTGTGCAGAAAACCATCATTGACACCCTCCATAAGGAGGGATAGCCTCAAAAGGTAATTTTGATAAACGTCACCAGTAAACTCACCTGACCTGAACCCCCATAGAGAATCTATGGGGCATTGCCAAGCAAAAGATGAGAGACATGAGACCGAACAATGCAGAAGAGCTGAAAGCCACTATTGAAGTATTCTGGTCTTCCATAACACCTCAGCAGTGCCACAGGCTGATAGCTTCCATGCCACACCGCATTGAGGCAGTAATGGCTGCAAAAGGGGCCCAAACCAAGTACTGAGTATATATGCATACTTTTCGGAGGTTCGATATTGTTCAAGCCTTGTTTTATTGATTGCATGTAATATTCTAATTTTTTGAGATTGTGGATTTGGAGTTTTCATGAGCTGTCGGCCATAATCATCACAATTATGACAAATCATGGCTTGAACTATCTCATATATTAGTTTCACCCTTTAACCACTTAAGGACCGCCTACTGCACATTTACGTCGGCAGAATGGCACAGCTGGGCACATCAACGTATATATACGTTGATTCTGGTACCCAGCCGTGGGTCACGGGCGCGCACCCGCGGCGCGCTCCCGTGACCCGGTCCGAAGCTCCGGGACCGGGTCCGCGGGACTCGCGGACCCGATCACCGCTGGAGTGCAGCGATTGGTCCCCGGAGCTGAAGAACGGGGAGAGCCGTGTGTAAACACGGCTTCCCCGTGCTTCACTGTGGCCGCAGCATCGATCGCGTCATCCCTGTTATAGGGGGACGTGATCAATGATGTCACACCTACAGCCACACCCCCCTACAGTTGTAAACACACACAGGGAACACTCAATTCTTACAGCGCCCCCTTGTGGTTAACTCCCAAACTTCAACTGTCATTTTCACAGTAAACAATGCAATTTAAATGCATTTTTTGCTGTGAAAATGACAATTGTCCCAAAAATGTGTCAAAATTGTCCGAAGTGTCCGCCATAATGTCGCAGTCATGAAAAAAAACGCTGATCGCCGCTATTAGTAGTAAAAAAAAAAAATTAATAAGAATCGAATAAAACTATCCCTTATTTTTTAAATGCTATAAATTTTGCGAAAACCAACCGATAAATGCTTATTGCGATTTTTTTACCAAAAATAGGTAGAAGAATACGTATCGGCCTAAACTGAGGGAAAAAAAAATTATATATATTTTTGGGAATATTTATTATAGCAAAAAGTAAAAAATATTGCATTTTTTTCAAAATTGTGGCTCTATTTTTGTTTATAGCGCAAAAAATAAAAACCGCAGAGGTGATCAAATACCACCAAAAGAAAGCTCTATTTGTGGGGAAAAAAGGACGCCAATTTTGTTTGGGAGCCACGTCGCACGACCGCGCAATTGTCAGTTAAAACGACGCAGTGCCGAATCGCAAAAAGGGGCAAGGTCCTTTAGCAGCATTTTGGTCCGGGTCTTAAGTGGTTAAGTTGTATTAGTGAAAAAAATGAACTGTTGCACAATATTGTGCTCTCTTAGAGGGCTTGGTAAATAGTCCCTTGGAGTAGGTAGGTCACGCTTGATGACCTCATCACAACCCACAGGTTAAAAAAAAAAATACCTGACAGCTCAGGTCAGAGCCTCTGTACTAACAATCCAATGCTAGTATAGCAATCTCCCCAGCTGCTCTATTATGTTCTGACAGGAGGACACCCCCCTCCGCCAGAACACTCCAGTCAGCGCTCTCAGCCATTGGCCGAGAGCGATGACCAGGAGTCGGTCGGCAGACCTTTTTCAGACTTTTTTTTGGACCGGCAGCCATACACACGGGCCGAATGTTGGCCGGTTTCTATTGAACCGCCCAACATTCGGCCTGTGTGTACTAGGGTTTACTCTTACATTACACTTGTGTACAGCAATGCAATTAAAGTGGAATTCCAGCCCAACATAACTATGCTTAAAAATATTCCCTCCCCTCCTCCTACTACCTATCTTGCCTAACCTGTGCAAAAAAAAAGGGGAGTGTTTGACAACAGCTGGGAATTCTAAGAGCCAATGACCCCCTCATAGGCTTCCAGTTCTTATCAGGCAGCTTCGCACATGAAGGCGCTGTAGTACATAGGGTAATCATACCTGAATAACAGCAGAGAGTGCTTTGTGTTCATTAGAGGCAGAGGTAGCAAATATGTCCATGTTTAGCAAAGATCCTTAAAGGCAGTAAGTCCAGGATTGGTATTTAAAGCGGATGGTTCACCAAAAAGCAAATATTAAAAGCCAGCAGCAACAAATACTGCAGCTGCTGACTTTTAATATTAGGACACTTACCTGTCCTGGAGTCCAGCGGCGTCCGCAGCAGAGGATGAGCGATCGCTCGTCACCCTGCTGCTCCCCCCTCCATCCACGGCGAGGGAACCAGGAAGTGAAGCGCTCCGGCTTCACTGCCCGGTTCCCTACGGCGCATGCGCGAGTCGCGCTGCGCCCGCGATTGGCTCCCGCTGTGTGCTGGGAGCTGAGAGTTCCCAGCACGCAACGGGAAAAGCCCGTCTTTTGCCCGAGACTGCGGGCCGGAAGTGGGTGCGGATACCTGTCTTTAGACAGGTATCTGCACCCCCCTCCCCCCTGAAAGGTGTCAAATGTGACACCGGAGGGGGGGGAGGGTTCCGATCAGCGGATCTTCACTTTAGGGTGGAGATCCGCTTTAAGAGTCGTTAGGCTCCCAGTCCAATTAATTCCCCAGATCCACCACACATCAACATTGTAACAGTTTCACAGGAAAGACAGCAGACTTGACCCAGATAACTGCAGAGCATGAGTCAGCAGAGAAAAAAACATTAACCCTTCTTTAGGCCCCTGCTTACATGTGCCTCCTGGTTCCACGTGCGAGGGGCCTTATTCTTAATGCAAAAATGTATATTCCTTACCCACAACTGCTTGCCACATATGTAGACAAATAAAAACTAGAAAAACTGAAGTGCTGCTTCTTTTTAAAAATGTATGGTAGTGTTCTAAACATTTTGTAACAGATTCCTGTTCTACACATACATCAAGATAATGATTTAGTAAATGTTACTTATTTGTCTGGCCATTAATAACTTCTTTAGTAAATCAGTCTCAACTCCAATTGTGCATAAAACGGATTTAGAGTGTTTTAAGAAAAAGAACACATATTATAAACCCTGAATTTCCTCTTCTTTTTTTTAACCTTTTTTCTATTTTGCATTTACGTATTTTTTTCTATTTTTCTCCTTTTTACATCTATGTTCTGGGATTTGGAACACTTAGTATTTCTGATAAAAGGTTTTTCTGGTTCATTCTCTATGTACCTCATTGTTAAAGCACATATTTCCTGATATAGCATTTTTCACACAAACAGCTAATGGTTGTAAAGTGCTTAGAAACGGCTACATCCAATGTGGCGCAAGTGGAAAAAGCAAGGGCCCAGTCAGTGATTGAAAGATAGTATGTTAATTGCTAACCAATATATTTTGTGACTTCTGTGTTTCTGACACTTTCTTGAAAAAGTAATTTTTGTGTCCTGCTTTTTTGAAGTCCAATTCGCACTCTTAATGAATCATGGAGCTGCCCCCAGTGGGTGGTGGGAAAATAGGAGGCTCTGCTTCACTCTCCCTTAGCTCTGCATTACCAACCTGCCACCAAGACTCTAATCCACATTAGCATCTATTACAAATATGGGCTTGGGAAATGATCCTGTTAAATTCCTTGATGCATTTATTTTTTGACCGGTTTATATGTTTACCTTTTCAGATTTGTGGGTGTAGTACAATGATTAACACACTTGAACAAGAGTATATTAAGAAAGAAGATTTACTTAGCTTTGGTTAAAAATTACAACAAAACAAGATAAATTCAGCTTCATTTCAATCCAGGCTGCCCATAACTTCTAGAAACATCAGAAAGTCCTGGAGATGACAAGCTCTTCAATTTCTAGACACATTCACCAGTCTGTCTCAGAATAGGGTGACCAGACATCGCCGGTTCCCGGGGACAGTCCCTGGATTGAGGACACTGTCCCTGGACCAAGTCTGTTCCCGGTTTTGTCCCCGGATTGGATTTGAATAGGGGATGGGGCAATTTCAAAGACAGCCAGTGCAGAATTAAAAAGTCAGTTCTGAATTACACACTATGTTTCGCCGCTCCTACTAGCTTAAGGGGGTGTATTTTTTTCCATTATCTGTGCCCCTTTCTGATGATCATATGCTGGTTGGAGTGGAGGAAATATTTCTTCAGTTTTGGGCGCATGCACATTCAGCTCCATGCGCATGTTCTTCTGCCTTGGCTCACGTCCCGGACAGCCACCTGCCTGCTTATCTTCTTGCCTTCCCCAGCAGAGTGATCTTCCTCCGCTCCCCACCCAGTAGTAGCCGGGGCCCGGAGAGTAAGACCTGACAGGCTGTGAGGCAGGCGGCGACAGGCATTGAGTGGCTGATTGCCACCATTATTAGTAAAAAATATGTCCCCGGATTTCATTTTAAAAATCTGGTCACCTTATTCTAGAAGAGGCTCTGAAAATCATCATTATTGTCTTGTGTGTGTGTATATACAAGGTGTGTCTATTAAATAACAAAAAACCGCAGCAGGCTTCACTTGTTTCCCTTATTGGAAATGCCATAGCCTGCACCTGAAGCCAATTGAAGAATTGGCTCGGGTGAGAACATTGCTGAATCCCTGAATGGGTAAGTGTCATTGGGCCAGATTCAGCAAGACTTGCGCTGGAGTAATTCGATATGTGCCGCGTAACTGTGAAGATGCGCCGTCGTTTCTATGTGGCCGTACCCACCAAACTAGATGCGACAGAAAACGGGCCATTTCCGATCGGCTTAACTTTCCAACGCCAGAGTCTCGTCAGCGCATAATTTCGCTTGTCCCATCAGTCGCGCCTATTGATTTCCCCTGCAAATATGCAAATGAGGGAGATTTCCCGATTCGCGAACGGATTAGCACCATACGCTAGCTACAAGCGCCGCGCGTATCTCGTCCGTCCGGCGCAAAGTTATTTCTACAAATAGCTGCTTTATCTTTACTCCAGACGGCCAACAGGTCAGCAGGAGAGCAGCTACAGCAGCGTTACCGACGATAAGAGCTAGCTGAGCACCCCCACTTGCAGGACAACACCTCTGTCCATGCTTGTCTGTCAACTTTTACAAGGGGGCCGAGTGAAGCCTCACTTACTGCGCATGCTCCGTGGATGATGCGCTGAACGTAAGCCTCTGCGCTGGGCTCCGCCCATCATTTACATATGATCACACCCACTTCCACTTGCGTCAGGTTACGCCAGAGCATTATCGTTACTCTGGCGCAAGTTTACGCGCAACTGCTATGTGAATAACAGTACTTGCGCCGAAAGTGTCGGCAGAGTAACGTAAATGAGAAACGTTACTCCAAAGTAAAGAAGCGCCCATCTACCTGAATCTGGCCCATTGTATTTGAAGTCAACAGCTAGAGTATTTGTAGATGCTGACTTAATTGTTTTGAGCAAGCCTTGGAGCTCCTCTTTAATGTGATATATTTTTTTACTTATGTGTTGTGATGTGGGTACCTTAAAAGTCTGCTTGATAGTACTTCCCTTTCCTCCTTGCAACTCCCCCATTCTATGCAACATGAAATGGCTTTTTGTTTTTCTTTTTTTACTGCCACCTGCCTAGGCCTGTACCTGTTCCTTTACCTGCGTGTTCCCCCAGAGCTGCTTAAGATATGTCACATACCCAGGGAGACTGCATAAGCAGGGACTCAGAATGGCCAGGCTTGGGGCTTATCGTTAGGGGGCCAGCTGCCCGAACCTGGAAGAGGCAGCCATGTTCCTAATGATGTTGGATGGAAAGATGAATGCACGGGACCTGGGCTGTAGCCCCCTGTGCAGTGGATTGCAGTAAGACAACACTGGATTCACTGGGCAGGTGACTAAATTGAGGACATTCCTAGATAATGCATAAGCAAAAAACAGGGTTCAGTAAACCCAAAATATATTTGTCATTGTGTATATAAAACTTTATTATCTGCCTGTGCTTAACCTTTGTTACTATTTACATTGCTAGTAAATACCTGGCTGATTCAGCCATTTCCCTGGTTTTATTTTTCTGAGTGGCAGCGCTATTACAATCCTGGGGAGAGAGAAAGTAGCCGCTCTAGGTGGGAGCCTTGATGAAAATCCACCATTGCAGATATCACAGGTGCAGGCAATGCATTCAGCAAGACAGGAACAAAAGGATGTTTCTGGACAGCCGCACTGAACACTGGTTGCCTTTATTGTAATAGGAACAGCATTACAAGTCACAGCAAACAAAATAACTGCCCAGGTTTTTGTTGACTTGTAGTGCTGTTCCTATTTCAATAAAGGCAACCATTGTTCAGAGTGCTGCTGTCCAGAAACATCATTTTGTTCCTGTCTTGCTATTACAATCCTGTCTCTGAATTAGGGGTTGACCAATATAGTTTTTTAGATTTTTCGGCCACCTTTCAGGCCAATAGCCGATATCAGTTGCCGATATTCTGTAAGTTTAAAGTTTTAAAAAATCCACACAAATTCTACACAAATCTGGTATAAACTGAACGTGTTTATTAAAATTGTAAGCATTAAAAGTAAACAACTGGGAAGAATAAAGTGCTTGAAAAATAATAACTTATTAAATGGCTTATAAAAACATATAAAAATTTCATAAATAACTATAAACTGCACACTGACTAATATCGGTAAGTTCCTGACTGATTCCGATTATTTGTATATTTGCAAATATCGCCCCCAACAATCGGCCGCTCCGATAATCGGTCGCCCCCTACTTTGAATTTCCCCTCTGTGTGCATGTTCTGGTTATCTATCTCCTGTAAAGAAGCCATTCACTTTGCTTCACCCTTTGTAAGCCGTCCCATGTGACACTTCATCAGCCTGTGAATCGCGTACAGCAAGGATGATGGACAGTGGTTCCTTCTCCCCAGCTAGAAAAAGACACATTTTTAATTCCAAAAATATTTGTAAAAAAAGCACATTAAGAGCCGGTTCACACAGGGGTGACTCGTCCGGTGACTCAGCCATCTGACAAGTCGCATTCAGCTCTATTCAATAGAACCATTCTAATAGGAGTGACACAAGTCGCTCTTACTTAGAAAAAGGTTCTTGTACGACTTTGGGGGTGACTTGCATTGACTTCAATACAGAAGTAATTTTCCAAGTTGCCTCTCAAGCCGTCTTGAGATCGCCTTGCCGAGTCGCCCCCAAAGTCGTACCACCCCTGTGTGGACCAGCTCTGAGTGCATTATTTTTTTTAAATGATAACACTTCATAAAACAAATGAAATATTTATGGTTAGACTAGTGAAGGTAGAGTGTTTACAGATTTTCAGCTCCAGCCAGTCATGTGGGGTGGCTAGCAGCAAAAAAGCAGCATCTGTCAATCACCCTTACTGGAGCTGCCCCATGTGAAAGACCCAAAAAAAGAAAATAGTATAATTTTACACTTTGGGGGGGGGGGGGGGGGGGGGGGCAGGTTGTAGGATGTGGTCAGTGACCAGACCTTCTATGTAGTTGTGCATCAGTGGACTACTGTTGCATGGAAATATTGGAAACAGCTCTGCCCAAGACTCTGTACGGAAAGAAAGTACAATTGTATTAACAATATGCTTCAATAGAGTGATGTGTAGAAGCATCAGAAGTCCAGGAGTTGATTGTTCAGCTCTAGGATTAGTGCTAGACGCTGGCTGTCAATGACAGGCTGTGATTCTAGCCTGAGTACCTGTCAGGACCCGCAGGAGCCACTGATTCCGATGCCTTTTTAAAATGGTGCTGGCATGAATAGCAATGTTCCCAGCTTTATTTTAAAATTGCAGGCAGTGGGGACTCAAGTGGTTAAAGACATTGTCACTTTTCCATTCAGGGCAAAGTGGCGTTTTCTCTTGAAATGGCATTCCCTGACTATATACATTTACCTGTACTCCCTTGCAGGTCATTGTTTCTTCACCGCCAGTGACATTACCTGGTAATTCTGGGTATAGAGGAGACTATTATTATAATCAGGGTCCCAGTCAGTATACACCCAGACCACCACGGGGGCAATATAGAGGTAACCATAGAGGGCGAGCCTCATATTATCAAAATAACCAACCGCGGGGAGGGGGGGAATGGAGAGGCTGGAAAGAGCCGTACAAAATTGCCAGCCCCGTCCCCCACCAGCCTTCAAAAAACATAGAAAAAGAGGTAAGAGAGGGGGAACCCGAAAGAAAAAGACCACAAGACGACTAAACGAGGGGATCTACAACCTAGCGGGAATTGACTTTACCAATGCAGAATTGGAAGTACTCTCAAAAGGTATGAAATTTGCACCAGATAAGCACATGGATAAATTTGAGGTATTTATCGATGTGGAGAAATTTGTTAGAAAGTTGAATATTAAAAAACATTTTGCACAACAAACCCCGAATGTCACTCAGGTTGACACTACGGGGTACCAACATACTACTTTACAAAATAACTCCACCTTTAATCCCAAAAAGGGCACACATCATCACATACAAGTATTTAGGAACATGGTGCAGGAAGAAATTAGATCTTTAGACACCAAAAATTCCAAACCCAATAGACTGCTGAGGGAAGGTATTACAAAATTAGAGAAGAATAAAAACATAGTGGTGCGTACTGCAGACAAAGGGGGGGGGGGGTGTGGTAGTACTTACGAAAGAAAATTACTACAAGGAAGTCCAGCGGCTGCTGGACGATACCAACACCTATACGCCACTATTAGGCGACCCACTATGTAGATTAAAAGTACAATTAAAAACTTGGGTTGAAGAAGGAGTCTCAAAAACTATTCTTACCCCAAAAGAGGCACTATATTTAGTGCCCGATGTACCACGTACTCCGGTACTGTACATTGCACCAAAAATTCATAAAAATAACACCAACCCTCCAGGCCGACCCATTGTTAGTGGGATCGGGTCACTTTACTCCAGATTGGGTGAATACCTCGATCAATTTCTACAACCACTAGTACAAAAAGGCCAATCGTATTTAAAGGACAGTACCCAGTTGATAAATGCACTAGCCAAAATACGGGTAACCACGGATACGTGGTTAGTAACAGTGGATGTAGAATCCCTGTATACAAATATTAAGCAGTCTGATGCCATCATAGCAGTTACCGAATCTTTAGAAACAGGTACCGATCTTCAAACGATCCAAATTCAGTTTATAGTACAGGGTTTGAAACAGGCTATGGGCAATAATTATTTTTGGGCACAGAACAAGTATTATAACCAAACAAAGGGAGTCGCCATGGGCGCTAGATACGCGCCGAGTGTAGCCAATTTGGTTCTAAATAGGTGGGAAAGGGAAACGATATACAAAGAGGAAAATAAAGCTCTCCTTTACTATAAACGTTACATCGACGATATTATACTGTTTTGGGATGGGAACTTACCCTCTTTGGAGAATTTCATAATGGAAATGAACAACAACCAATATGAGTTAAAATTTACAGCAGAATTCAACTTATCTACTATTAACTATCTGGATCTTACGCTAACAAAAAGAGGTAACTTAATCAGCACCAAAACCTACTTCAAACCGACAGACCGGAATGGTTATGTCGCACTTTTCAGCTGCCACCACCCAAAATGGCTAGGGGGTGTCCCCAAAAGCCAACTAATGCACATACGTCGCAACTGTGACCAGATAACTGATTTCGATGTACAAGCAAACATGTTGGTGGACAAATTTGTAGAAAAGGGGTATAATGTCCAAGACCTTGAGACTACCAAAAAAGCAGTTATGGCAATGGAAAGGCCAGTCTTGTTAGCACCAAAAACTAAGGTCCCCTTCCATGGAGAGATAGCATTCCTTACAGGGTTTCATAGAGAATACAAGAGTGTTGAAAAAGTTATTAAACAATTTTGGCCAATATTATTGAAAGATAATGATTTAGCTACGGTACTACCAGCCAAACCAAAATTTATTTACACCAAAGCCCCTGGGTTGAGAAATATGGTAGCACGGAATGTGCCAGACCCCCCTGAAAAACCTCTCACTTTCCTGGATACTCCCGGTTTCTATTATTGCACTAGGTGCAGATCTTGCAAAACAACAAAGAGACAGGGCAAGAAAAAACTTCAGTTTAAATCTAATGTTACGCAGCAAGAATTTAAAATCAAACCACTTATTACCTGTCATTCTAGGTTTGTGACATATGTCATCGAGTGCCCTTGTCACTTACAGTATGTAGGGCGCACTACTAGAGAACTAAAAGTGCGTATTAACGAGCATGTGGCAAATATCATAAATGGCTATCCCAACCATAGTGTTTCAAAACATTTTGACCTTTGTCACAACAAAGACCCTCGACAAATGACGTTCTATGGGATAGATAGAGTAACTAGTCATTGGCGAGGTTCAGATCTTACTAAGGCGGTATCCCAAAATGAGACCTTATGGATACATCGCTTACGTGCCATGCAGCCTCAAGGCCTGAATGTAGAACTAGACCTGAATTGCTTCTTGAACAACAAGTAAAAGGACCTTTTTTGAAACAAAATATATATAACTTATTTTTGCTATAAAAGTTTTTACTAATTCAAACAGTACTAATTATCAGATATTAGTACAGCTAGTACACTCAACTGGTGGTAGTGGGTGTTCTAAGACTAGCAGCAGCATGTAATACATATTTAGACAGATAATATTAATGCTGGTATTTTATAGGGGTATTCCAATTTTTAATTTGGTATTTTTAATTTTAATTTTAATTTTAATTGTAACATCAATTAACATGTTGGAATGTAATTTCAATCTATTCTAATTATACTGCCTTTTTTGTTATTTGCAACATGTATGTAGTGCTATATACAATAGGGCTGGAATAGCATATGTATGTAATATACCGGATGTATATGACAACATTGTCAATTGATTTGCTAGTGCAGCATCTAGTAGGTGTTGTTAGTATATACAATTATATGGTGTGTGATAGCGGGACCGAGGCTTTTTATTCGATTGGCTAGTTCCCCTATCAATCTTAATTGGCCATTGGGTAAATACAACTCTGCAGCGTGACTGGTTACGCTTCCTGATGACGTAAACAACGAAACGTACGTCGAGGCGCAAACCAGTCACGTTTTTTTCCCTACCACTTCCGATTTCCGGGTCCGTTGGTTTCCGACGGTGGAACGCACGCCGACTAGCGAAACTAGCAGTGCGACGGATTTTCGATCCTTCTCCGAATCCACGTTGCTTCGACGGTAGAACGTACGCCGGCCAGTGAGACTACCAGCGCGACGGATCACCGTCCTACATTTCCGAATCCGCGGGTTCGATTGGATATCGAATATACGCTACAAAGCCTCAGTGCCGGGATCAGGGCACAATCTGAGTAAGCAGCCATTTGGCATGTTACTTTTTATTACATTTTAATAAACAATACTTCATTATGATTGCCTTTCTGTTCCTATCTTTATGAATGTTGGATCATCTGACGTGCCTATCCGGATCATTCTGAGTCATCCTAGTGACAAAAGCGGTTTATGACTTCTTTTTTAATTAAAAGAGTCTACTATTATTGGTAAGGAGCCATTTCTATCGATCACATCGGGTGCAATTATATGGTGGAGGTTCCAGAACTGCAATATATACGTCTTTTTTGAATTGAGATATACCATTGGGTGCTTATTATTTAGCACTATTGGGACTTTTTTCTTTGATTTCATTGTATGGACACTAATTCACTTCACTAATAATATATGATTTTTGTAATAATAGATTGCACATTTCAATGTTTATATATACACATAATTTTGTATTGAGTTTGTGTTTTCAGCGCCCCTTCACTTCCGATTCTACTTGTATTTTCACACACTGAAAATTTTAGGTGGCAGCTCTTAAACTAGTATATTTAATATATATAGGTTTAATTACACGTAATTCTACCCATTTGTTGGGAGAATTAATATTGTTTTTCTGTGGCGCAAATTATACACATTTTCCTCATATAGAGGAGACTGATCTTCCCTTCTGTGATATTACCCAGGCCTACAGCCAATAACTAAGGCGCAGAACTGCCATATAACCAAGGGAATAACATCCTTCAGGTCCCCAACACAGCCAATCCCATAACTGACTGCAGAGGAGCAAGGAGCAGAGACAGAATGCAGGTAATGTAAGTATATGGGAGTTGGGGGATGCCCTTACTAGAAACCATGTCACCTGCATGATCAAGGTGACAATATCTCTTTAAGCATTATTTGCTCTCTGTTGCTGCTTCAAAATGATTGAAACCTAAAAGTAGAACGGGAACCTCAGCAATCTGGTGCTGCTAACTTTTGATAGAAGTTTATCAGAATTCATACAGACAGCAGCTCAAATGTGCAGTAATCTTTAATCATGAACATGTATGTGCATACCACAGCTTTATCTGCACAATGTGTTGATGCTATTCATTTTGGAATTCACAAAATGAAGTGAGCAAAACAAACCTGAGATTAAAATAAATATAAATCCCTGATGCTGTACATTTTTCAAGGCCACAGGCTGCTATATTTAGAGCAGAATCTGCGTTGGTATCTACGTAAGATGCTCAAGCAAAGCCTCCAGAAAGTATTGCTTCTCCTTTTGTCAACCATAGTGATGATAGTTGTTGTTTATGCATTCATAGATTTAGACATACTTTTCAATGATTATTTGATGTGTTCAGTGATTTAAGATACAGTATTATTGGTTAGAACAAGCCCTGGATATGTTTCAGCTATGACTAAAGCTGGGCATACATGGTTCAGTTTGAAAAAAAAAACTGAATCACAGAGGGTAGACATCCAACTTCCCACAAAAAAAATAAACAATGGGGAAGACTCACCCCCAGTCAGAATACTTAGATCAACGTTGCAACCACTGATTGAGCAGCTTTTATCTGACAGGCCAGTTGAACAGAAGTTGATTGGTAGACTGACAGGGATTCCGTTTGATATGTACATTATTTGAATACTGGAAATATTTTTTCAATTTAGTGGTTTATTTCAGATCAAAACGTTGAATCAATTTCTTACCCAAATGTCAGTTTTATATTTCAAGAGGAATATACAGTATATGGGGCTTCACATTCTGCTATAAATATATTGTGATCTATATTAAGATATAGGCATGCATACTACTAAACGAGTAAAAAATAGCACTTTGTTGGATTTATATGAAGGTGTTTGCAGTGCATTGCAAAGCATTTGCTAACATAAATCCTGCTGTAAAAAAAAAATAAGAACAAAGATGTAACTTCCAAGGCTTCATGGCATACAGTGTGCAGAGCCTGCATAATGACATCATAAGGAATAGATGCCACAGAATATAGCTGCCCATTGAAGTGCATAAGAAGAGGCAGCTCTGTGGTTTTGCACCGTAATTTCCCTTAAACCCCCTTTATGAGCACTGACGTATATTCCAAAAGCACACTATCTGCATTCAGAGCATGGGTCATTGCACATGTGCTTCTGCTGGATAAAATAATTCAGGTGCATTATGCTGCTGCCTTAAAGAGATTGGACGGGGCAGATAAAGCTATAAGGACAGCCTAATTTAACCCCTCCCACTCCCATCTTGCCTCTATTTTTAGCTAGTATCGTAGGAGCATGGATGTCTTCTCTGGTGGAAGCCATTCCCTACAGCCTATAGTTTGTATGCCCGCCAGAGAGGCGAAGACTTTCATGAACAAATAGTGCCATGTGACTCATTGTTTTAATGGCACTTGGCAAGAACAGACACAGCCTCATACCTGTCTGGTTTACTGAGCCAGTGTGGCTCCATTACTGTGTTGCAAGTCTCTGCAGCCTTTCCTGTCAGTACCACTGCCCTGCTACTTACAAGACTTCACCCGCAGTTTACCTGTTCCAGCTCTACAGTGACCGAGTCACAGATGGTCAGGTAACCCTTACTGTTTCAGCAGCCAACTGCCAACTGAATACCCCTTGTAGAACCATTTGGTACATGCCTGGCAGTGTTCTGGATCACTAGCACAAAGGGAGCTGTCCCAGGGGCCCTCCTGGCTCAATCTACCAAAGCATACTGTGGCTTCCTGCTTAAGTTCACTCACCTTGCTCTTCAGAACATAGCTTTCTCCTTAGGGAGGCATTTTTTTGTAATGACAGATTTTATGGCTAATTATTTCCATACTAGCTGACTAGCAGGGGACATAGGCACACTTTCAACTGCTGCTGTCTCTCTATCCCCAGCTGAGGACATTGAGGGAATGTAATCTCTCCTTGGAGGTATTAGACCTGTAGAGATTTAGACTACTGGTCTACTGTCTATTGGTCCATTGGTCCAATACTTGGGATGCTTTATTGCTCTTTTTTTTTTTTCATGCAGTGTATACATCTTAGCACTTAAGTATATTGCATTCAAACTCAAGATTCCCCGTTTGGACTTGTTTAAACAAGTCCCCAAATGACTACAGCTTTTCCTGTACACTTATTACTGCAGCTAGTGTTCTTTTTGTTCTCCTTTGATGAAGTCACATGTTCAGTAACGCAACGTGTCGGGGAGGAGCCAGGTGTCATCACTTCCAGTCGCTGCCAAGGCCGGAAGTATCTTTCTGTTTGTAGCTGTATTGCTGGAATTTTTATTTTAGCTGTGAGTTACTGTATTTATTGGTGTATAGAACATACGTGTTTACCCTGAAAATAGAGGGTAAACTGTTCCTGCGTGTTATATGCCAATATATATATTTTTTTTTTATCCGCTCTGTATGCCACCCACTGGAGGGGTGTCAGGCTGGCTGCCCCGCCACTCCTGGCCCTGGGACAGCGCTGCCAGCATACTTTAAAGTTAAGAAAACATTACTGCCAGTCCTTTTTCATACACTGCTCCTCCTGTGCCAGCCTCAATGTAAATAGAAGCCTCTAAATACCTCAATTAACACAGCTCTTTCTGGCCGCTCTCCTCCTCCCGCTCTGCCTCCTCAAGTGTAGCTTTTGATTGTAGGAGGTGAGCGGTCATGTGACCAGCAATCGGCAGAAAAGAGCAGTCACATGACCGGGTCCATGAAAGAGCAGCTTTAATTGAAGTTTTTAGAAGCATCGATTTATGACAGTGACACAGGAGGAGCGGTGTATGAGAAGAGGCTGACAGTGATGTTTTCTCATCTTTAAAGTATGCTGGTAATCTGGGGCAGGGAGTATGTGTGCAGGGGTAATGTGTAATGTACAGGGGTTCGTATACTGTGCAGGGGGCTGTGGAAAGTTTTTTTCTTGGAAACTTTCTCTTAAAGTTAGGGTACGTGTTATACATCAATAAATACTGTACTTATTTGTCCCTTAATATTGTCCTTTGGGTCAACGTTCTCTGGTCCTAGATGCCCGTGGATACATATTGAGTGCTCTGGAGGCTTGGTTTGACCTGTATTGGGTCTTTGAATGAGGTGAGAGGCTGGGGCAAACATTCTGTGCACTGTGGTGGAATTTCTTGGATTGACTCAATCTCATATCTTCCTGCACATGCACTTTACTTTATGAACTTTGATCCTCTGATTCGACATTATGAACACATTTTCTTTTGCATCTATTATTACTTTATAGCACTCATGTGCACTACCCTTGCGATTGTTTGCACTGTAGCTTTTGAAATTACTGATCTTTGCATGTTTTGCTATTTGCACATATTGATTACCCTTTTTTTGCACATTTTATGTATGTTGAAGATTTATGAAGCACTGATTATTTTATGTGTCAAATATTTAATATGCACTTTAGTTTATGATAGATTACTTACAGATATTGAGTGAGCGCCACATTTTTATGCTTTTTATCTGATTTAAATAAAAAAAATCATTGTTTTTTATCCACCCTGCGCCGTAATCTACAAACGATTTTGCTGTGGCATCCACAAGCAGTAGCTCCTGTACAGTCAGCACAGTGTCTAGCGTAAATGTATTGCACAGAAAAAAAGACTTGAAAAAAATGACATACACTTTGATGGCTCTATTGATCTATTTTCACAGAGTGGCAAAACCAAGATCATATACTGCACAGATTAGCTGTTACAATTAATCTAGCTAGAATCCTGTATTGTAAAAGTACAGTATTTAGCGTTCATTTCTGAAAACAGCATAGTTAAATGGTTTTAGGGGGATGAATGTGAATTATCTGCTCTAAGTTCACTATAGCTTTACTATTCCAAAAATATGTTAATATTTGATTTTTATGAGATCAGCCGGGTGTGTTGACTTTCTTCTACATTTATAGGATATACACCAATCAGCCATAAGTTAATGATTACTGACAGGGTAAGTGAAAAATATTGATTATCTCATTACCATTGCATCTGAAAGTCGGTGGGATGTATTCTGCAGCAAGTAAACATCTGTGAAGTTGATTTGTTGAAAGCATAAAATGGACATTGCAGTTTGTTGTGTATGGGGCTGCGTAGCCGCAAACCAGTCAGGGTGCTAACTTGTGTCCACAGCCAAAGCACCTACAATGGGTCCATAGGGATGGCCAGGTGTATGTGCGTCGCTTGGCTGGGGAAGAGATGGCACCAGGATGAGTATGGAAAGAAGGCAAGATACAGAGCCAGTGTGATGCTTTGGGCCATGTTCTGCCATTCATATTGATGTTACTTTGACACAAACCACCTACCTAAACATTGTTGCTGACCAAGTACACCCCTTCATGGAAATGGTATTTCCTGATGGTAGTTGCCTCTTTCAGCAGGATAAAGCACCCTGCCAGATAATGTGCACTGCCAAAATGTATCAAGAATGATTTGAAGAACACAGCAATGAGTTTGAGGTGTGTATTTGGCCTCCAAATTCTCCAAATCTCAATCCAATTAAGCATCTGTGGAATGTGCTGAAAAAAGTTCAATCCTTGGATGCCCCACCTCGCAACTTACAGGACATAAAGGATCTTCTGCTTATAGCTTGATTCTAGATACCATAGCATACCTTCAAAGGTCTAGTGGCATCTATGCCTTAACATATCATGGATGTTTGGAGATAAGAGGGGACCTACTCAATATTAGATGGGTAGTTATGATGTTATGTCTGTTTGTGGATTTATATTACTGGTTACTAAACTAGTCACTAGTGAGGGGGGGGGGGGGGGATATAGTTCAAACAAAAAATCAGCAAAGGATATAGAGCTCCATAAATTACATTAGGGTAAGGGTCATGGCCTGGCTTCCACCGGGGTAAAAAATACTTGCAACAAATAGTCATGATGTTATGGCAATATAATCTTCTCTGTGGTAATTTACACAGTTAGAAGCAGAACAATTACTTCCCTTATAATTTAGAAAGTGAGAAAAAAGTGTTATTACCTTTTCTGTTTTTACTGTAAGACCAGTAGTTTTGGGAGCCTGACACCATAATCAGAGTGATCTGATTACTTTGATCATGAGACCCTTCACATTGAGGCTGTGCAGGTAAGTCAAAGGGCTGGTGCAGAGTGAGATCAAAGATTGCATGACCAAGAACAAGGGATGCTTCTGGTGGTGTCACTGAGCTCTATGATGACCCCCAGCCAGCCCATGGCAGCGTCTTTACACAGCTCTTCTGTAGATAAACTTCCGAAGGTACCTCTTGGTGCTGCAAAATTTACTCATACCCTTACACTACTAAGGTCTGTGTGTAGACTCATTTTTGCTAATGTGCACTGGACAACTGTGACATGTTAGGAATGGACCAATGCTTCTGATTCTTGCTTGATTATTAGGAATGATGCCTTACAGGGTTGGAACATGCATTGAGTGGACAAGTTGGATACATGGTGCAGTTGAGTGTGTGTGTGTGTGCTGCTATTCAACCAGTCAAATAGATCACAGCAGTTCTGGTGGGGTGAATTGACTGTACCACCCATTGTTCTTGGGGAGGTATGTCTGCATGTCAAAATATGTGTATGTCCACCTTTCAGAATACAGGGACTGTCTAGGACATGGGTGCTAAACCGGTGGCCCTCCAGCTGTTGCGGAACTACAAGTCCCATTAAGCCTATGCCCTTGAGAGTCATGCTTGTAACTGTCAGCTTTGCAATGTCTCATGGGATTTTCTCAACATCTGGAGGGCTACAGGTTGAGGTCCCAATATCTAGGATACGTATGCAATAAACTGTACTTAAAGTGGTTCTATGCATGAAGGTAAAAAACCTGCAGTGTGCAGCTACCCCCTGGGGCACTATGGGAGGGAAGAGGGGGGTCTGTACTGATGGAGGGGGCTCTGCACTGATGGAGGAGGGAGGGGGCTGCACTGAGGGGGTCTGCACTGATGGATGAGGGAGGGGGCTCTGCACTGATGTAGGGGTGTCTGCACTGATGGATGAGGGAGGGGGCTCTGCACTGATAGAGGGGGGTCTGCCCTGAGGGGGCCTCTGCACTGATGGAGGGGGATCTGAACTGAGGGGTTCTCTGCACTGATGGAGTTGGGGTCTGCACTAAAGGGGGCTCTGCACTGATGGAGGAGGGAGGGGGTCTGCACTGATGGAGGAGGGGTCTGCACTGAGGGGGGCTCTGCACTGATGAAGGAGGGAGTGGGGGTCTGCACTGAAGGAGGAGGGGTCTACACTGATGGATTGGGGTCTATACTGATAGAGGGGGTCTGTACTGAGGCAGGTCTATACTGATGGATGGAGGACTGCAATAAGGGGGCTATACTGAAGGAGGGGGTCTGTAATTAGTGAGGGGGTCTGTATTGAGGGAGGGGATCTATACTGCAGGAGGGGGGTCTATACTGAGAAAGAGGGGGGTCTGTAGTTAGTGGAGGGGGGTTTCTACTGAATGGGGACTATAGTTGGTGGAGGAGGGGTGATACAATGTTTTTACGCACCAGGTGATTCCACTGCCTAAGTCTGATCTCGATCCAGCGAAGTGCATGTGTATCAAGGCTCCTGTGGGTCTCTCCCTCCTGATTGGCTGAGATGCAGGAGTCATTGGCTCCCACTGTTGGCAATCACAGCCAGTAAGGTGGGGGGTGGGGTGTTGCTGAGCCACACAATCTGTGTATTATGTGTGCAGAAAGCCATGACTGCCCCCACATCAAGCAGCTTGCTATGGCAGCACTCAGCAAGGGGGAGGTCCCCAGAGCACTGGCGGGGGGTACCTGAGAAGAGATGGATTGGGTTGCTCTGTGCAAAACCACTGCGCAGAGCAGGTAAGTATGATTTTTTTTGTCCTTTACCCTCACTTTTATTATATATAATAACTATTATACATTTTACACATATAAAATAAAATTAATACATGATTGAAAGTTTTTCATGTTAAAGTGTGAAAAATAAGTAGCTAGCAAATCTGCGGGAGTTGGTTTTGCAGCTTTGGACAGCTCTAGATATCAGTATACAGTACACACACATGAAATCATATCCCCTCCCAAGCGTCTCTTCTCCAGAGAAAATAAGTTCAGTGCTCATAACTTTTCCTCATAACTAAGGTCCTCCAGTGCCTTTATTAGCTTTATTGCCCTTCTCTGGACTTCCTCCAGTTCCAGCACATCCTCCCTGAGGACTGATGCCCAGAACTGGACAGAATACTCCAGGTGTGGCCAGACCAGAGTCTTGTAGATTGGGAGAATTTTTTTTTTTATCTCTGGAATTAATCCCCTTTTTAATGCATGACAATATTCTGTTTGCTTTGCTTATTGCTATTATCTACTAGGACTCACCGGGTCCTTTTCCATCCTAGATTGCCCCAGAGGTTCTCTCCCTAGTGAGTAGATCGCATTCATATTTTTGTCACCCAAATGCATTTTAAAATGTTTCTACATTAAGCCTCATTTGCCCTGTAGTTGCCCACCACAGTCATTTGTTCAGATCTTTTAACAAGGTTTCCACACCCTGCAGAGAAATGTATTGCCTTGCTTAGCTTAACATTGTAAATACTGAGATTGAGCTGTTTATCCTACCCTCCAGGCTGTTTATGAATAAATTAAACAGGACTGATCCCAGGACAGAACCCTGGGGGACCCCGCTTTCCACACCGGACCATTCTGGGTACTCCCAATTTATCACTACCCTCTGAACTCGTCACTGTAGCTAGTTTTCAATTCATGTACTTGGCCTATGATCCATGCCGACAGGCCCTAGTTTGTACAGTAAACGCTTATGGGGAACTGTTTTAAATGCCTTTGCAAAATCCAGATACATCATTACTAAAATCTTGTATATAGTACCTTATTATCCCCATCCAAGAGCTTGCATACTATTGATGTTAGGCTGATTGATCTGTAATTCCCAGGGATGTATCTTGGCCCTTTTTAAATATTGGAGCTACATTGGCTTTTCTCCAATCTGCTGATACCATTCCAGTCAGTAGACTGTAAAAATTATGAACAATGGTCTGGCCATTACTTTACTGAGTTCCTTAAGGACCCTAGGTGCAAGCCATCTGGTCCCGGTTACTTAATACGTTTTTCTAGTCTATTTTAATTCTATCCTCTGTTAGCCATGAGGGTGCTTCCTGTAACGTGTCTGAGGATAACCTTTGCAGTTTTGGTTACTGAAGCTCCTCTGTTTCCCTCGAGAAGACTGAGGAGAAGAATAAATTGAATACCTTCACCATCTCTCCATCCTTAGTAACCAGTTTTCCTTACTTCTTTATGGGACCAATATGATCTGACCTCCCTTTCTTACTATTTATATACTATAAGTAAATAATTTTTTTATTTTTTTTTACTCTCCTCCGCTATGTGCCTTTCGTGTTCTATCTTAGCCGCCCTAATTTCTAAAGTTGGAATGCTGGTGATGATCCCTCAGCCTTGTATTTTTCGAAGGCCTTCTCCTTTGCTTTTATATGCATTTTTATATTGGAGTTAAGCCACCCTTTTATTAGCTCTTTTACATTTATTTCCCATTGTGACGCACTGGCTAATATCCTTATTTAATATGCTCTTAAAGCATACCCATTTTTCCTCCTGGTTTTTTGTTTCTAAGATTTCATCCCATATAGTATCTACTAGCAAGTATCGTAGTTAAGGGAAGTTTGCTCTTTTAAAATTCAGTGTTTTTGTATTACCCTTATGTTTTCTATTTGTGTGATTTATATTAAAACAAATTGACCTGTGATCGCTGTTTCCTAAATTGCCCCTGCCTGGATAACTAAAATAATGACACTTCCCATCATTGCCGCTAATCCAAATTGTTATTGGAGGTCCGCCTCCCCCTCCTCCCTGGTTAGGGGGCCTATAACAACAAAACTTGGGGAATGCCCAGGGAAAAACCAAGCCTACTTACCGACCACCTCCAGAACAGCCAATTAACCTGTCTGTCTGTATAGCATACTCCCAGTATTACTTTCCCCTTGGCTTCCTCCCTTTGTTGGTCTACCCATAAGGATTCCACCACCTCCCTTGCTTCATTAGTGATGTCATCTCTCACATTCACTTGTACATAATTTTTGATATACAGACATACCCCTTCCCTGTTTTACCCTCTCTATCCTTTTGATATAGGGAATACCCTTGAATGGTTCGACAGCCAATCATGAGAGCTGTTGAACCAAGACTATGAAATTGCTCCAAAATCCAAATCCTCCTCATACAACAGTATCTCTAGCTCTCCCATCTTGTCCGTCAGACTCCTGGCATTGGTGAACGTGCCGCGTAGTTTAGACCGGACGCATACTATCTCCTTATTGGGTGTTCTGAGGTTGCAAATAGGACTTGTTACTGTACTTACCTCGGGTTTAGGTGCTTTAGTCAACCTACCACTAAGATATTCTGGAATTTGCTCTGCACTGACTAGTTCTACCTCTGAACCCCCCCCCCTCGCTTAGTTTAAAAGCCCCTCTAACTCGTCGGCCATCTTCATTCCCAGCCGATCTGCACCCTCCTCATTAAGGCGCAGTCCGTCCCTGCTAAAGAGCTGGTAACTATTTATTATTTCTATATGCACTTTCCACTCTAAAATATGTTTCTTTTGTATCTTCCATCTTAAAAAAAGTGTATAACTTATTTTGATAGAAAATACCCCCCCCCCCCCCCCATATGGTTGTTGATGATCTTGAGTTACACACTTCCTTGACTACATAAATCTTCAGTTCATTTTTAGCGGCTGATAGAAAGTGCCTATCCTGATGTCTTTTTCTTTATTCTTTATACAGTATATCACTCCCCAAACTCTTGAAAAAAGCAGCTGTAAGTGTACTGAGTATATATCTGCATATTGGTTAGAGGTGCCTACCTTTCAGCAGTTTTTTTTTTTATGTTGGTTTTAATTTTGCATCTGTTTTTACAATTGTTAAACCTTAAACTCAAGACAAGCAGCTAAATATACAGATAAAATACATTCATGGACACTGGTTTACCTGCCAAAAAATGTGTATTGTTGTTCATCCAGTCCTAAGCTTTACACAGCTCTGCACACAGCTCATCCGTGTCTGTTAGGAAAGGAATCCTGATATTTTATTTTCCTCTGTTGCAGTTTAATAACACTAATGCCGCGTAAATGCGTCCATTTTTTTTTTTATGTCATTAAAAACAATTGTGTGTAGGCTCCAGAGCATGTTTTGCGACGGTAAAAATGGGCATTACAAATTTAGAACATGCTCTAAATTTTCACGTCGTTTTTCACGTTGTCGTTTTTAACGTCTTAAAAAATGGTCGTGTGTACACAGCATTACAGGTATGCCTTTGAGTAGTAGAAGGAGAAGCAGCACCTTAATGAGCTCATCCCTCTGTCATTCTGCTCTCTCCCCTCCTATCGTAATTTCCCTTGTTGCCACATGAGCACTGCAGCAAGATGCTTTGTCTATAAATGAATCACATATACTGAGCATATTCATTTTCATTTTTAATCATAACAACTAGCTGCCAGTACAACATAGTTATTTTGGTTAAGCAACCAAAGAAGAAACATTTGGACACACTCAGTAAAGCACTCATTCACGTGTTTGTAACAGCCGAAAAATGTTACTGATCATTGGGCAAGGAACAAAAGTTCTGTGTAAATGTTAAGTAAGTAGATTCGTTTTTTTTAATGCATAAAAATTTTCTTTTTTTTTTTCAGTTTGTATTGAGATTGAAGACAGGCATAGGCATAAACAGACATTATGACCAACCAATGAGGGAAAAAGATATCCATCATAATAAGGCAATGTATCACATCCATTAAGCTGTCAGCAGTAGTGAATAATAAACAGAAGTCTAAACATGGGTCCTGAGACAAAGAGGATAAACATCCCTCATATATTCAATAATGAAACAGGACCAGATGGGGAGATGAAAAGGGAGATAAGGAAAAAAGAGAATAAGAAGTCGGAGAACATGAGTTTTTTTTTTTTTTTTTTTACTTGTTTAAGTGTTTGTGATATTAAATATTGGATTTTTTTTCTTCTTGTATAAAAATTATTTGAGTTGTTATTTGGATAATTACATTTGTGGAAGATTTATAATTATTATTGACAATAAGGCTCTGTTCACACTGCAGCAATGCATGAACCCTGTAAATCCATTGCCATACTATCTGTATGCAGTGCAGGGCAAATCACATGCAATCTCGCACCACACAGCAATGTGAACCGTCCCTTAATTGTAACTCAGAGATTGGACTGCACCGTCAATTGTGGGTATTTTTTAAATCAAATTAAAATTATTGCAAAAAAAAAAGAGGAGACCAAGAAAATAGAGGGGAAAGGTTGCTCTGTTGAGCACGGCATCCAATTCCCTACTTAGGCGTCTCAGGTCAAATAGGGGATTGTAGGTTTCTAATCCAAGGGTTCCAGTTTTTCCTCAAATTTGGAGTGTTTTTCATATAGAATGCTTGCCATTTTTTAAAGTAAGATCGTGTTTAGTTAAGGGCATGTTCACAACTGACATTTTCCCGGATTTTGCCATAGACATCGAAGCAGCCAATAAAATGTAAACTATAAGGGATTGGGTGCTGTTCTTTTTTTCAATGATATACGTATTTAGTTGTCCTCAGATGCAGATTTTTTGATTTTTTTTGTTACGGATCTGAATGCAGTGCATGTTTCTGCACCTGTGCGAATATCTCCATTGAAAACAATGCAGCTGTGTTCAGATCCATAAATGTAAAAAAATGGTTGTAAATGTGTTTACAGCTATGTGAATAAGGCATACAGAGCATTGGCTATGTACAAAATACTGTATTCCATAGCCACCATATTTCAGGCTATCAATGTTGGCTTACGTATGTACAGATCAGTTTAAATGTGTTATTACATTTTTTTTTTTTTGCTTTTCTCTCCTTTTTTTTTTTTTAACATGCAATCAAATGTTGGCTTTATTATATACCATGCGTGCCAGAAATAGATGACTGAAATCTAATTGGTGACCATTGAGCAGCACACCTCCTATGTTTTCTATCGTATACATCCCTTGCCAGACATGCAGTTACATTCTTGCAGTGTAGCCCTCCCCAGCGGCTTTTATGACAAGCCACCATGGAATTTTATATTTAGCACGCCCTAGTTTATATTAGATACTATACAGTGTATAATAAAGGCTGCTTTTTTAATATTATTATTAATATTATTATTATTATCCTCTAACTTTGAGTTTGAAATGAAAGAGCAATGATATATATATATTCTATAGATAGATAGATAGATAGATAGATAGATAGATAGATAGATAGATAGATAGATAGATAGAATGATTGAGAGAATATTTTTATGTCTCTGACCTATATTTGCTTTGTTCTTTTTGGAAGACACATTTCTATATTTGAAATATATTGCTGCTTGTGTTATTTTAAAGATGGTCCTTTCGCTCTGTTTTTGTCTCTGTCTTTTAAATGTATGCATGCCTGGGGCACACAAGTCACACAGCTCTGCTGCTGATATGGAAAATGACTTGTGCTAATGTCACAGCCCTGCTGTATTCTGTGGATGAAATTACAAAGGCCAGCTAGATACTTTATCTTTTTGCTAAAATCAAATGTTCAAGCAGTTCTTGAACTGCATACTATTTATGGATCCCAAGGGAAATAAAATAAAAAGAAATAAGGAAGAAAGAAATCTCAAGGGGTATTTTATATGGAGTATGTTTGTTGCTAAAAATAGCCACAGGAAAGGTGACAAGAAACTAGTATTGGCATGGCACAACTATGATCATTTATATCAATGCACTCGGGTATGGTAACCTTTTGTGTTCATTTTTTTATTTTAGGTACAAGTGCACCTGAGCCTATGAAGCATAGATTTCAGTAGACCCCCACCACCACCACTGGATAGCCCAGGTGCTGCATACAGTTGTGCATGACTTTACTTAGAAATATGCCTTTTCTACATAAACACGAGTATAGCATACAATACTATGCACAAAATAGGAAAAAAAATATGTTTTTTGCATAAACCCATACCCTTTACCTGTGTTTATGTAAACACCAACGTATACCCAAGTACAGATGCACACATTCATTCATGTCTATGGGCTGCTGTATGCATCATTTGGGCTTTCTGGGCCGAGAAAAATGCCAGAGTTTACGTTACTCAGGCACCCATGTGCAAGAGGCCTAAACATTTTAAGGATGTAAGCAACTGATTACTTAGTAATTATAAAGAGATACTTTTCATGTTTTAATAAAATCAGTAAAAGTAACCTCTGCAGACATCTCTCCAATCTCTGACACACCCACTCCTAAACCCTGCACCAACACAGGGAAGAGTACAGGGGTCAGACGTGCACAATGCCCAGAGTGCAGGTGTCAAGAGTAGGTATGGCAGAGAGTACAGGCTCAGGAGTGTGTTATGTACAAAGACAAGAGTAAGAAGTGGATATCACATTGAATGCAATTGTCAGGAGTGGGTATTGCACAGAATGCAGAGGTCAGGAGAACAAAATACAGAAAGTGAAGGGGCCAGGGGTACAAAATTAAGAGTGCAGGGGTCAGGCCGGTATAATGCACAGATGGGTGAACAACAGCAACAAAAAAAGAGCCCCTTCTGACACAAATCCTTAACACAGTAACCCCCTTATCAACCACCTTCCAGTGTAATGAAATATACTTAATGCTGTGAAACTCAGGAGTGCGAAATGCAAAGTGCAGGGGTCAGGAGTATGTAACACACAGACTAGTGTACAGAGTACAACAAAAAAACATTACCCCCTCCTGCCAGTACTAATCACCCTCAAACACATATCCTTAAAACGATAACCCCCCTTTTCAACCACCCTCCAATGTAATGTACCCTGGCAGAATTTATTATTTCTAGGCCATTTTAAAGAGAATATGAATGATAACACAAAAACACGTCTTTCGGCTGAAGCCATTTATTATCAATCAACTGTGCTTACTCTTTTTAAAATCATAATGGCAACAGAAACTACCCAAATGACCCTGATCAAAAGTTTACATACCCTGGTGAATTTGGCCTGAAAACATGCACACAAGCTGACACAAAGGCGTTTGAATGGCTATTAAATGTAACCATCCGCGTCTGTGATCTGTTTGTGGATCAAGCTGGTTCCGGTCTGGTCACTCTTATGTGCAAGCGTATAGATTGTGGGATGAGTTTTTAAAGGGGATCTTTTTAATAAATTTCCTTTTTGGGTGATTGGTTTACATCCATTGAGGGGAGAATACATCTATTGGATAAATTAACGCTGATTTGAAGTTTCCATCTGGTTGTCTTGGCTATATAAGAACATGTGATTGGCCCAGAGGGCCTCAGGGCTCTGGTGAGTGCAATAGTAGCATCATTGGCTGTGGAGCACTTTTTTGTATCTACGTTTAAGAATCACTTTTACAAAAGAACGGTGGATGGAATAAAGTTTAACAAGTGCAATTACACAGAATTCCGTGTTTGAACCTTTTTAAGGACTTTCTTTATTTATTTTTTTACAATTTATTGTATGTGTTGAATCATATGTAATTCGCAGTGATATGTTTGGAGACGCCAACCAAACACTGGTTGTAACTAACACAGGTTATTAGTTAGTATTGAGAAGGAATAGCGCCTACTTTTATTTATAAAGGTTTTGATAGATTGCAAGTAAGGTTCATTCAGGAGATGCACGTCAGAGGTGCCTCAATGCCCAACTTTACAAACCACTGGTATCCCACTGTATATCACACATCTTCAGGGGCCTCCAAATCAAATGGGTGACCATCATTTTTTCAAAGACCTTCATTTTAAACTGACTGACCAGCTAGCAGGCCCTGAGGTTCGTCATCTTTTTCTAAAAGGAATAACTGACAATACATGTAAAGTAACTTTTGTGAATATTTATATCCCTAATGTAAAGCAAAGTACCTTTTGGTTGGCTAACTTGCAAAATTCTAATATAAAAAATCTTCTACCCTTGTGAGCTCTACGTGAAGTTAAACTCCCAACTTTCTACCCTGACCTTACCAATGCAAACAACTTTGCCTATTTCTCTCATCCTCACCAAAAATACTCTATTTCTGTCACAATCAATCTATTCTTTCACAATCAGGTGAAAATCTAAGATATGATCACTTAATTGCTCCCTACTAGGTGACCTGATTATCCTCAAGGATATTCAGACAAGACTTGGAGAGTATTTCTGACAGAATGCCACACCTGACTCCTCAGTTCTATCATGATGGAAAGCACATAAATGTGTTCTACACAGTGAGTTTATCGCAATGTTGACTAAATTGTACATATTGATAATTGTACATTAGCAGTCCTCACTCAGGCCCATACTAACCTCCTTGAGTAACTGGGGAAACCGACTAGAATAAGGTTTATTCTGTGCCAAAAATTGTTGTATGACCAGGCTAATAAGGGGCCGCGTACACATGATCAGACCGGTCCGATGAAACTGGTCTGCAGACCAGTTTCATCGGACTAATTCGATGCTGTGTACGGCCTATCGGACCATTGTCCGTCAGACCAAAGTTTTAAAACGTGCTTTAAAATCTGTCCGACGGACACCTGTCTGTCTGACAGATTCGATGGTTAGTACGCAAAAGCATCGGACCAAAAACCCGCGCATGCTTACAATCAAGTCGACGCATGCTTGGAAGCATTGAACTTCGTTTTTTCAGCACGTCGTTGTGTTCTACGTCACCGCGTTCTGGTCTGATCGGATTTTTGGTCCGATGGTGTGTACACACATCAGACCATCAGACCACTTCAACCTGGTCCGATGAAAACGGTCCGTCGGACCAGTTTCATCGGACCGGTCTGATCATGTGTACGTGGCCTTAGATTATTAGTGAGGTCCTTGCAGGATAAAAAAATAAGTGATGACAGCGCATGCTATTTATGACTAAAAAGGGAAAATACCCAACGCAATTAACAAAGGTAAATCTAGCTCCTTAACATTGATGTAAACATTTATGCAATAATAATTTCCTCCCCATTTTCCCTTCCCTTAATTTCCTAGGTGGGGTTTGTCCCCAGCAGAGACGCCAGAGGCAACACACTAAAAGCTTTAAATTTACAAAATTTGAAGTTAACTAAACATAATAAATACAGGTTTTAACTTTCCATTAACGCATATGGCCGTTGTATTAACTTCTATAGGTCTTCGGTACACAATGTGTGCTAGAGTGCAAACTTTATATTCTAACCCACAGGCCAGGGTTTAAAGTGAACAGTTACACCTCCAAACTTGAGGCACACTCAACCCTACCCAAAGGAAAAGGGGGTATTGGTCTTACAGATATAAAACAAGATATAAAGCATTTCAACTGACCAGATGCATCAGCCAGTAACAATCTCAAAACACACACCCTAATTGGTGCATCCTTGCATTGTTTTCTTCTATTATACAATGCTGAACATTTTTAGGTGGAAAGGATGTATTTACTCCTCACTCTGATTACTTGATTAAAAGGTCCATTAGACCCCTAATCCTTTCAGAAACCACAAAGTAATTTTTTTATTACATGGAATTAATTGCAGCACTCCACTCTCCCCTACATACTTATTTTGAAGGGAAAAAAATGGCCCACCGGTCCATATGATCTGCTTCTTCTTTTCTCTAGACTAGCCTATATAAGAAAAACAACTAGTGTTGCAACTGAGGACAGAGTATATGTTCACATGTGGTTTTCACTGCATGTTTGTTCTGAGAATTAGAGCTTGGAACTTCACCATATTCTCTAGCTTCAGATAACTACGTGTTCAGCTCTGTGTGGTGCTATATAGTTCTCCATATAAACCTGTAGCATAATAGAAAATTGGTCCTTCCATATTCCTCATTACACTATAGTGAACAGTCTGCACTAATAACTGAAGAAGAATTGCTATCTATAGTTAAATCCAACACTCAAATAGGATCAAAAGGAAAGAATATCATGAAGCATTAGGTAGGTATCTGTTTCTCAGTAATTCTTCTGTTAATCCTTTTCAAGTTTGTAGAATAAGTGGTAATAGTTGTAATCTCCTAACAGAATTCATAAAATAACCTGCTGGTTATAATTTAGCAGGACCATTTCAATACTGCTCGTGTAAAACGTTTTCAATAACAGATCTGAGCTATGATCTAGCTTATGACTTTAAAATGTTATATTTCAAGGGTAATTTAAATAATTAAAACTGGATAACTCATAACAGTCCACGAATAGACAGGTCAGCAGTAGAGCATGAGCTAATACAATTTGTTTTTGACAAAAAGGTTTGGATACAAACAAGGACCATCTAAGTTATACTGATGGCATTTGATCCTTTTGTGATGAGATCTGATTTGGGCATGTACAAGGAAAAGAAAGAGGACAGTCAGGAATAGAAGCCATAACTCAATCTTCCGCGACGAGTCAAGCAGGCTGCTAACCTGTAATATAATTTATTATGGTGTATAACTGTAGAATTGTATTCTTGACAGTTTTCCTTTGCCCTCTAGTTCCAGGAACTGAGAAAAAAATCCTTGTTAGCTTTGTATGACTAACGTCTTTTTCTGTCTTCTCTCTCCAGTAATTGCCCATCTTTCCTGGCTGCTGCTCTGGCGAGGGCAACGGCGGATGAGATCTTGCAAACTGACCTATCGGTATACTATCTGCCAAAACATGTAGATGGCACAGAAGGAATTATACGTAAGTAAATTATTGTCTTTTTTTTTGTTGTATAATTTACATTAGGTTGCAAGATAAGGTTGTAGTCATAAAGTGGCAGTACCAGTACACCACCTAAAGTCTTTAATCTGTACTCCCATTTGTACTTGTGATTCAGCATATGAATCAGATTGTTTAATGAGTTCATTTATTAGGCACCAAAAGAATGGAAAGTTACATTTCAACATCTTTTGTAAGAGTGTGCTAAAACTCTAGAAAACAATAATTTTATCAGAAATATGCTTTTTTAGGGGTTTATTTTTCCAGTGTATATACATATGCCTTTGAACACAAGCTCAGTCTTCATGGCCATGAGGCTTTCTTAAAAATTCAGTGCTAAGGAGAAGCAGGGATTTAGGAGGTTTACGTACAAACTATCTACCTTTTGAGTGCCCTGGTAAACAAGTCAACAGGTCTACAAATCAACAACTATTTGTGATGCAGGGATCTCTCCTGCTGAGCTGTTGCATTGTTGACAGGGAAGACTCCCTCATTCCTGTTAGAATATACTGGTCAGCGCTGCAGCTATTGGTTGCTGGTTGTCCAAGCATACCCCACTTTGAAATGTTTCTTTGGAGTCATGAATAAATTGGGCAATAAATATGTGGGACGTGGAGGGTGAGATCCTCCCAAAAACTCTAAAACCAATTCCTACTGTTTTCTAGTAGAAGCTATGTAATTATGTTTTACTCTAGAAGGAATTCTGTATACCCATACCTTTTTATTATATTGGGTAAAGCATGGAAATCTCATCCATGAAAAGTTAGAACTTTTGACAATTTTTTTTTAATGCTTCTTGTCCTAATGACGACTGCATCCCCCATTTCTTTTACATGCTTGACAAGCACAGGAAATGAGGGAAAATCTCCCAGGGGGGTCACAGACAAAACCTTAAAATTTGAAATAATTATGTAACTCTTTAACACCGATAGATGCAACTAAACCTATGTGTGGCGTAGAAATGGGGGGGGGGAGATAAAAAGCAAGGGATGCCCCCCCTTCCCAAACACAAAATCTTCATCAATGAACCAGGACCCACACCAGTCCATTAGACTGGTACATTTTGTGTAATTGTTGCAGGGTTTACAAAATCGGCAGCTCCAACTTATTTTTCTATAGGTCCTGTTCTTTCACAAAATGTATGGTTTGGGGGTTATTTACAAATACAAATCTATTAGTAAAAAAACATAATAATTTTTTTTTTTATTTATTTAAATTCGCAATAGCGGCCTCAAGATAAAAGCATTACCTGGCAGGCAAAGAGTTAAAGGAGCCTGACCTGCGAGAGTAATGGAGGTTGACCTCTCCTTTTTAAAAGGCCTTCTCCCTGGCTGTCATGCTAAAGCCAGCCAAAAATGGATCAAAATTCAGCCGGTTCAGCAGGGACCAGCTGAATTTTAATCCATGTATGGGCAGGCTGTTTGTACAGAAGTAGATCTACCAATCGACTTCGGGGAGAAATTCCAATAACAAAATTGAATGTGTTTCATTCAAATTTTAAATTTGTGCGCCACCTAATAATGTTAGATGCCACTACTCCCCACGTCTAACAATTTTGGCCAAAAATGTTTTTTTCTTATTTTTCACCCTGTGCATTTTACAGTTTTCTAAATCTTCATCAGTGCCATTGGTATATAAATATCAGAGTGCTCAACCCCCCCCCCCCCCCCCCCACACACACACAGGCTAATTCAGTTTATTGCTATGGCTACTGGCATAAAACATTGCTGGTTCTTATAGATCCTCTACCCTGTTATTTGACATTGTTAAAAATAGAGTTAGTTGCATGATGTGATATGAAAAATTGGTGCTGTACAGAACTCTAGCAGTGCAAGGCTTACTAAATCTACCAAGCTTGCATTTGTTATAATGGTTTTCCTAGCCTCAAATACATTCTTACATTTCATTTTAGCATTTGTACCAGATTAATGATCAATATTTGTCACATCGTTTCTCAGACTTTTTTTATTGTGCTAGTTTCTCACACTGTTATTCTTGTTGGTTTTAATGTTATTTCTCTCTGCATGGAGCATTTTGCACAATTGGGCTACATTTAGATGGGCAAATAGCAGAATCAGTAGATCAGTTGTAAGCGTTGCCTGTACACACTGTGCGTGAACAGCTGGAGTTGTCAGTGGCAGCTGTTAGATTTGTACACTGTACAATTATATGACCGAGGCCAGTTGCTGTTCGCATGTAACCACTCATTTGAGTGATTACATGCAAAGGGAGCCTCTGACCAACCCTGGACGCAGCCAATGTGCATCTAGAATAGGTATTTGTGTGGACTTTTGGCTAACTCATCTGCATTGAAGTTTCTTACCTGCCTGTTCGCATGCATTGTACATTTTCGGTAGATGAATGAATCCTTCCACGTGCGCAGGAGGGATGTCATCTCAGCCCGGCCATTCAAAATGGTGTTACTTCTCTACACATTAGACAGGACCAGATGTTCTCTAACCTTTGCAAACTGCATTTGCTGACTTCATCCTAATTCTACCTATCTCTAAACCTTCACAAATCTATTCAAATGCTTAAGGCTTTCAGTTGGGTAATGAACTTTAAAAAAAATCTCTTCTCAAACCTTCCCTGCACCTGGAATACTTGGAAAACCAACATACAAATAAAAGTGATCACTGTAGAGTAAAATCAATATGGGGAATAGTGTACCTGGCAATCCCTGCTGATCACATTCCTGAAGTGGTCAACTGAAAAACAGAACACCTCATTCGTTACCACCTGGATACGACATATTCAATCTGATGTGTCAGAGATGGGGGACTCCAGATGCGGATATCCTGGCCTCCAGATTCAACAAATTACCGGTTTGTGGACAGAAACAGGGATCCTCTAGTACTGGCATTGGATGCTCTTATAATTCTCTGGTCTCGCTTCTAGGAGATGAACCCTGGCCTCTTTAAACAGGCTAGACAAGCTGTCTTGGGGCCTCTGTTGCTAGGTCTTGAGGGACAGAGAGGTAAGCTACTTCAGAAAGATTTGCTATTGTACCTGGAAATGCTTTTACAGGCAGTCCCAGAGTTGCCCGAGTTGCATACATACGACTTACATTGGACTCATACTTACAACGGAGGGAGACAAAAGGAAGTGGGAGGAAATCTACCCCATAGGAAGGGAAATTCACTCCTGTAAGGCTGCAGACCAGTTTCCGCGGACATGTCCGATCGTGTGTACGGCCTAGCGGACAGGTTTCCAGCGGACAAAAGTTTCTAAGCATGCTGGTTAGTACGCCTAACCAGCGGACCGAAATCCCCCGCGAATGCGTCGAATTGATTTGACGCATGCGTGGAAGCATTGTACCTTCCTTGTTGGCGCCACCACGTCACCACGTTGTCTGTCCGCTGGGATTTTAGTCTGATGGTGTGTACACACATCAGACCAATTGGCATACTTCTCACTTGGAAATTTGTAGTGTCAACTGCCACTAACAATGCTTTGCAGTCACAGCAGGAATTGCAAGTGCAAGTTGTGGCGATCTAATGTGGGATTCAAGTGGTTAAAACAGGAGACAGATTAATCTTCCGAAACCAAGGCTATGCGAACAAGCCCATACTCTATCCTGCTGGCCCAGGCTGATGCAGCATGCCTGTGTTAGTGTGCATTAAAGAGTCACTAAAGGATTTTTTTTTTAGCTAAATAGCTTCCTTTACCTTGCAGTCCTGTTTTCATGTCCTCATTGTTCGTTTTTGCTTTGCTTTGATGTTTCTGCAATTCCTCTCTGTTCTGGACACTTCCTGGTTGTCTGTTTCCTGATAACCACAGTACTGGGAGCTTTCTCACTGTGGTCACTAATCAAGGTGGTGTGATTACTGTGTGTCTAAAACCCCTCAGCACCAATCCAGTTTCGTTTTACAAACCATCACTGCCCTCTATTGGCTCTCTGGCTCTGTACATCAGAGAGACAGGAAACAACAGCAAAAATGAAAAAAAATCCTTTACAACTCCTTTAAATGCACAAAAAACTGTTAGTGGCAGTTGACACTACCAATTTCCAAGTGAGAAATATGCCAATGGGAATTGGCATTTAACAAGCACACTGTTTTTAATTAGGATCGTGGTGACTGAGAGCAGATCTAGTGCATGGATAGGATGTGGAAAGCGCCAATGTACATGGTAACCACTGTGCCCCTGCATTTATATGTGGATGTATCCAGAGGTGTATTTAGGTTTTATGCTGCCCTAGGCCTGACTAACTTGCGCACCCCCTAATTTAAATATGACCCACCCCTTCCTGTCAAAGCCACATCCCTGTCATATTCATGGGAAGAGGACAGAGGGATGCTGTGGGTGAAGGACAGAGGGACGCCCTGGGAGGAGGACAGAGGGTTGCCGTGGGTGACGGACTGAGGGACGCCGTGGGAAGAGGAGAGAGGGATGTCGTGGGAAGAGGACAGAGGGCCGCCCCCCAGAAAGTGCCGCCCTAGGCCTGGGCCTTGTTGGCCTAGGCCAGAATACATCCCTGGATGTATCTGATAACACAACCCTTCTTGAACATTTATAGAGAAGGCAGCATAGGAGATAATGGGAGAGAGACAACATGCAAGGCAGCAAGTGGGAGGCCACCAAATGTCACCTGGAAGTAAAAATGGTGCAAATTCTATTGGCATTAGGTGAAAAACTTTTGCAGATTCAGTTCAGAATGAATCTAGATAAATGTGACTTGTGACATGTATATGGTAGCATGCAATATACAGTGTGGTGGATTATTAGTCAAAAAAGTCCTTCTAGATCACTTCAGGCTGGCCCCTTTTTTTAAGTATAGCTATTGTGGCAGAGCGTTGCCCTGCCAGGATCTAGAAGGAGGTTGTGACCCAGAATTCTCAACCAGTCGGGTTGAGGGGCTCCAGGGAGCTTGCAACTTGAAGAGGAAACAGGCTTTTCAGTTTCTTCTTTTCTTAGAAAGGTCCACTTTGGAACCTGTAGCCCAGGTGTTTCTGAGAGACCTGGGTGGGATGAAATCCCCAGTCCTGGGTCCTGATTTTGAGAACAGCCAGCATACTGATTGGTCAGGTGTGTGCTGGGCATTTAGTATAAACCTGACCATGGATCTGGGCTTCACCCCAGCAGATAGGAAGTCTAAATACCAGGAGTCAGGAGGGCTCCAAAGGGGAGCCAGTGCAGCAAGAGGGTGCTAGCTGTGTGCAGGTGGTAGGTGAAACAGTCTGTGCGAGACAGACAAGGGCCTGGAGTGTAAGGCCAGAGCAGCAGTGCTGCAAGTGAGAGTCAACTAGGCTGAATGTCATTTTGTTGATGAAAAGGAGTACTGAAACCCCTGCGAGGTAAACCTATATTTGTTTGTTGAACTTTCTTTTAATAAAAAAATTGGCAAACAAAGCCCTTAAAAAGAAGAACCAGCGAGTGGAGGTGCCCTTCAAGCTCTACATTTGATGCTAATCTTTTACACTATGTAAAACAATAAAAACAAGTGCCTATACTGTTTAAAATTCAGTAGGGCACCGATTTACCCTGCTCTGCACAGCCTCAGTTGTCCTGTATTCTTGGTACCATACCTCCCAACTTTTTGAGATGGGAATAAATGACACCTATCAGCAAAAGTATGCAGGCATAGGACACACCCCGTGCCACACCCCTTTAAAGGAGAATTGTCTAAAAAAACAAGATTGGTTAAACCCACAAGTGCTTTTTTTTACCACTACAATTCCCTTTTATTGGCTTTTGGAATTTACAAATGCAGCAATTTGGAAATCAGATGAAAGGTTTATTGCTGGAAAACACTCTTTGAAAGATAAAAAGTGCATTGTATATACATCTATATAAATCAGACCAAACTTAGGGACAATGAGGAGAAACGAGGGACAGAGGGACAGTGCTCCAAATCAGGGACAGTTGGGAGCTTTGTTGGCACTGTGCTAATAATCCGTGACTAGAGGCAGATTAGCTGACTATCTAAGGCTGTTTTCACACTGAGGCGGTGTGGGCGTTGGCAGTACAGTGCCGCTATTTTTTGCAGCGCTTTTCGGCCACTAGCGGGGCGCTTTTAACCCCCGCTAGCGGACGAAAAAGTGTTAAACCCGCCGGCAAAGCACCAGCAAAGTGCCGATGCAGCTAGCAGGACTTTTTTACCTTCCTGCCAGTGCACTGCTCCAGTATGAAAGCCCTCAGGCTTTCACATTGGAGTGAAAGGAGAGGCTCTTTCAGGGCGCTTTGCAGGTGCTATTTTTTAGCACTATAGCGCCTACAAAGCGCCTTAATGTGAAAGCAGTCTTAAGATTTACTCTTGTGGGGTGGAGAAAAAAAAAGGAATGATGCAGATTGTGCAGAGGAAATACAGATCAGGGAGAAAGAAATCAGGAGCTTCTATCCGCCTTCCTCTCTAGCTGAGTCAAAAAAAATAAAAAATTGAATGCTGGAAATGCATATTTTAATTACAGAAATTGACACATTGTTTTTGAGACCAGGAGGAGGGGAAATGTTTTCTGTAAGCAAGAGACTGCTCTGGGTTTCAAAAATATGGCGGCCTCCAGCAAAAAAAAAAAAACAGAGCAATGTTGGAGGCAATTTACAGCACACACTAATTTTGGTATCATAACAATTAATGTTGGATGTATGTTCTTTTGTTAAAGAACATTAATTGTTATCAAGCTGTTATGGGTAAAGTTCCGCTTTAATGCACCTTATACCTCAGCATGGCAGAAACCTGGAAAACCCTTGCACTCTAGCTCCGTTCAGTGTCTGCCATATTTTTTTCATTTAAGTATTAAAGAGACTGAGAGCAGAATTGCCTAAGGAAGCAGTTCTAGATTCTGAAAGGGGAGGCTGATGCAAGTCCACATGACAGACAAATTGAGAGCTGAATCAGCTCATCAGCACTGAGGTTTTAATACATAACCTACATCTGTGAGTGGGTGGTGATCATTTGCTTTGGGGGGGGGCTAATCTATTTATATCCCCTCTCCCCAATCTCTTTCACATCTAATTTTCATCTCTCTATTCTTGTCTTATCCAGTCACCATCGCTCCTCTTTCTCTTCATTTTAACTGTGAGCCATACATTTCCCACAAAGGGCTCAGTAAATGCTTTATAACAATCGTGAGCCCACCACACTCAAACACTGATGATTGCCTGCAATGAGAGCTCAAAAGCTGAAGTGACAATTAGGGATGTCTTTGTCAGCTGTGCTAAAACTGTGAGGAACAGCTACAGAACATTATGTAAAATGAATTCTTTATTTTTTGCTCATTAGAAGTTACTGTAAATATTGTAAAGTGTCAGCCTGGCGATGGATCGTCTAAGCCAGTAGGTATTATGGTAATAGCCTTTATGGAACGTATCAGCCTCTTGTTCTGTACAGCAGAATGTATATTGGTATAGGGAGTAGCAGCATTAGGAGCAAATCGGGTGTACTGCATGCACATGCACTGACTAAGGAGATGCTCACAGAAGGAGAGAGCTACAGGCACAGGCTCAGGGTGGGAAAATTACTTGAGTTTAATTACAGCAGAGAAAGGTCAGTATATAGATCTCACAGAGACGGCTCTAGGCTTTGTGAGGCCTTAGGCAAAATTTAAACATGAGGCCACACTCACGTCCTTTGCAGGAGTTAAGGAAGAACCCCGAAACAGAGCATGTTATTACTGCTGTTGCTTTTGTGGGTCAGGGATGTGTACTGCGCCAATCACATGGGAAGAATACGAGAGGAGGGTCAGCAGGGACGATGTTTTTTCTCCCAGGTTCCTCCTCGTTGGTCTGTCATTAGACACGTTAGAGCCGAGGAGGTGCCTGGGAAAAGCGCCCTTGGTTCTGGTACTCTGGGCTGGCAGGCAACAACTGGCATGGCGTGGGGGATGGCGCGAGTAAAGTGTCTGGATAGATGCCTGGCACTAGTGGTGGGAGAGTTCAGTGCGGCCATCCGGAGAGTAGTGCTGTCACTTCTGCAGAAGCTGGGCTTCTGTAATCAGAAGTGACAGCAATGATCAGAAAGCATAGGGCAGCACCGGACATAGTGGAAAGCCACCCTGGTGATTGACCACAGGTCAATTAGGTGGCCGTGTGGCCCCTGTGAGTGCGAGGCCTTAGGCGACCGCCTAATTTGCCTAATTATAGAGCCGCCTCTGGGTCTCCAGACAAGTCTTAGATAGCTTCCAGCTGTCCTTGATTTCAAGGGACTGTCCCTGATTTGCTCTGTCCCTCTTCCCCCCTCATGTGTCGCTCATTTTGGTCTGATCTATATACTTTTATATAAAATCCACTATTTATCTTTCAAAAAGTGTTTTACAGTGCTAAACCTTTCATCCAATTTCTGAATTGCTGCATTTGTATTTGTCTTAAGCCAGTATAAAGGAATAATAGTGGTAAAGAAAAACACTTGTTAGTTATTTTTTTATATATAATTCTACTTTAAAGAGGAGGTTCACCCTAAATATAGTATTTTTTCATGTGATCCAGCATACTGGCGTCAGCGCCAGTATGCTGTTTTTTTTTTTTTAATGCCCCACTTACTGTTTAATCTTCAATTTTGATTTATCTCCCCAGCGGGGGATGGCGCCTCTATAGCCCGTCACTGGTTCCGAAAACACCTGATTTAGAACTCGGGTATTTCCGGCGCAATACGGCGCCTGCGCACAGACCTAGGAGCTGACTGCGCAGGCGCCATATTTCTACGAGTCCTATGGCTATGGAGCGTCACGCCCTCCGAAAAAAGCCGAAATAGGACTCGGAGAAATATGGCGCCTGCGCAGTCAGCTCCTAGGTCTGTGCGCAGGTGCCGTATTGCGCCGGAAATACCCGAGTCCTAAATCGGGTGTTTTCAGAACCAGTGACAGGCTATAGAGGCGCCATCCACCGCGGGGGAGCTAAATCAAAATTGAAAAATTAAACAGTAGGTGGGGCATTAAAAAAAAAAAAAACAGCATACTGGCGCTGACGCCAGTATGCTGGATCACATGGAAAAATACTATATTTAGGGTGAACCTCCGCTTTAAGAGGGCGTAGCAGGGGCTTGTGTTCTATGGCTACATTGTTTTGCTAATAGGTGTCTATTTCCCAACTCAGAAATTTGGGAGGCATGGGCTTACTACTATATGAGTGTTTACACCGGCGCATGCAAAATCTCACGCATGTCCACAGGCATCTTGGATGCAGACTGTGCTTCCAGGGTTGTAAAAACACAGGCATGTGTGAGTTTACAGTGTAAGCCCTTGTATAGCAGAGTACATGCATTCATTGCAATAGGAGGCTGAACCTATGACTCCCTATGCCAGCTATTTATGCTCCATGCATGCCATAACACCCACTTGCTGCCATGTGCATGAAACCTAGATCTTAAGAATAAATAAACAGAAATGTAACTCATTTGGCAGTTAATAATTCCCATGAATGAATTTCAGTTGTGAATGTAGTTGTTTGCATTAGGTTCAATTTGAAATGTACTTGTGCTGAATAAATGTAAGAGAAATTACAATCCCTTAAAGTGTTTGTTACCCTAAAAAAAATTATCCCGTTCCCTTAAAGTATTTTATACAGCACAGTGCTTGTGCTGTGTAATAATTTCCCCCCCTGTATCACCTGAAATACCTGGCTGATCTGCCTGGTTCTTTCATCCCATCTGTAAAGTGACCATGGTTTATCATGGTCAGTTTACGTCAGTGGCGTCTCAAGTAGGGATGAGCTCCGCGTTTGATTCGAACGTATGTTCGACTCGAGCATTGTCTGAATGAATGAATGACTTGTATAGCGCAACACATGCAAACTGAATCGCCTCTGGGCGCTTTTTCCAGCCAGTGTCTGCTTGGCTGGTGCGGTCATTTTTATCCCGTAGGATCTTGACACGCTAGAGACACACAGTCATACACACATATATACTAGGCCAATTTTTTGAACGAGATACAATTTACCTACCAGCATGTCTTTGGAGTGTGGGAGGAGACCGGAGTACCCGGAGGAAACCCACGCAGACACAAGGAGAACATGCAAACTCCAGGCAGATGGTGTCGTGGTCGGGATTGCTGCTAGGCGAAAGTGCTACTCACTGCACCACTGTGCTGCCCACAGTGTCTGTTCGTACGTTAGTTGAAATTCGAACAAAACGGGTCGTTGGCGCCAAATTAGAGTCACGCCCAATGGCCCATAGTTCACTGTGGCATTGCGCGCTGATGATTTGCCAAACATGCACTATGACCCTACATGCTTTGCCAATCACAGTGCGCAAAAAACTTAGAGCCATAATTGGCCAAAGCCAGGGTGGCTTTGGCCAATTATGGCTCAGGGCCAGTGTTGTCAGTAAAGTTTTTTTAAATAAACGCCGTTACCTAACGCAAGCCTGTTTGAGGATAATGAGTAATCTACCAGATTACTGTTACCCTTGCGGTAACGCCGCTCCTATTACTTGGGCGGCGTTACCGCAATTACATATGTAGCTGTGTACCTGTCACCGTCAGCGGCTATCCTCCATTATTAAAAGAGGGCGCCTCCCCCTCTGACTGTTCCGGACCGTCCGTTATGGGCGGAAAACTAATTTTCCCAGCAGAACCTCTGTTTAGTGTTCAGCCTATCACGGATGCCTTCTCATTCTCAGCATCGGCCTCGGACGAGAGGACATCCGTAATAGGCGGAATACTGAACAGAGGCTCTGCTGTGAAAATTAGTGTTCCGCCTATCACGGACGGTCCAGAACAGTCAGAGGGGGAGGTGTGCTTTTTTAATAATGGAGGATGGCCGCCGACAGTGACAGGGAGCACAGTCAGGATGGGAAAGTCAGAGGGGGAGGCGCGGTTTTTAAATAATGGAGGATGGTAGGGAGATCGTCGTTGAGGCATTTTACAGGCACAGTGAGGCATGTATGATGGCACAGTGCCTCACTGTGCCTGTAAGATGCCTCACTCGCTGTGCCTGTAACATGCCTCGCTCACTGTACCTGTAACATGCCTCGCTCACTGTGCCTGTAACATGCCTCGCTCACTGTGCCTGTAACATGCCTCGCTCACTGTGCCTGTAACATGCCTCGCTCACTGTGCCTGTAACATGCCTCACTCACTGTGCCTGTAACATGCCTCACTCACTGTGCCTGTAACATGCCTCACTCACTGTGCCTGTAACATGCCTCACTCACTGTACCTGTAACATGCCTCACTGTACCTATAACATGCCTCACTCACTGTGCCTGTAACATGCCTCACATGCCTCACTGTGCCTGTAACATGCCTCACATGCCTCACTGTGCCTGTAACATGCCTCACTGTGAGGCATGTTACAAATGGCACAGTGAGGCATGTTACAAATGGCACAGTGAGGCATGTTACAGATGGCACAGTGAGGGGTCGTCTTATACAGTGAGTATATCCCAAAACCAAAATTTTAGCTGGAAAATTAGGGGGGTCATCATACACCGGCAAAAAAAAAGTTACTTTGCTGAGTAACTAAATACTTTGTCAATGTAGTAACTGAGTCACTAACTCAATTACTTTTTCAGACAATTAATTTGTAACTGTAACTAATTACTTTTTTAAAGGACGATGAGCAACACTGCTCAGGGCTTTAGCACACGCCCCACACTATATAAGGCCGTCTGCTGGGCAGCCTTGTGTAGTGTGTTCTAGCGCTGAACAGAGATCAGTCAGAGAGACAGAGAGATAGTATTTTTATATAGCTAGATAGAGCAGGCAGGCTAGTTAGTTTAGCTTAATTTACAGTGTGTAGAGGATATATATACATCCCTAGGAGTTTTACATATATTTATACACTGCATAGCTTAACTAGATCAGTTCTTCCTAATTTACTGGCAGGCAGGTGATTGTGCTATTTAAAGACGTTATCACAGGTATAGACACCCAGCAGGTACAATATTTAAAGGAATTTTTTATTTTTATTTAATCACCTTTAAAATCACTGCTCCTGGAGCGGTGATTTTAATGATGCTTAAATTAAAAGAAAAAGAAAAATTCCTTTAAATATTGTACCTGCTGGGTGTCTATAGTTTGCATATGAAAACGTCTTTGAGAACCCGGGTCTTGCCCGAGGGAACATGTATCAATGGAAAAAAAGTTTTAAAAACTGTCGTTTTTTCAGGAGTCCTGCTCCTGAAAAAACTACCGTTTTTAAAAATGTTTTCCATTGATACATGTTCCCTGGGGCAAGACCCGGGTTCTCAAAGACGTTTTCCAACAATAACTTGAATATTGGGCTTTAACCACTTGAGATCCGCGCTATAGACAAAAGATGTCCACAGCGCGGCTCTCAAGTGCCAAGTGGACGTCATTTAAAGTGCATTACCCGCGCACGCCACTGGGTGGCGCGCGGCGGATAAACACTGTTCCGGCGCATCGCTGAAGAGCCGATGCGTGTACCTGGCTGCTGCGATGTCCGTCGGGTACATGCGATCGGCGGGAACACAAGCAGGTGACAGCAGGGACGTGGAGCTCTGTGTGTAAAGAGAGGAGACCGATCTGTGTCCCTTGTACATAGGGACACAGCATCGGTCACCTCCCCCGGTTACCCCCCTCCCCCCACACAGTTAGAACACACCCAGGATACACATTTAACCCCTTCCTCACCCCCTAGTGTTAACCCCTTCCCTGCCAGTCACATTTATACAGTAATTAGTGCATTTATATAGCACTGATCGTGGTATAAATGTGAATGGTCCCAAATTTGTGTCAAAAGTGTCCGATATGTCCGCCGCAATATCGCAGTCCTGAAAAAAATCGCAGATCGCTGCCAATACTAGTAAAATAAAAATCATTAAAAAAAAATCATAATTATATTCCCCATTTTGTAGGCGCTATAACTTTTGCACAAACCAGTCGCTTATTGCGTTTTTTCTTTTTTTTTACGTCGAAAAATACGTATCGGCCTTAACTCAGAAAAAAAAATGTAAAAAAATTGGGATATTTATTATAGCAACAAGTAAAAAATATATATATATTTTTTTTTAAATTGTCGCTCTTTTTTTGTTTATAGCGCAAAAAATAAAAACCGCAGGGGTGATAAAATACCACCAAAATAAACCTTTTTTTGTGGGAAAAAAAGGACGTCAATTTTGTTTGGAAGCCACGTCGCACGACCGTGCAAATGTCAGTTAAAGCGACGCAGTGCTGGAAGCTGAAATTTCGACTGGGCACGAAGGGGGTTTATGTGCCCAGTAAGCAAGTGGTTAAAATGAGCACTTTTGAATTCGAACGGTCGCGTCCCATAGACTTCAATGGGGTTCTAAATGTTCGCATGAACGGTCGGTCTGTTTGAACGTTCTGGTGCGAACCGAATGCGGGGGTGTTCGGCTCATCCCTAGTCTCCAGCTTTCATATTTAGGGGGGCACATGGGGGGGGACAGGGACAAAATTAGGGGGGCCAACTATAAAATGCAATTATATATATATATATATATATATATATATATATATATACCATGGGGCCCTTTACTACGATCCCACAATGGGTCCTTTCACATGTTCTGCAGTGAGCTCCCTTCCTACTATACTGGGGCCCCCCAGGGTGGCAGAAAACAAGAGATATATGTCACCAGCACACCAATAAAATATAAGGGTCCAAAGCAGTGGGAGAACTCTCAGGGTTGCAAAGGTTCTCTTGTCACCGGGCCTGGTGTTCTGCCACTGTGGGGTTCCCCAGCTGTCCCGTCCCTGCTATTGACAGCGCTAGTCTGGCGTCTGTCTCCTTGGCAGCGGCAGCAGTCTATTAGGACCTAGTGCTGGTGACATTATGGGGACATGCAGGGGAAGGCTGACATTATTGGTTATAGAGAGCTGAGCCCCCAGCTGGTCACCTAGCAGCAGTAATGCTGTATAACCTTCTCTGTTGACATGCTGATCGGGATGCGATCCGGGTGACATGCTGATCGGGATGCGATCCGGGTGACATGCTGATCGGGATGCGATCCGGGTGACATGCTGATCGGGATGCGATCCGGGTGACATGCTGATCGGGATGTGATCCGGGTGACATGCTGATCGGGATGCGATCCGGGTGACATGCTGATCGGGATGTGATCCGGGTGACATGCTGATCGGGATGTGATCCAGGTGATGCTCCCAGTCAGATCTAATAAACACAGTATTTATTAGCATCAAGAGTACACCCACATATATATATATAATCACCCGTATGTTCCGCAACCATGTGGGCTCTATGCCTGTAAGGTGTGGGCTTTGATCAATAAAATCACTGATATTTAACACTAGGATTTGATTGGAGCATCACCTGGATTGCATCCCGATCAGCATGTCCGAGAAGCTCCACTGCTGCTAAGCAACCTGCAGGTAGCTCCACTGTCTACAACCAATAGAGATGGGCTCGGGTGTGTTTGAAATCCCACATGCCCGATCCCGCCAGGAAGGTGACACTCCACAGTGCTAATCACAGCCACTGAGACAGTCCTGATCTGTGCAGAGCTGCGGACCGGGAAATATCTCACTGAATGTGATTAGCGCTGTGCAGTGTCCGGGAAATGTCTCACTGCCTGTGATTAGCGCCGTGCAGTGTCAGCTTCCTGGTGGGATCAAGAATGTGGAATTTTGAACATGCCCAGCCCATCTATAACAAATTGTGCCGGCCCTCCTGTACATCTGCCCCATAAAGTAACAAGCACTGGGTTCCTATGTGCTGCCGCTGCTGCCATGGAGACAGAGACCAGCGCTGTGAATAGCCGGGACAGGACAACAGTTCTGGTTATTCCAGCACTGGTCCACACTGGGAGGATTCCCCCATCCACCTATAATGTGTAGATGGTGGAATTGGATAATTTCTTTTTTTCCATTCAACCGAATAGTTGAATGAAAAAAAGTGATCAATGTATGGGCTGCCTAAGAGCCAAGACCAGCCATAGACAGTTTACATCTCAGCTGGTTCAGCAGGAACTGGCTGAGATTTGAACCATTAATGAGCAGATTTTCTTATGATTATCACTAGTGGTTGCTATAGCCACTAGTGATAATCACTGTTTGTCGGTAGAATACAATTTCTGGGCAGGAGGGATATTCCCCTGTCAGCACTGTCTGTGTTGATGGGGGAATCATGCAAGTTTCTTTACTGCAATCTGTGGATGCAGGAAATACATTTGCACCGTATATTACCTGCCTAACTGAAAGTGAAAGTAAATTGTGAATGTCTTGAAAGAACAGGAGAGGGGAGGGAGACAGATGGGGGAGAGAAGGGATGGAGATAATGAGTTTCAGTGATTACGGTGTACTGCAGTCTGCAGTGCACACACTTACCCATGGTCCAGGCTAGAATCTCAGGTATCGTTCACACACAACCAGGAATTCCGCTGATTTTCATATTTCCCGCCCACACATCCCCTCTCTTCAGATACAGCACACCGGGATAGTGTGGGTGGGACTGAAAGGAGGAGGAGGAGCTGTATTCCTCCCTGCTTGTATGTGAGGAGAGTGAGGGGGGGTGGCTGGACTCGCTGGGCTGTGAAAGAGTTTCATAGACTGACACTCGGCTCAGCTTGCAGTCACCACTCTCGAAATTTACAGGCTGGTTCTCCTGACCTCCTGTCCTAAGGACGGGAGAAATCAGTCTGTTTTTTCAGTAACTGAGATGAAGGCTTGGGGGCCCCCCCACAGTGTTAATGGAGTCCTTTCTGCAACTCGCTCTTCTCCGTGCCAATGAGGATGCAGGGGAAGGAGCAAATCGGGTGGCTGTGGTTGTGTGAGCGGTCCCATTATGCAGTATCAGCGAGGAGAGGGAGGGGGAGGAATGCCCCGCAGAGCTGACTGGGGATGCTCTCCCTCCCTTTTTGGGGGGGGGGGGTCAGGGCATAATGTTGGGGGGGTCAGGGCCCCCCTAGGGTCGCCATTGGTTTACGTGCCTTCGTCATCCTCGGCTCTCCTCTGTCCCCCTCTGTGCTCCTCTCCCCCCTGCCTCCCTGCCTGTCCACTCATAACAGAGCCACTCTTCTCCCTTCCGCTGCTATAAATCTATGCATGTTTATACCATCCCCATTGTTAGATAACATGGGGTAGATTCAGATAGGAGATAAGTCGGCTTATCTCCAGATAAGCCATCTCATCTCTGCGTTTTAGGCATCCAATCTATGCCACTGATTCATAAAATCAGTTTAGCATAGATTTTCCTTAGATCAGACATGCGTAAGTCTCTTACGCTGTCTAATCTTATTTTCATATTTTAGGCTGGCCGCTAGGTAGCGTTCCCGTCTAATATATGTAAATGAGCCTATACGCCGATTCCCGAACGTACGCCTGGCCGGCGCTATTCTATTACGTCGTTTGCGTTAGCGTAGTACCGTCGTAATGTTATTCCTGCTATATGAGGCGCAGGCAATGTTAAGTATGGACGGCGTGCCAACACTTTTTTTCGCGTCGTTTACGTAAAACGTTCGCGAATAGGGCTTTGCGTAAGTGCTGTTCACGTAGTTTACACGTCGTATTTCCGTCGAGATTTAGAGCATGCGCACTGGGATTAATTCACGGCTTGCGCAATGCGCAGTTCCTTTGGCATGGGGACGCGCTTCATTGAAATAATACACGACCCCCTACCCGCCGAATTTGAATTCGGCCGGGTCTTTTACGCTACGCCGCCTCAACTTTACAGGCAAGTGCTTTGAGAATAAAGCACTTGCCTGAAAAAGTTGCGGCGGCCTAGTTTAAAAGCCAGACGCTAGGCATGCCTAAAGATAGGCATTTCTACCTGAATCTGCCCCCATGTGTCCTAATGTCTGTGCTTTATTAAAAAAAGTGTTGCTTTCTACCTGATTTCACAGCACCTCCTGGCGCTCGCGTTACTCCTCGGCTCTCTTCTACTTTCCTCCCCGGCTGACGTCAACGAGGGAGGAGAGCTGTCAGACACGGAGAGGAGAGAGTCAGGGAGTCACGTAAGTGCCGGAAGGCGATGTAAAATCAGGTAAAAATCTGGATTTCTTTTTTTATAAAGCACAGATACACTAGGACACATGTTATCTAACAGAGCTATGGTATAAACATAACATAGTGGCTTAACAACAGGGACGTGCAGATGGTTGAGGCAGAGCCTCACCTGCCATGAACATTTAAAAAACATTTTTTTTTTTTTATTAAAAAAGAAAAAAAAATATCGAGCTTCGAAGCTCGGTGACGTGAGGTCACAGAGACCCCAAATTTGGGGATATATAGCCTAAGTCATTCTTCACCACTGGAAATTTGGGGCTCCTATGACCTCTGGTTCTGGAGATACAGGTCTCCTTGCGCAGCCTGCCAGAAGCTACATACAGAGCGGCCAGTTTGAATACAAGCTGGTATACTCTGTTCAAACCAGACTGAGAGGATGAGCTCACAGTGCCTCTTGTCACTTCTTGTCAGAGGCACTGTGCTCAATGAACAGTTTGGAGTCTTGGACCAATGGTAAAGTACCTGCAGTGGAGGTACACCTCATAGAAGGGGCATGTGTCTAAAAGACCAATGCTCCCTTCCAGCCCAGCCCTCTTAACTAGAAGGAAATAACTTATGGGTAAAAGATTAACCCACAATCCAATGTTTTTCTGACACAGTTGAGAGGGAGAATGATACCTTTTCTGCTGCTGAAAATATACTGTTATAATCAAGCTAAATCATTTATTTATATGCTATACCACAATACACAATCATTTATTATATTATCTATCTATCTATCTATCTATCTATCTATCTCTGTATCTATCTATCTATCTATCTATCTATCTATCTATCTATCTATATTATATATTATTTATATGTTTTAGCAGACAATGTAGGGAATAAAATGGTGGTCATTGCAACTTTTTATGTTTGTGCAGCAATTTTTCAAAAAATGTGTTTAAAAAACAAAAAAAAGTTTAATGAATACAGAAAAAAACACTAAATGTAATCCAATTTTAATATATTTTTTTTTTGTATAACGTGAAAGATGATGTTACACCAAGTAAATGGATACCGAACATGTGACACTGTAAAATTGCACACACTCGTGGAATGGCGCAAAATCTGCATAGTCGCCGCATTTTTTTTTTTTTTTTACAGGTTACATGTTTAGAGTTAGAGTAGGTCTAGTGTTAGAATTATTGCTCTCGTTCTAACGATCGCGGCGTATGTAACCTGTGTGTATCTGGTTTTGATACTTGCCAGTGCCTCACCAGCCACTGACCTCACTGCACATCCCTGTTTAACCACTTGCATACTGGGCACTTACACCCCCTCCTGCCCAGGTAAAATTTCAGCTTCCGGCACTGCGTCGCTTTAACTGACAATTGCGCGGTCGTGCGACGTGGCTCCCAAACAAAATGTATGTCCTTTTTTCCCCACAAGTAGAGCTTTCTTTTGGTGGTATTTGATCGCCTGTGCGGTTTTTATTTTTTGCGCTATAAACAAAAAAGAGCGACAATTTTGAAGAAAAATACAATATTTTTTACTTGTTGCTATAATAAATATCCCAATTAAAAAAAAAAAAAAAAAAAAATGTTCTCAGTTTAGGGTGATACGTATTCTTCTACATATTTTGGGTAAAAAAAAAAAAAAAAATTTGCAATAAGCGACTGGTTTGCGCAAAAGTTATAGCGCTTACAAAATAGGGGAGAGAATTATTATTTTTTATTATTTTTTTTTTACTAGAAATGGCGGCGATCTGCGATTTTTATTGGTACTGCGACGTTATGGCGGACACATCGGACACTTTTGTCAAATTTTTGGCGCCATTCACATTTATACTGCGATCAGTGCTATAAATATGCACTAATTACAGTATAAATGTGACTGGCATTGAAGGGGTTAACACTAGGGGGTGAGGAAGGGGTTAATTGTGTATCTTAGGTGTGTTCTAACTGTGGGGGGAGGGGGGGGGTGACTGGGGGGGGTGACCGATCTGTGTCCCTATGTAGAAAGGAACACAGATCGGGCTCCTCCTCTCCAGAGACAGGACGCTGTCTCTGTGTAAAACGGCAATGAGAGATGATCTATGATGATCTCATTCGCCCACAGATCGCATCGCAAATGGCCACTCTGATTGGCCGTTCGCCGCGATCTGTGATTGGCCGTGTCCAAGGGACACGGACAACACAGGGCTTCCCCGCAGCGCGCTCTACAGCGCGCGCTGGGAACGCCTGAATGACATGCTTTCAAATGACGGCATGTTGGATATTCAGGCCCGCGGTGTTGCCGTCATCCGACGGTAGCGCGGGCCTAAAGTGGTTAACAACCACTTTAAAGTGGTTGCAAACCTCAGACATGAAGTGTGAACAAATCCATCTATAGTGTGTACTCAATCCAGGGCACTAAGTGTCATTTTTGCCTGCTGCTTCATTCCTCCTATCAGCATGAATCACTTCTGACAAGTTTTCTTGACACCGATAGATAAAAAGTGACTATAGAGGGCGCAGAAGTGGCGCTTGTTTATATTATGTGCAGATACCAATAGTTCCAGCCTTATCTAGGGGAAAGGGGCCACAACAGTGATCAGCCAGGACTCTTAGAAACTTTGACACAATTGTCACCCGATGTAGCTAAAATTGGCAGTATCCAATGATGACCATGTGATGTTTATGGGTATCTTTAGTTCTTTAGTACAGCTTAGCATCTAAAAGCAATTTGAGGGGAATTCAGAGCTTTGAGAGCAGCAACAGGAGGCATAAGGAGGAGGAGGAATGGAAGAGAAACAATTAGAACACTGTGCGCTCTACTTTCTGGTGCCAACTGAAGAGGAAGATCATTTATACAAATTGGGTTATTCAATCTGCACTTTGAAAAAGCACAAATTAAAGACAATATGTGAGTTACAAAAGAAATTAGTTTGTTGTAATTAAAGATGCACTCTATTTAAAACTAAAATTTGAGCCTACAGGTTAAATTGTAAGCATTGCATACCTGCTTAGTTCTTAAAGCTGAACTCCAGAAAGATATAAAAGACACACATTTATGCAGTGTAATCATCAATACATCATTACATTTTTAAAAAAGCATGGTGTTGAATTTTTACTTTGTGCCAGTCTCGGGAAGTCTGTGTAGTCCCCCTACCATAGAACTCAGCCTATGGGAGGAAGAAGCAGCTTAAAGTGATAGTAAAGGCATATTTTTTTTAAATAACAAACATGTTATACTCGCCTGCTCTGTGCAGTGGTTTTGCACATAGTAGCCCCAATCCTCCTCTTCTTGGGCCCCTCACCGCTGCTCCTGGCCCCTCCCTTCTGCCAAGTGCCCCCATAGAAACAGCTTGCTATGGGGGCAACCAAGCAAGCTTGCTCCTGAGCCAATGCTCTGTGTGTCCTTTCACACACAAAGTGTGGCTCAGAACCCAGCCCACTCTCTCCTCATTGGCTCACTGGCTGTGATTGACAGTATTGGGAGCCGATGACTCAGCCAGCAAGGAGGAAGAGACTTGAGAGAGCCGCTGCTCTCATGCACATCCCTGGATCAAGATGAGCCTTTACAACCACTTTAAGGAGCCAGTCAGTTGGTCTGCAGTGCTTATGTGTTACCAGTGGGATACAGACAGGTGGAGAGAGCTGAGTGACAGAGATGCGCTCATCAGCATTCTGCTTTTCTTTCCAATTTCCATTCTTAGACTAGGGGACTAGAGAAAAATCTGCTGTGATGTGTGGCAAGGCTGTGTAAGGCTGTATAACTCTTGTAAGTCCAGATATGTTAATAATTTGGTAGGTAAAATGGGCTCTTTATATTTATTGTACCCATGTGTTTAGCTGTTTCTGGAGATAAAGTTGTTCTAAAGTCCAAAGGTTTTTTACCCTAATGCAATATCTTAATTTTCCATTGCTGTGCCCGTCTGCAGCCCTGCTCTCTCCTCTCTTCCTCTTCTTACAAGACACACATGCAGCAGCAGGAGCCATTGGTTCAATCTGATGTCAGTAAGTGAGTAGGGAGCTGGGGTAGTGGGTGAGCTATCTATAGACACACACAGCCTGGTTTGAGAGGGCACCCACACAGCTTGTAATGGGAGCACATGAAGGAGAGTAGTGGACAGTGTTGGTGGGGAACTCCAGGAGAGGAGGTAAGGGGCTGCTTTACACAATATCCTTGCACAGAAGGGAAAAAAAATAGAGCTTTTACATTTTCTCAGTAGTCTTTTTACTTGCATGCCTGATATAACACATGGCCTGTGCAAAGTAGTTTTTCATATCTATCCTTCCCATTCTTGCTGACAGTTTCAGCATGCAAAAGAGAGGAAGTTATGCAGGACAGACTTTAGGAAGTAATTGAAACTACACACCAGTAGTAGGCTATATACGCCTCTGCTAACTGGAAGTTGAAACACACAGTGTTCCTCTCAAAAGCCATTTTACAATTTCTTGGTGTACTGTTCTGAGCATGAGGAAGCCCGCATTGCATGACAGAATACAGTGTGGGTAAGGGGAATAGATATGGAGGCCTGATTGCGTTTGCCACCTCCCAGCTGGGTTGGAACAGTGTTTGTGAGACTAGTTGCTGTCAGGAGGACATCAATGTCGTGAGAGTTCTTTGACATGGCTTCCAATTGTCCCTCTTTTGGAGGCACTGCCCCTCATTCAGCATCAGTTGTTCCTCTTTTTGGTCTATTGTGTACATCTATATACAAAATGTACTATTTTATAACCAAAAGTGTTATGCTGTACTAACCGTTTTTATCCAGCCTCTTTACTACTGCATTTGTTATTTTGAGAAGTCAAAATAAAGGAAAAATGGCGATCTAAAAAGCACTTTTGTGGTTTAGCCAATCATTTTCTGAATATTAGATCTTTGTGGTCCTTGTAACTAGGGCTGTGGCATGGACAAGTCTTTTGCATACATACTATGTGCTAAAAGGTGTCCTTCTTTATCATGTTAGAAAGTTGGGAAGTATGGATACCCTTTGGATTTCCAACTTGTTTGTTGTCACAGGGATTTGCTGCCATCGGTTGAGTTCTACAGAAAGGAGGTGGCATGGCACATATGCTGGGCTTTATATGACATACTCCTGATTCTTGTACAAATGTTTTTCTTTATAAAGGTTTTTATCAACAATCATGGGCGTCCGGTCCATAGGGCAACGGGGGTCGTTTGCCCCCCCCCCCCCCCCTAGGATCGTAGGAGAAGACACTTGAAACAGTGAGAGCAGGACGGGCTTGTGCAAATCACATGGGATGTCTGTGCGATGCAAATTCAGCCATAAAAACTGTATGGCTGAAATGGAATTTGCACCATAACTGTGCAGGACCCTTTTTTTTGGAGTGGATGGGTGTTTACACCTATGCAATCCAATTCCTGCACCATTTCAAAGTTCTCACTGCAATCTGCAAACCGATATGGGGGTGTCATTAATTTTACATTGACACCCGTATCAGTTTGCAAAGGGCAGAGTGAACAGCCGACAAGCAACATGCAATGCAGGAATCGCATATATGTGAACTAGGACTCAAGTGGGTTTACACTGATGCAGTGCCGGTGTATACACAGATTTACGGCATTTATCTCCATTTTCACCAAAGTCCCACAGACTTCTATTAGATTACACATTTTTTTCAACATTTTCTGAAAGTGCACCAAATGTTCTCTATACTGAATCTTTGGTGTGCTTTCAAAAAACGCAGTAAAATGACACAAGCTAATAGAAGTAGGGATTAAATGCAGAAAAACTGCATATACACTGCGACAAACTCCAGTACACCAGTGTGAACCCAAAGGCTTCAGGATGCTGTGTAATATAAAGGCGCCCAGAGATGCAGGGTGCTGTGTAATGTAAAGGGGTCCAGAGATGCAGGGTGCTGTGTAATGTAAAGGGGTCCAGAGGTGCAGGGTGCTGTGTAATGTAAAGGGGCCCAGAGGTGCAGGGTGCTGTGTAATGTAAAGGGGTGCAGGGTGCTGTGTAATGTAAAGGGGTCCAGAGATGCAGGGTGCTGTGTAATGTAAAGGAGCCCAGAGGTGCAGGGTGCTGTGTAATGTACAGGGGTCCAGAGGTGCAGGGTGCTGTGTAATGTAAAGGAGTCCAGAGGTGCAGAGTGCTGTGTAATGTAAAGGGGTCCAGAGGTGCAGGGTGCTGTGTAATGTAAAGGGGTCCAGAGGTGCAGGGTGCTGTGTAATGTAAAGGGGTCCAGAGGTGCAGGGTGCTGTGTAATGTAAAGGGGCCCAGAGGTGCATGGTGCTGTGTAATGTAAAGGGGCCCAGAGGTGCAGGGTGCTGTGTAATGTAAAGGGGTCCAGAGATGCAGGGTGCTGTGTAATGTAAAGGAGCCCAGAGGTGCAGGGTGCTGTGTAATGTAAAGGGGTCCAGAGATGCAGGGTGCTGTGTAATGTAAAGGAGCCCAGAGGTGCAGGGTGCTGTGTAATGTAAAGGGGTCCAGAGGTGCAGGGTGCTGTGTAATGTAAAGGGGTCCAGAGGTGCAGGGTGCTGTGTAATGTAAAGGAGTCCAGAGGTGCAGGGTGCTGTGTAATGTAAAGGGGGCCAGAGGTGCAGGGTGCTGTGTAATGTAAAGGGGCGCAGAGGTGCAGGGTGCTGTGTAATGTAAAGGAGTCCAGAGGTGCAGGGTGCTGTGTAATGTAAAGGAGTCCAGAGGTGCAGGGTGCTGTGTAATGTAAAGGGGGCCAGAGGTGCAGGGTGCTGTGTAATGTAAAGGGGCGCAGAGGTGCAGGGTGCTGTGTAATGTAAAGGGGGCCAGAGGTGCAGGGTGCTGTTTAATGTAAAGGGGGCCAGAGGTGCAGGGTGCTGTGTAATGTAAAGGGGGCCAGAGGTGCAGGGTGCTGTGTAATGTAAAGGGGGCCAGAGGTGCAGCGTGCTGTGTAATGTAAAGGGGGCCAGAGGTGCAGGGTGCTGTGTAATGTAAAGGAGTCCAGAGAGGGGGTACACAGTAGTGACAAAGAGATATTAAAAGATGCAGGGGGCACAGTCGGGTGTTTTTACATTTTAACGTGGGGGGGGGGCACGTTTTTAACCCCCTGCTAGCGGTCAAAGAAAGGGTTAAATGCGACTGCGTATCACTGCTTCCGAAGCGCCCCCCCCTGAAAAAATTTCAGCGGACGCCCATGTCAACAATAATCATTTCAACAGTACAGCACATCAGATCCAAGATTACATAGGAGTTAGGCATAAGGTATCTCAAACAAAGAAAGAATAACAAAAGGAAAATAAACAGGGGATGGATGCCCGCTCCTAAAAATACAACCTCCTAATGACACGTACACACGATCGGTTTATCTGATGCAAACGGACCGATGGATTTTTTAATCAGATATCCGATGAAGCTGACTTTCATCAGTCTTGCTTACACACCATCAGTTAAAAATCCGTTTGTGTCAGAACGCAATGACGTAAAACACCACGACGTGCTGAGAAAAATTAAGTGCAATGCTTCTGAGCATGCAACGACTTGATTCTGAGAATGCGTGGATTTTTAACTGATGGACTTGCCCACAGACGATCGTTTTTTTCTATCGGTTTTTTTAACCATCAGATAATTTTAAAACAGGTTCTACGTTTTTTCACAGATGGGAAAAAAAACGATGGGGCCCACACACGATTGGTTCGTTCGATGAAAACGGTCCATCGGATAGTTTTCAGACGAACCGATCGTGTGTACGCAGCATTAGACTTGCTGCTTGGGGTAAGGATAAAGAATGCATACAGCGTCTGATCACAGCATCACTTCTGTGGAGATAATTATGGAGAAATACAAAATAACAGTGTTCAATGCTAAACCTATGACCGTATCATCCAGGCATAAGCCTGGAGGCCTGAAGAAGCGAAAGGATTGAAAAAAAAGTAAAGGGAAAGAACATAAAGAAAGAAAAGAAAGAAGAGAAAGGGAAAAGAGAAATAGGAGGGGGAGAAAAGAATAGCTAAGCAGAGAAATGGATAAATGTGGGAATAATAGGGTAAAAGGGAATCTGCGGGGTGGGGGTCAAGCAGGTACTAAATTAATAGGAGCATCGAATCTGTTAGGCCTTATGTGGGTGACCCAAGGGTGCCAAATCTTGAGGAATTTATCGTGAGTATCTGAAACTATAGCAGTCAGCTTTTCGTTAACCATGATGTCGTTCATACGATGTTTGACAGCCTCGAAGCTCAGTATGGGCTATGGCTAGTTTGGTTGCAGTAAACAGATGCAGCGCAAGCTAGCGTTCCGGACATAATAGTTCGGCAATTGGTAGCCTGTAACAGGGGTTATCTGCCATTTGGATCTGCTATCTGTCTACTGCAAGTGAAAGGCACCTTTTTACGAAAAGCGATCAGTACACCCCTCTGCTTAGTCGGGCCATTAGCTAGGTAAGTTTGGTGTGCTCATTTTTTTAATGAAGCTGTTCTTCAAGGTAGACTGTGTTTAAAAATGCATATACTGTAGAAGAGTTTACTTTTTCACAAATGATTGTGCTGAGGTTTTTCTGTTAGACTCACGTACGCAATAAAAAGGCTCAATTTTTTAAACGGCAACCCCCCAACAAATGGTTATATAAGGATCCTGGTACCATTTTTTTTAGAACTGGTAGATTAGCTCTCTAACTAGCCGCTCGATTGCTTTTACAAACAATGGGAGGGGAAGCTCTTCACACAGGGAGAGCTGAGAGACCAGCCGTCGCTACCGCCAGCTGATCGGAAAGCCGCACAAAGCCCTGATCGGCTCTTGGCTATGATAACCTGGAAGCGTTGACCTGACATCCCTTCTGGTTTACCAAAAAGTATTTGAAAAGCCAATCTTGGTGTTTTGAATGGCTATTGCTGTCCCAAGAATGGTTACAATCTTTGCGTTTACATTCTTTGTGACAGCAAAAAAAAAAGTGATCAAAAAGCAACTGTACATAAATGAATAATAAAAAATAAAAAAAACGTTCCTTCAAGCTCGCACGCAAAGGCAAATGCGCATGTTGGTCCCACACTCACGCAAACAGCAATCGTCCCACACATGTGAGGTATCACCATGAACGTCTCGATCATGGGAGGTAATTATAGTACTAGATCTCCTCTGTAAATCTGGTAACCTGTAAAGAGTTTTAAAATGTCGCGTATGAATAATAAAATGTACATCATTTGTCGTCAATGCTCGGGCATGCGCAATTTTAAAGCATGTTTGGTGTCTATTTACTCGGCGTTACATCATCTTTTATTTTTTTATACTAAAATTGGGTTATGTATTGTGTTTTTTCCCAAAAAAAGTTTGATAAACCCCTGCGCAAATACTGTGTGACAATTGCAAAACCCACAATTTATTCTCTATGGCCTCTGCTTACACACACACATATATATATATATATATATATATATATATATATATATATAATATATATATATATATATATATATCTATCTATCTATCTATCTATCTATCTATCTATCTATCTATATCTATCCGTATTTATCGGCGTATAACACACACACTTTTCCCCCCTGAAAATAGGGGGAAAATCTATAGCGTACATCGGAGGAGTAGGAGGGGGACAAGCGGTGCCAGAATCGTAGAGCCCTCATGTCCTGTTTACTCGGCTCTGATGTCACACACACACGTCCTGCCTCCACCATCGGCATTGGACCAGTGTTCTGTCAATCACAGGAGCTGGTCCAATGGCGATGGCGGAGGCGGGACTGTGTATGTGACTGAGAGCCGAGTATTATAAACAGAAGATTAAGGCTCAATGATTCTGGTGGTGCTCGTCCCCCTCCTGATTTTCTGCACTGCATGAGAGACGGTGAGGCTGCAGTTAGGCATCAGACTGCATTGGATGGGCGCATATCAGGCTGCAGATGGGCAGAGAGGTTGCATTTAGGCTGCAGATGGGCATCAGGCTGCATTGGATGGGCGCATATCAGGCTGCAGATGGGCACAGAGGCTGCATTGAGGCTGCAGATGGGCATCAGGCTGCATTGCATGGGTGCAGATCAGGCTGCAGATGGGCACAGAGGCTGCATTGAGGCTGCAGATGGGCATCAGGCTGCATTGCATGGGTGCAGATTAGGCTGCAGATGAGCACAGCGGCTGCATTGAGGCTGCAGATGGGCACTAATCAGGCTGCATTGATTGAAACAAAATAATGGTCAGTTCCAAAGTGTTTTTTTCCTGAAACTTCCCTCTTAAATTGGGGTGCGTGTTAAATGCTTAACAAACGCTCCTATAGTGTTAGTCTCATGTTAATGAACTTTAGTATGGACATTTTACAAGCATTAATGATGAGTTACAAATGCTCCCCAAATGCCCTATAGGCCGTTTTGAAGCATTTGATGAGCATTAAGGTGTGTTAAAACTGCTGCACAAATGCCTATTCCACTACAGTAAATTTACCAGGGCTCAAGTCCCTCCACTTTTTAAAGCAGGAACGCCATTCCCTTTGCAGGACTCGAGCCGCCCAGCCTTCGCTAAGCGCCGATGCCGCAATGTCTCCTCTCCTGGGAGCTTTTGTCATTGTTTCCAGGAGACATTGCGGAGGCCTGCCGCGAGTTATCGCGGGATTTAGAAAGCACTTAAAGTGCTTTCTAAATCCCTCGATAACTCACGACAGGCCTCCGCAATGACTCCTGAGAACAATGACAAAAGCTCCCAGGAGACATTGTGGCATCGAGGAGGTAAGTCCAAGGTGCAAGTCATCGAGGAGGTAAGTCCAAGGTGCACCTGGAAATATCCCTTGTTCTATCATATGCCGGATGCTGTTGAGAAAACACCAGTAGCCTGTACTGGAAGAGTTACTACTTACTACTAAGTCTGCATACATTTTTAATTACCCAGCCAACTATCTTGAGTCTGTGGTTGATAGTGTGGATCTGATATAGCTAGATTACTTCCTAGGTGAAAGTAGGCAAAGGCTCTTTTGGACTCCCCAAGACTGATGCCGCGTATACACAACCGTTTTTCGGGTTGTAAAAAGTGACGTTTTTAATGGTCTAGAAAAAACAACGTTTTTTTCAACCCGATCATTAAGACGGCCTTGCCTACACACGATCGTGAAAAAAAAAATGCTCTGGCAAAGCATGTACAACGGCACTATAAAGGGGAAGTTCCATTCGGATGGTGCCTTGGAATATGTACAGCCACCCTAACCTTAACATGAGACTTCTGCAGCATGCTGTGCATATTCCAAGGACTTCGTTTTGGGGAGTCCAAAAGAGCTTATGCCCAGGGAGGGGTGTCTGTAAAATGCAGGGGGGAGGGTGTCTGTGTAACATGCAGGGGGGAGGGTGTCTGTGTAATATGCAGGGGGGAGGGTGTCTGTGTAATATGCAGGGGGGGAGGGTGTCTGTGTAACATGCAGGGGGGGAGGGTGTCTGTGTAACATGCAGGGGGGGAGGGTGTCTGTGTAACATGCAGGGGGGGAGGGTGTCTGTGTAACATGCAGGGGGGGGAGGGTGTCTGTGTAACATGCAGGGGGGGGGAGGGTGTCTGTGTAACATGCAGGGGGGGAGGGTGTCTGTGTAACATGCAGGGGGGGAGGGTGTCTGTGTAACATGCAGGGGGGGAGGGTGTCTGTGTAACATGCAGGGGGGGAGGGTGTCTGTGTAACATGCAGGGGGGAGGGTGTCTGTGTAACATGCAGGGGGGGAGGGTGTCTGTGTAACATGCAGGGGGGGAGGGTGTCTGTGTAACATGCAGGGGGGAGGGTGTCTGTGTAACATGCAGGGGGGGAGGGTGTCTGTGTAACATGCAGGGGGGGATGGTGTCTGTGTAACATGCAGGGGGGAGGGTGTCTGTGTAACATGCAGGGGGGAGGTGTCTGTGTAACATGCAGGGGGAGGTGTCTTTTTTTTCTATTGAAAAGCCTATGGCGTGCAAAACACACCCAAAAAACTCCACCCCGTGCATAAAAAATGTGCACACATATAAAGAGGTGCGACAAAAAGGTGCAGACGGGTGCAAACGTCAATCGGTCCTCCATAAAGAAGGACCCAACCCTGATCCCCCGGTACTGTGGTCCTAGCAGCCGAAGCCGACACAGACCCAACTTCCTTGGAGGGTCTGCCAAAACAAAACCCTCCCAGTACTAGGTGGGGCTCCCCCCAAAGGGAGACCCCATGAGAGCAGGTGAACTAAACCAGAAGGCCATGTACACCCACTCCCAAGACATTCAGGGCTGGCCCGAGGATCGGCACCCTACTAATCACACACAAGTGTACATAAAGTGCACCAAACAAAAAAAATACATAAATGTGACAAACACAGGGGAAAATAAAAAAGAAAGTGGGGGAGAAAGAGAGATGAGGGAGAGTTAAAAGGTGACCATTGTGAAATACAATGGCTGGCCCTCTGGCCAGGAATCAAAAATTACTCTGGTCCTGACCAAAAGGCCTGGCCCTAGAGGCAGGTGTAAAAAAGGTCATATGGTGATGTGACTAAGGTGTCAAAAAGTTGTGAAATATGTGTAGTATGTGCAGTATTATGGTTCATTTCATTTGGATTTTTATCAGACTGTTTATGTAGCTTTGATGTATGTTTTTTTACTTGTTCTTCAATAAACTTTTTTCTGGATAAAAAAAAAAAAAAAAAAGTGCCAAAAAGCAAAAGTGCGATAAAAACACTAGTGCAATTACGGCACCCCTAGACTGCCACTACAGTTATTTAACCACTTGCTTACTGGGCACATATACCCCCTTCCTGCCCAGGCGAAATTTCAGCACTGCGTCGCTTTAAATTAAAATTGCGCGGTCGTGCGACGTGCCTTACAAACAAAATTGACGTCCTTTTTTTCCCCACAAATAGAGCTTTCTTTTGGTGGTATTTGATCACCTCTGCGTTTTTTTTTTTTTTTTTTGCGCTATAAACAAAAAAGAGCGACAATTTTGAAAAAAAAACACAGAATATTTTTTAATTTTTGCTATAATAAAAATCCAATTTTTTTAAAAAAAAAATATTTTTTTTCTCAGTTTAGGCCGATATGTATTCTACATATTTTTGGTAAAAAAAACAATCGCAATAAGCGTATAGTAATTGGTTTGCGCAAAGATTATAGTGGCTAGGAAATAAGGGATAGAATTCTGACAATTTTTTTTTTTTTTTACTAGTAATACAGTGATCTGCGAATTTTGTCAGGACTGCGATATTGCAACGGACACATCGAACACTTTTGACACATTTTTGGGACCATTCACATTTATACAGCGATCAGTGCTATAAAAACGCACTAATTACTGTATAAATGTGACTGGCAGTAAAGGGGTTAACACTAGGGGGTGAGGAAGGGGTTAAATGTGAGTCCTGGGTGTGTTCTAACTGTGTGGGGGGAGGGGGGTGACTGGGGGAGGTGACCAATGCTGTCTCCCTATGTACAAGAGAAACAGCATCTGTCACCTCTCCCTGACAGAACATGGAGCTCTGTGTTTACACACAGAGCTTCACGTCCCTGCTCTAAAACTGCCGATCAGTGGGTACCTGGCGGACATCGCGACCGCCAGGCACGTGCATCGGCATCTCGGGGACGCGCAGCTTGGAAATTTAGATCCTCAAAGCTGCCGTCAATTGAGCATATGCGGGGCCTCAAGTTGTTAAGTTTATTTCAAAAAGAAAATATACAAAAAACAAATTCTTCAACAGGGTACATTCCACTCTGTACTGCGACGCACTACATAACAATACAGTTCCAAGCAGTGGCGGCTGGTGAAGTTTTAGCATGGGGGGGGCGCAAGACCCCGCCCCTCCACGATTGACCCCTCCCACTTATTGTAAACCACACCACTTATATAATCCACCTACTTTGTCCGCTGTATTGCACCCATAGTTTCAGAAAATGCAATGTAAATAGCACATATCTGCATTGCGCACAATGTAAATAGCACATATCTGCATTGCGCACAATGTAAATAGCACATATCTGCATTGCGCACAATGTAAATAGCACATATCTGCATTCTGCAACCTGTAAATAGCACATATCTGCATTCTGCAACCTGTAAATAGCACATATCTGCATTCTGCACCATGTAAATAGCACATATCAGCATTCTGCAACCTGTAAATAGCACATATCTGCATTTTGCAACCTGTAAATAGCACATATCTGCATTCTGCAACCTGTAAATAGCACATATCTGCATTCTGCAACCCCCCCAATCAGGTCAGCTACAGTGCTACACTATACACATGGCAGGGGGGTGATGGACACAGCAATCAACCCCCCCCCCCCCCCCCAGACTAGCACAGGGTGGCAGGGCAGACAGACACACTCCTCCAGGCTCCAGCCTCTTATTTTTACAAGTACAACACTACTACAAGTCCCAGCATTAAAAAACAAGGCATGACCACTCATCCTCCTTGTAGTTCTCCATTGTTTTCTGAGGCTCAGGTGCATGCTATTCACCATCGTTGTCCAGTTTTTCTCACTGCCGGTACTTGTAGTCCCATAGATGGTGGATTGTATGCACCTGAGCCCCAGGAGAAGATGGAGAACTACAACTCCCAGCATGTTATAATATAAGGCTCCTAGGTGGATGGGTGTCCAATGCAACCAAGCACACATGTATGCAGCTCAATGCAAATAAGCATATATCTATTACATGATCAGATTAGGTGACTCACCCTAATGAAGGGGAATCTCCAGAGGACTTATATTGCATCTGTCATTTTACAAGGCCATGTGTGGATCAACATACCAGATAGACAATTTCGCAAACAAGTAGGCAGATTCCCAAAAGATTGGTATACAGTGACCCCAGACAGTATGCTATCAAAATATATAGGATTAATTGTACGTAAAACAGATTGCAAAAAGGCAAAACCAGTCCATTTAAAACCTCCAAACACCACAAAAACCAATGTTGTTATTATGTAATTTAAAATTTAACACATACAGAGCCCAAAGCACAAACTCCTATGAGCGGGTGGGGGAAGGATCAGATAACACCACATAAATACCCTTTTCCCTTCAGATTGATACTCCTTTAAGTGGGTGATCCACTGCCCATGTGTGGTGTTATCTGATCCTGCCCCCCCCCCCCCCGGGGATTGCTAGGTGCATGCAATCCACACCGATCCACCTTGGAGCCTGGTATTGTATGTATAACCTGCTGGGACTTGTAGTTCTCCATCTTCTCCTGGGGCTCATGGAGAATGGAGAACTTCAAGTCCTGGCAGGTTATACATACAATAAGGCTCTGAGGTGGATGGGTGTGGATTGCATGCACCTATCAATCCCCGGGGGGGGGGGGGGGGGGGTGGCAGGATCAGATAACAGTGTTATCTGATCCTGCCACCCCCCCCCCCCCGGGGATTGATAGGTGCATGCAATCCACACCCATCCACCTCGGTGCCTGTTATTGTATTTAGACTGCTGGGACTTGTAGTTCTTCATCTTCTCCTGGGGCTCATGGAGAAAATGCAGATTGGAGAACTACAAGTCCCAGCAGTCTAACTACAATAACAGGCCCCGAGGTGGATGGTTGTGGATTGCATGCACCTATCAATCCCGGGGGGGGTGGCAAAACCAGATAATACCACACATGGGCAGTGGATCGCCCACTCAAAGGAGTATCAATCTGAAGGGAAAAGGGTATTTATGTGGTGTTATATTCGCCCCCAAAGTCATCAGCGGTGCACTGCCTGATCCCAACCCATCCACCTCGGAGCCTGTTATTGTATTTAGACTGCTGGGACTTGTAGTTCTCCATCTTCTCCTGGGGCTCATGGAGAAAATGGAGATTGGAGAACTACAAGTCCCAGCAGTCTAACTACAATAACAGGCCCCCGAGGTGGATGGGTGTGGATTGCATGCCCCTATCAATCCCCGGGGGGGGGGGGGGCAGGATCAGCTAACAATGTTATCTGATCCTGCCCCCCCCTCCGAATTGATAGGTGCATGCAATCACACCTATCCACCTCAGAGCCTTATTGTATGTATAACCTGCTGGGACTTGTAGTTCTCCAATCTCCATCTTCTCCGTGGAGAAGATCCTCAGGAGAAGATGGAGAACTACAAGTCCCAGCAGTCTAAATACAATACCAGGCTCCAAGGTGGGGATCAGGCAGTGCACCGCTGTCGACCTAATGGGGTGATCAATCAAATCAAATCCATTCAATTCTGTGGCTTGGCTGGCTTACCGCTCGGGCAGTGTGAACTTCAGAGAACGTGCCGCGTGACGTCACTTCCGATTTTCGAATGGCCCGGAAGTCACAGTAGTAATGCTCCCGGTGCCCATAGAGAGGCACAGGAAGCATATCAGCGCTTTTCAATGCGCCCAAAGGCAAGATAAAAGCCCACAAATGAAGCGCCATGTCTAGATTGCAGTGAGGCCGCGCTGGCAATGGTGGCCGGCGCTCAATCAATTAAAGAATTATTTTATTTTTTTAAGTTTCTTTTTTTAAATTTTATATATATATATATATATATATATATATATATATATATATATATTTTCCTCCTACAGGAGGGGGGAGCAGCGCCCGGGCGCCCCTATGGGCGGGCCGCCACTGGTTCCAAGCAAACAAATATATTACATTCATTCATTCTGCGGTATGATGCCCGATGTGTTGCGCAGAGTAATATAACCCCAAGACATCACATCATGCAAGACGCAGCATTACCCTGAAAGCAGTAATTCAACTACGTGTCCTAAAATTTTAAGTTATTATACTGTCAAAATAGCATTCAACTGGGCAACGGTGTGATGGGGGGAGGAGGTGGGGTAGGGAAGAAAGAGTTCACAGGCACCGAGCTTTATTGAACTGCCAGTGGATACAAATAGGTTTTTTTTTTTTTTTTGAAAAGCCTGTGGCGTGCAAAACACAACCCAAAAACTCCACCCGGTGCAGGAAAAATGTGCACACACATAAAGAGGTGCAACAAAAAACTGTGACGGGTGCATCGTCAATAGGCCCTCCGAAAAGGGCCCAACCCTGATCCCCCGGGGCGTTAGGCTCCAGACAGGGACTGAGGTGTCTGTGGTTCATGTAGCCGAAGCCGCATGAACCCAAAAAGGCCCATGCAGCCGAAGCCGACACGGACCCAACATCCTTGGAGGGACTGCCGAGACAGAACCCTCCTCGGTGAGGCTCCCCCGAAGGGAGACCCCATAAGAGCAGGTGAACTAAGCCAGAAGGCCATGTCCACCCACTCCCAAGACTTTCAGGGCAGGCCCGAGGACCAGCACCCTACTCATCACACATAAAGTGCAGTGCACCAAACATAAAAAGAAGTAACGTGACACACAGGGAAAAATAAATAGAAAGTGGGGAAGAAGGAAGTGGGAGAGGTGAGTGAAAGTGACCAATGTGCAATACATTGGCCGGCCCTCCGGCCAGGAAACAAAAATTCCTCTGGTCCTAGCCAAAAGGCCCGGCCCTAGAGGCAGGTGTGAAAAGTGTGTTGTGGAGGTTAGTGACCAAAAAGGTGCCACACGTTGAGTGCCCCTCACACACTCAGTGCAATGTATGGCACCCCTGGACTGCCACTCCAGGGGCACTATCTCCAAAGGCTTTTCAATGGACCCTGGTCCACGGCCCGGACTGCCACGGTCCCGTCCCCCAACTCCACCAGGAAGGATCGGGAGCTACTAGAGGCCCAGTGCATAGCCTCGTTCGCTCCTTTCCTAATAACACTCGAGAGGTACTAGGGGACACAGGCGTTCCCTCTCGAACAACTGGCAGAATCAGGTTAGGAGCCACGACAAGTCCAGGCCAGAAGACCAGGGCCCCGGCCCTCCGCTTCGATCTCGTGCCTCTCCACTCACCAGGAGCACCCTTCCAGATGGCTCAGACTCGACACAGCCGGCCCCCAGTTTTCTGTCGGGCAGCACGGCATGGCCCCTACCGAAACCATCCTTCCGGGTACAATGACGCTATTGGATGCACCTATTTGGAGGCCAGACTAGAACCCGGCAAAAAGACCAGACCAGGCACAGCCACCCATCCTCACCAGAAGCACCCTTCCAGGTGGCTCAGACGCAACCATTGGCCGGCCCCCAGTATCTGTCGGGCAGCACGGCGTAGTCCCTGCTGAAACCACCCTTCCAGGTGCAATGACGCTATTGGATTGCATCCACCCTCCACAAATAGGAGGTGCTTCAGCGCTCCTCTAGCAACTGACGAGAACGGATACCACACCTGATCTTAGCCAAAAGGCCGAGCAGTGGCAGGGAACACACCTCGATCAGCCCAGCCAGAGTGCAATGGCCGAGCCTCGCCCTGGGAGAACCACCTTCATGATCATGGTGTCTCCCCTGCCAGGTAAGTATTTTTTTATTTTATTTGAAAAGCCTATAAAGCAATCAAATATAACAAACGCTCCTCTAGACAACTTCTAGGGGACATATTCACTGTACAATATGCTCTATTATTTAGACCCAATGAAGCAATCACTCAGCTTGTGTTTCTTTCCTCCTTGCCTTTATAATAAAAGCAGAGAACGGTCATCAACAACTAACAGCAGCTACTATTAGAAGCAGCACTGTAAGCCCACTTTGCGCTCAGAAAGAAACACTAACACTCTTCATCGTGATTGGTGAGTTTGTACACTTTAGAGCACATTTCAACAGTCAAAAACTATAGAAATGATCCCTGAAAGTATAGTCTTAACCAGATACTGTGTTGTTTAAAGGGCACATGTTACGAGCACCCATTACAAGTTGTAGTGACCTTTAACATGCACAACAAAAATATTTACAAATCACTCAATAAAACTTACCAATACCATTCCCAAACACTAAGCTGTTTTCTGAAATGTGTTATGTGTGTTCCTAATTACATAACATGTGTCTTTCTGTGTATTTACTTATACTCTGATTTCAATTATCTAGCTTACAAGTCCTTCAGTCACAACATTTGCATATCTGGCAACCCTTAACCAATTGAACTTAATCCCGCCTCCTGTAGCGCTTACTAACTTTTTTTGTTACAAGTCAGGAGAACCTTAACTGTTTAACAACCAGATACACTGTACTTTACTAACAAAACAGTTTACCTTTGTTGCTGATAATTGCTAGATTTAAAAAATTCTTTAATTACCTAATCTACCATTTACATGACTAGCTGGTTAACTCTCTCTCTCTCTCTATATTATATATATATATATATATATATATATATATATATATATATATATATATATATATATATATATATATATATATATACACACACACACACACACACACACTATAAAATAACTGAAAAATAGAATAACAGGTCCTGTTCAAACAAGTTTTTTTAATCAATTTCTAAATCGTTTAGATAAAACTAAAACAAATGAAGTAACTGCAATATAAAAAAAAAAAATATTAAAAAAAAAATATTAAAACATTACAAAATGAAGGTTTAAAGACTTATGAGCTGTATAAGAAAATATGTTAAACTATTGACTAGATATAAAAGTATGTACATTGCCATAAACAATGAAACAAAGGAGAATTAAAATCACCATGTAATATGGTAATTTTCAGTGATTAAAAACCAAATTACGAGCCCAAGTGAACAAAAAAAAGTGCAATGGTAGTAAATAGGGAGTAACCAAACCTCTTTAATTTTTTATTTTTTTTTGAAAAGCCCATGGTGTGCAAAACACAACCCAAAAACTCCACCCGGTGCAAAAAAAATGTGCACACACAGAGTGTAATCACAAAAACGTGCAACGGGTGCTGCGTCAAACGGCCCTCCTCACGAAGGGCCTGACCCTGATCCCCGCGGAATTAGGCTCCAGACGGGGACTAGAGTAATCTTTTTTTTTTTTTTGAAAAGCCTATGGCGTGTGAAACACACTCAAAAAACTCCACCCGGTGCAGAAAAAATGTGCACACACATAAAGAGTGTTCACAAAAACGTGCAGACGGGTGCAACGTCAAGTGGTCCTCCTGTGCAGAAGGGACCCAAACCCTGATCCCCCGGGGCGTTAGGCTCCAGACGGGGACTGAGGTACTGTGGTCCGAGCAACCAAAGCCGACACGGACCCAACTTCCTTGGAGGGACTGCCGAAACAGAACTCTCCAAGTACTAGGTGGGACTCCCCCGAAGGGAGACCCCATGAGAGCAGGTGAACTAAGCCAAAAGGCCATGTCCACCCACTCCCTAGACGTTCAGGGCTGGCCCGAGGACCGGCACCCTAATAATCACACTGTGTACAAAACGTGCACAAACAAAAAAAGACAAAAATGTGACAAACATAGGCAATAAATTAAATAAAGTGGGGGAAAGGGATAGCGGAGAGTGAAAGAAGTGGTCATTGTGTTTAACAATGACCAGGCCCTCCGGCCAGGAATAAAAAATTCCTCCGGTCCTGGCCAAAAAGCCCCAGCCCAGGAGGCAGGTGCTAAAAAAAAAAAGCGTGTAGCTGGTGCAGTGACCGTGGTGTCTTTAAATCAAAGTGACCCGAACTCACAGTGATTCTCAGACACCCCTGGACTGCATCTCCAGGGGCACATGCACCATAGGCTTTTCTGTTCCAAATCCAACCCCCCGACCGGCCAGTGCAGCCCTCCACCCCTGCCAGATAGAGAGCCCTTTAAGGTTTTCTTGGGGGAAAGCTGCCCCCACTTAGCAGCCTCCACCAATACTAACCCTTCCAGACTCCCTGTCAACCCAGCAGGATTTGCATGGCCCTACCCAGTCTCATCCCAGGGCAGTTCCAGCTCCTCCTACCAGATCTCTGACAGAGATAGCACTTACACCAGCCAGCCAGAAGGCCGGACTAGAACCCGGCAAAAAGACCAGACCAGGCACAGCCACCCATCCCTACCAGAAGCACCCTTCCAGGTGGTTTAGACGCAACCATTGGCCGGCCCCCAGTATCTGTCGGGCAGCATGGCGTAGTCCCTGCTGAAACCACCCTTCCAGGTGCAATGACGTTATTGGATTGCATCCACCCTCCACATATAGGAGGTGCTTCAGCGCTCCTCTAACAACTTATGAGAACAGATACCACACCCGATCTTAGCCAAAAGGCCGAGCAGTGGCAGGGAAGACACCTCGATCAGCACAGCCGGAGTGCAATGGCCGAGCCTCTCCCTGGGAGAACCACCTTCATGATCATGGTGTCTCCCCTGCCAGGACTAGAGTAATCTGTGGTCCATGCAGCCGACACGGACCCAACTTCCTTGGAGGGTTTGCCAAAACAGAACCCTCCCAGATGGGGGTCCCACATGCTTGGCCAATCACAGCGCGCAAAAAAACGAAAAGCCATAATTGGCTAAAGCCTGCGTGGCAAATTGTTTATTTTTTTTTTGAAAAGCCTATGGGGTGTGAACACACCCAAAAAACTCCACCCGGTGCAGAAAAAATGTGCACACACAAAGAGTGTTCACAAAAACGTGCAGATGGGTGCAACGTCAAGTGGTCCTCCTGTGCAGAAGGGACCCAAACCCTGATCCCCCATGGCGTTAGGCTCCAGACGGGGACTGAGGTCCGAGCAACCGAAGCCGACACGGACCCAATTTCCTTGGAGGGACTGCCGAAACAGAACCCTCCAAGTACTAGGTGGGACTCCCCTGAAGGAAGTCCCCATGAGAGCGGGCGAACTAAGCCAGAAGGCCATGTCCACCCACTCCCAAGACGTTCAGGGCTGGCCCGAGGACCGGCACCCTACTAATCACACAGTGAACAAAACGTGCACAAACAAAAAAAGACAAAAACGTGACAAACATAGGCAATAATTTAAATAAAGTGGGGGAAAGGGATAGTGGAGAGGAGAGTGAAAGAAGTGGTCATTGTGTTCAACAATGACCAGGCCCTCCGGCCAGGAATAAAAAATTCCTCCGGTCCTGGCCAAAAGGCCCGGCCCAGGAGGCAGGTGCTAAAAAAAAAGCGTGTAGCTGGTGCAGTGACCATAGTGTCTTTAAATCAAAGTGACCCTCACTCACAGTGATTCTCAGACACCCCTGGACTGCCACTCCAGGGGCACATGCACCATAGGCTTTTCCGTGGCCAATTATGGCTCAGGGCTTTAGCACATGCCCCACACTTGAAAAGCCTATGGCTATATAGCACATGCCCCACACGTTTTTGTCTGCCCCCTCCGGATCGCTCTCAGCCAATGCGCGTGCCCCCCCCCCCCCGCCCTGTCACTTCCTCCTCCTGTGTAAACACAGGAAGGAGGAAGCGATGTGATCTCTCCCTCTGCGTTTTTTTTCAACCACCGCTGAGGAGAGATCACAACACAAGTAAGTCTGCACTAACACCACACACACTACATATAGGCACATTTAACCCCCCCCCCCCGCGATCGCCCACCCCCCCTCCCCCTGTCACAGTGTCACTGAATGCAGTAATCATACATGTATGATTACTGTATTTGGTGTCAGTGTGACAGTCAGTTAGTGTTAGGTCCTGGGTAGCCCCCATACCCCCCCCCTGATAAAGTTTTAACCCCTTGATCACCGCCCTAGTTAACCCTTTCACTCCCTATTGCCAGCATCACTAAGCGATCATTTTTCTGATCGCTGTATTAGTGTCGCTGTTCCCGCTAGGTAGCTAATTTTTTTTTTATTGCGATTTTTTTTTACTAAAGACATGTGCTAAATAAATTTTGGCCTAAATGTTTGACTAAAATTTAGTTTGATTTTTCTTATAACAAAAAGTAAAAAAATATTGATTTTTTTTCAAAAATGTCGCTCTATTTTTGTATATATAGCGCAAAAAATAAAAATCGCAGAGGCGATCAAATACCACTAAAAGAAAGCTCTATTTGTGGGAAGAAAAGGACGTGAATTTTGTTTGGGAGCCACGTCGCACGACCGCGCAATTGTCTGTTAAAGCGACGCAGTGCCGAATGGCAAAAACCCCTTAGGTAATTTGGCAGCATATTGGTCCGGTCCTTAAGTGGTTAATGAAAGCAGTCAGAGAGATGGTCTTTTTAGATAGCTAGATAGAGCAGGCAGGCTAGTCAGTTTAGCTCCAATTACAGTGTGTAGAGTATATATATATATATATATATATACACACACATACATCCCTAGGAGTTGTACATATATTTATACACTGTATAGCTTAGCTAGATCAGCTATTCCTATTTGTCAGGCAGGAGATTGTGCTAAAGAGGGGTAGAGAAAGGAAGCGCCACCTAAGTGCAGTATTAAAGAGGTTCTTTTAATGACAAAGAAGGCTCATCTGTAACATCCTGTAGTCCTCGTCCTGGATCCATGGGCTGCTTAGAAGTAAAGATAGCAGAATGTGTTGAGTCTTTAGGCTTGTCCTGTGGCCATCAGGATGAGGCCTGTTCCAGCCTCACGGGTCACGTGGTTACTTCTGAGGAACACTTCCAGGAGGAGGGTCAGACAGGGAGGACAAAGCCCAATCAGCCCATTCTTTCCTTACCTTCTTGTAAGTGTGTTTTGTACAATGTGTCATTAAAAGAACCTCTTTAATACTGCACATAGGTGGCGCTTCCTTTCTCTACCCCTCTTTTGTTTACCACAGAGTCAGCTCTCTGAGGACAGCAGCCGCCATTGAACAACCAAATCACCTGCATTTTTTTAACCATTGAACTGCCTGTTACTATTACTTCTAATGGACTAATCACCATACCCCTACCACACATGTAGTTTGTATCTGACAGTTACCTTTCCTATAGGAGATTGTGCTAGCTGCAGTGTTCTAACGTGTTGTATTGCCTGTGTGCTGTTTAGTTTACACCTAAACGTACTCGGTGTTACTGCACTTGTCCTGTTTATTTGCAACTAAACGCATTAGCTGTTACTGCATGTTGCTGTTTAATAGCAACTAAATGCAGTTGGTGTAACTGCACGTTTGCTGTTTGATAGCACCTAAACGCATTAGCTGTCACATGTCACTGTCGTCAGCGCCCCCTGCTTCTCATTTTTAATGTGCCATGTCATTTTGCTTAGGGCTCCAGGGAGGTCAGGATTGGCACTGGGTCTTGTAATGACCTGGGGGGAGTGGTGGCAGGGAAACTCATGATATTTTTTTCAATGATGTGTATCCATATTGCAGGGACCAAACATTACATTAAAGCCACAAGCAGTATTAAATTACTTTTTTCTTATAGTAATCTCATGTTGTGCAGGGACATTTATAAACACGTGCCACTACTATAGACACCCAGCAGGTACGATATTTAAAGGAATTTTTCATTTTTTTTTTTCACTTTAAGCATCATTAAAAATCGCTGCTCCAGAAAAAACGACCGTTTTTAAAACTTTTTATTACATTGATACATGTTCCCTGGGGCGAGACCCGGGTTCTGAAAGACGTTTTCCAACATTAAATTGAATATTGGTCTTTAAAATGATCATTTTTTTATTCGAACGCTCGAATCCCATAGACTTCAATGGGGTTCTAAATGTTCGCACGAACCCGCGGTCTGTTCGAAAGTTCTGGTGCGAACCGAACGCGGATATGTTCGGCTCATCCATAGTCAGTTGTTCAGGAGAGATGGTTAGCATAGCACCACCTACTGGCAACTGATAAGAACAGATACTACACTTGATCTTAGCCAAAAGGCTTAAAAGTGATCCAATGTAACAATCAATCTTCTAGTCAACTTCTAGGGGACATATTCACTGTACAATATGCTCTACGAATAAAACAATCACTCAGCTTGTGTTTCTTTCCTCCTTGCCTTTATAATAAAAGCAGAGAACGGTCATCAACAACTAACAGCAGCTACTATTAGAAGCAGCACTGAAAGCCCACTTCGCGCTCAGAAAAAAACACTAACACTCTTCATCGTGATTGGTGAGTTTGTACACTTTAGAGCACATTTCGACAGTCAAAAACTATAGAAATGATCCCTGAAAGTATAGTCTTAACCAGATACTGTAGTGTTTAAAGGGCACATGTTACGAGCACCCATTACAAGTTGTAGTGACCTTTAACATACACAAAATAAAAATAGAGATCACTCAAAGTTACCAATATCCTTCCCAGATGCTAAACTATTTTCTGAAATGTGTTATGCATGTTCCAAATTGCATACCATGTGTCTTTCTATGCAATTTATCTAGCTTACAAATCCTTCAGTCACAACATTTGCATTTCCAATCAAAGTTTATCCCGCCTCGTGTAGCTCTTACTAGTGTTGTGAGATACTGTAAAACATGACTGTGTATTGCAGAGAAGTAATGAATATGGTTTTGTTTTTTATTCTCCCTGACATATGCTTTTTTTTTTTTTTTTTTTAAATATTGCATTTTGATAACTGTAGGTGATTACCAAATACAACTATAGTATTCATTTTTCTTTTCTTTAACTCGCTGCCAGGCCCTGTGCTCCATTTCTTACAGTCAGGTGGTCAGACCATTTTTGCAATTTTTCCTGTTTTATTTTTCACTTATAGCTTTCAGAATTTGTAAAAGACCCCCCCCCCCCCCCCCAAACCATATATTTTCTGAAACCATATGACCTTTAAAAAAATAGAAGGTGCTACTGATTTTTAAGACCCCACTGTATTTTTGCAAATGTTTATCGAACGAATATATATAGATTGGCAAAAAATACACTAAAACTATATTAGCTATATTAGCAAAATTCCTACTAAATCTAAAAGCTTAACCTGTATGGAGTTAATAAATAACAAAATGGTTTACATTTTTACATTTTGCCCTTTTGCAAAATGGTGAAAAATCGAACGTACGCAAAAATGTAAATATCTAAATTTCTCAAAAAATCTGAAGGTTTTAATTTTTCCCTTACAGCATTAGTGAAAGACCCCCAAAACCATATATTTTCTGAAAGCACATGATAGGTAGAATAAAAAGAAGGTGCTACTCATTTTTTAAACTCTGTCGTATTTGCGCAAATGTTTATCGGACCAATATATTTGCAAAAAATACACTAAAACCATTATATATATATATATATATCACAGCAAATTTTACAAAATTCCTACTAAATATAAACACTTAAGTTGTATTGAGTGAATAAATAACAAATATTTGTAACTTTTAAATTGTGCCTTTTTGCAAAATGGTGAAAATTGAACAGATAAAAAAGTGTAAATATCCAAATTTTTCCCCTTACAGCTTTCAGAATTTGTGAAAGACCCCCAAAACCATATATTTTCTGAAAGCATATGACCTCTAGAAGGAAAAGAAGGTGCTACTGATTTTTTACGGTATTTGCACAAATGTTTATCGAACTAATATATTGGCAAAAAATATACTAAAACCATTATTAGCAGATAAAAACACAGCTAATTTTAACCAATTTACAGCCAAATCCCTACTAAATATAAAAGCTTAACCTGTATGGAGTTAATAAATAACAAAAAGTCAAAATGTTGACATTGCGCCCTTGTGCAAAATGGTGAAAATAAAAAACGTACGCAAAAATGTAAAAAAAAATAATATGTAAATGGAAAATTTATTATCAGTACTTACCGTATTTTCCTTTCCTGATGGACTCCATGGCAGCCTACGTGTGGGTTTACCCCGCCTCCTCTCCAATGCTATAGGACCCCATACCCTATAAGTTTGAGCTCACCGGTAGAGACTGTGTTCCGTAACTAGCCTACTCTAGACCGATGGGGGGGGGAGGGGGGACTCTGGTTGCCCTGGAGTCCATCAGGAAAGGAAAATTACAGTAAGTACTGATAATACATTTTCCGTTTTCCTGACAGACTCCATGGCAGCCTACGTGTGGGAAATAACTAGCCAATCCACACGGGTGGGTATGATGAACAGAAATACATTTGATTTGACCTGTCAACCAACAAGTTTTACAAACAAAAGACCATAGAAGGTAACGGAGCAGGCTCACTACAGAAAGTGACAAAAAGGTAAATGGAGGCCCACGAGGCCGTCCTACAGAAGACATCTGGAACCATAAGCTGGACAGTTGCCCATTAAACCGATATACGCCTAGTGGAATGTGCCCTCGCCGACTCCGGAGGAACCGGGTCCTCGCCTTTATGAGCTTGTTGGACTGACTGGACAATCCCGGCCACAATCATTCTGCTCAAGGCTCAACTGCCAGCATGCAGGACGAACAACTAGACAGAGTGTCTGAGACGGAGGAAGTAGCTCGCAAGCATACCCCCCAAGATTTCATCTATGTCCAGAGGATAAATTCTAGTGGACTGGTAGGTCCAAAAGTTGAGGTAGGACGATTCACTTGCTCTTTAGTGTTGAGCGGAATACGCCATATTCGATTTCGCGATATTTCACGAATATATAGAAGAATATTCGTGATATTTTATCAAAAAAAACATTTTGCAAAATTTCGCTAATGCAAATGCGAAATTGATTGCGAAATTCTCGTCAACACGTGAAAACGGAGATCATTTCCTAGATTACTTAACTAATATGCACTAAACACTAACTCTACTTACACAAACTTATATGACTAAACTAAAGCTAATTTATTTTATTTTTATTTTTTTATACACAAAACACAGAAGGGCAGAGAAAGTATTTGCGAATATTTGTAATACGAATATTCGCATTGCGAATATTCGGCAACATAAAAGGATCGCCTCAGCTACTCGGCCCAGGTCTCGAATGATACCAGCAATGCTTTTAGACGTTGATGGAGATCACTAGGATGTGATCTGTTTTAAAAATAAATTTGAAAAAATACGAATATTCGCAATATCGAATATTCACCGCGATATTCGATTTATTCGCGAATACTCGAATATGCAATATTCGTTACGAATATTCGCAATGCGAATATTCGTGAGCAACACTATTGCTCTTATGGGACCTTGAGGCAATCATAGATTGAGTCGATCAAAGGAAAAAAGGCGTATGTCTTCTAGAAACCAATCGATCTGTCAGGGCATCCATTCCAGAGGCTTAGCTGCACGATCCAGAGTGTAATACCTCTTAAGCTTAAAGTTGCCGGGAAAGACTAGAGAACAGGACCACTTCGGGAAGGACTTCCCAGGGGCAAAATTCGCTTGAATGACTGCAAACGAAGGGACCACTCGTTGGTGACCAGCCGAATACGTATCAGGAAGACCACTCGGGCGTTCTGGACTCCGGGATGTAAGCCGTTGACATGCAGGATGGGTTCTTCTGGACTCAAGACATAATGGACTTGACAACCCTCTCCATGTGCTCCCAGATTCTTCATATAGGAGATCACCGTGGTGTTGATCACTCTTAATGATACTGATTCTCTTCTGGGAACTGGAGAAAGACTGAAGGGCACACCAAGCTGCCTGAATCCCCAAGGTGTTCCAGTCCGGGTTGAGAAAACGTATACCTAGCTTGACTAAGGCAAGATCCAATCTGCAGAGGGCTCTCCAGCCGGAGAATTAAATTGACCGTTGCCCCTTGGCATATGTAGCTGCAGGAAACCTAAAAAGGATGCAACGTCTGCAGGGACCACTTGACCATAGGGGTCTTGGAGACCATTGAGCCGAAAAGCTTTGTCACTGTGAGGCCCTCGGTCGTGAAGAGATTAGAGATAAAAAAAAATTCTCTTCTGAGAAACCAGGGTCTTTCCCACTGGGAGTGGGATGGTGCTTTCCACCATAGGAAAAAACTACGCTGGGCTCCAGAGTACACTAGGTGCTGGATTGGTCCTAAGTGGCCTTTTACCCTGACCTATGAACCATCCAAAAGCTGGCCAAGGTGGAGACTACCTTCTCCCTGTGAACCAGCAGCTATCCTTTGTTCTGCGTCAGCAACAGGAGGTCGAAGTAGTGACACAATGAACTCCTTTGTCACTGGAACGTGGAGATAAGTATTTAAGTCGATTAAGAATGGTGGTCTGGCTGTACAGGTAGTCAACAGAGTCTTCCTTTGACTCTTTCAGATTTTATACACTGTTTAGGTAAGTCAGGACTGACACTGGTCGCCACAAACCTTCTCCTGCTACAAGTGGGGAAGGGGGAAATATACCCCCTGGGGACCTTAGTCCCTTCAGACATGTACCACTGCTCCCTGCGACTTCAGTGCAACCATGAGTGGGGAGTATGCCAGAGACTCCACTTCTGTCTTGCAGGGGTATACTCTGAATTTTTTTCTTGAAGAAGAAGCTTTCTTGTCCACCATACTCCGCTTAGATGATATCCTTAATTCCTGTAAGAAGCAAAAAGGAGAGAAAGAGTGTTCTTCCCCCGGATGCTTAAAGAACCCCCTTGCTTAGGCGGGGAATGGAATGGTCTACTCACACAAGGGCCTCCTTAACCGTCTTGACTAGTGCCAGAAAGACATCAAATCCTCTGAAACCTCTCATCAACTTCCAACTCTCTGTCCGAAGAATCCAGAGAAGCAGCGTAAGGCTGGAAGGATCAAAATCCTTTAGGCCGCATTTAGCCAAGGAGCCATGTAGAAGGATAGACTGGCTCCGTGTGTGGGATGTATCCCATTATTTAAGGGATTTCTCTACCACATGTTTCACCAGAGACTCAATATTTTATTGGATCCGTCTCATTTTCCCTCAACCGCCTGGGCATAACATTGGTCACATAAAGACTTGCCTTCCGGGACTCATGTCCCATATCTCCAGCAGACTCTGCAATCAGAGCAGCTGTCATGGCAGTGAGTGTGGTGAATCAGAGGAGGAATGAAACGTCTCCTCTAGTTGGAGGAGGAATGCAACGTCTCCTAGTTGCAGGAGGAATGCAACGTCTCCTTCTAGTAGCAGGAGGAATGCTGCATCTCCTGGTTGCAGGAGGAATCCTGCGTCCCCCCCCAGTTGCAGGAGGAATGCGACTTCTCCTCTAGTTGCAGGAGGAATGCGACTTCTCTTCTAGTTGCAGGAGGAATGCGACTTCTCTAGTTGGAGGAGGAATGCAACGTCTCCTCTAGTTGGAGGAGGAATGCAACGTCTCCTCTAGTTGGAGGAGGAATGCAACGTCTCCTCTAGTTGGAGGAGGAATGCAACGTCTCCTCTAGTTGGGGGAAGGAATGCAACGTCTCCTCTAGTTGGGGGAAGGAATGCAATGTCAGTGCCCACGACCCGGAAGTACCGTGGCAACCTGGAACGCAAAAGCATTCCATGCACCGTGAAGGGACACAGAGGTACCGAGAGTACCAGGAAATAAAGGGAAACAAACAAAACAAATAAACACAGAGGCGACTGCTATGGAGGAAGTGAAAAAAGTTCAGACCTTGCCAGCCGTTGATGTGTCCATCTTCAGGCATACCGTGGCAACCTCCATTCCATCACTGGGGTATATATTTTTGGAAGTGCGGTTGTTCACCTTTTTCTTTTCAAGCTTTGTTTCCATGCATTGCCTGCACCCAGGCTTCTGAGAGGACACTGATTGCTTAGTGCACTCAGCTGGAGCGGCAGTTCTCTTCTTCTTTATGGAGTGTATACTGCCAAAGAAATGCACAGGCCCACTCGTAGCTCAGCCCTGAGCTGTACTGCATGGATGAAATGCCAAGAATTCGGGAAATATTCCAAACGGACGCCAGCAGGAACAAACGTGATGTAGGTCCACGAGGAGGACAAAAAAGGAACACAGTCTCTATACCGGTGAGCTCAAACTTATAGGGTATAGGGTCCTATAGCATTGGAGAGGAGGCGGGGTAAACCCACACGTAGGCTGCCATGGAGTCTGTCAGGAAACATATATTTTCTGGAAGCATATGACCTCTAGAATAAAAAGAAGGAAATTTATAGGAGAAAACAGCCCCTGGGATAGTACGGATTGTAATAATAGGATGGAATTGTCAAAAAGTATATAAAAATAGAAAAGTTTATTTAGTATAAATCATTATAATCACAATATACAGAAAATTTGAAAAAAAAAATCATTTAAAACAAAGGAATTATCATACAAAGTGAATTCACCAATATATAGAAATCCATACCCGAATGCTGACAGATAAATCAGAACAAACAAGGGTGGATGAAACCCGACATGTTTCGGAGGCAGACGGTTAGGTTACTTCATAAACCATATGCAAATTCCTTCTTTAGGGATTCTTAAACAATAATATTTATTTTTTCCTAGTAAGAAGAAAAGAAAAACATAATATAAATATGGTTTGTAGCATTGTTAATTTCTTAGATTGCTTCTAGAGCTTTTTGTTTTGCATATCATTTACAGGCATTATGTCCAACATCAAATCATCAAATACAGTCTATTTGATGACTAGAAACATGTATATAAACATAGTACTTACATCATATGATGATATTTACACATATGGATGAACTGGGCATGTCTGGTTGGATGAATCTCTGGGGAGGCCCAACCCAAGTATGATGCGTGTAGCCATAAATAATGAAAAAATAAATAATAAAAAGTATGTATAGAGGGTCTTGCCCTTTAGAAAGTCTGGCCCTTTAAAAAGGTGGAAGTAGTGTCATTTTTCCATTGAAGTTTGGAATATTGGACAAAAAGAGGGGTCAGAAGGTAGATCAGCAGAGAGATGGAACCATGCAGTGTGTCAAATCTCACGAGGACAGATGCAGGCAGAGTGCGATGAAATCTATTAAAATAAATTATTATGTATAAATATATATATATAGTATAGAGAAACAAAAAAAGAAAAAAAAATGCCAACAGCACAAATCAAAGGACTGGTGGATGTGAGTACATACCGACCAGCCAAGCAGAGCTTGGTGTGCTAGTGTAAAGCTTAACAAAACAGCAGATTCTCATACTTTAGTTCGTGGATTATAACAAGATGCATGGATCCTGGCTGTGCAGCAGTAAGTAAATGACACAGCCAAGTTTAAATAGAACAGCTGATGCTTGTCAGCCTATCAGACTTTCCCAAATTAGGTGCCAGGTGAGAGGCAAATACAAAATTGCAGGTATATGCAAAGGGTAAATTAACTAGGTCCCCCCAGCATTACCTGCGCATCAGGTGTACACATTGCGATCTATGCCCGCGTAATCCCCTGATCCTCGCGGCGTCCGGCACTACCGCATCAAAAGACGCGGCAACGCCACACGTTGACGTGACCGCCAGCACATATAGCGGGCGGAAATATCTGGACTGTTGGAAATCACCAGAGCGCATGCGTGCAGGAGAAGTTACCTCACAGGCAGCGCAACCGCCCGAAAACACTCAAAAACGAGTGCTGGCCCCTGAATGACAAAAAAAGCAGACAGAAGCTCCTATGTGCTGGGGAGACTCGACACCAGACGGTCCAAAAACTACTGATCAAAACAGTTTGAAAAAATAAAAATAAAAATTATCAATGTAATTAAAAAATATATATATTATGGGTGGAGTCTACAAACCAGAGAATTCATCCATTACAAAAATGACATGCCATGCAGCTTTACAAATTAATAATAATAATAATAGAGAAAAAAATAATAAAAAGAAGGTGCTACTGATTTTTTAGACTCTGCGGTATTTGCGCAAATGTTTATCGAACCAATGTTTACTGAGCCCCCAAGCCCCATCTTCTGTGGGGGGGGGCAGTTTTAGATGAAAGGGTGCGGCAGGGGTGGAGAGGCATGGGACAGTGAGGCGGCGGGGTGGACGGTCACTTTAGGGGTTAATAACTCTGATGAGCAGGTTGTAATCTAAGTTATAGAATTGTTCAGCAAAGTCTGCTGAACAATTCTGATATAAGCTTATGGTCATTGAAGTGACCATGAGCTTATAGGAGAGGGAGAAATGAGGTCCGTACGCTGTAGGGGGGGAGGTGTCTGTGTAACATGCAGGGAGGGTCCAAAGCTGGGGGGGTTGGGTAATGTAAAGGGGTCCAGAGGTGCTGTGTAATGTAAAAGTAGTGTGTGTATATATATATATATATATATATATATTTATAATTGTGTGTGTGTGTGTGTGTGTGTATATATATATATATATATACACATACACACGTGCGCAATTTTTTATTTTTGAGGCGGTGGGGAATTTTTAGGTGAGTTCCCACACTTTTTTTCCCAGGACTTGACCCCAGAAAATAACTAATCTTAATGACCCACAACCTCACTGCAACTGCCTGCCAGAGCATTTGGGAAGCGTTACCATAGACTTGAATGGGAGATGTTAAAATGCCTCCTGACTCGACATGAGGCTTCAATTTAGAATTGTTGGTCATTAACCACTTAAGGACCGCCGCATGTACATTTACGTCGGCAGAATGGCACCGACAGGCACATCAACGTATATATACGTTGGTGCCTTGGGACCCCCCCCCCGTTCATGCGGTGGTCAGGTTACCTGGCCGAGCGATCCGTGCAGAGGGGGCGGCGGTTGGTTTTTGTCCCGCCCCCTCTGGATCGCTCTCAGCCAATCCGCGCGCTCCCCCTGAAAACACAGGAAGAATGAAGTGATGTGATCGCTCCCTCTGCGTTTTTTTCGACCACCGTCCACCGCTGAGGAGAGATCACATCACATAGTAAGTGTACACAACAGCACACTGACACACAACACACAGACACATAGGAACATTTAACCCCCCCGATCGCCCTCCCACCCCCCCTCCCCCTGTCGCAGTGTCACTAAATGCAGTGATTATATGTATGATCACTGCAGTTAGTGTCAGTGTGACAGGCAGTTAGTGTTAGGTTCAGGGTAGCCCCCTACCCCCCTAATAACGTTTTAACCCCTTGATCACCGCCCTAGTTAACCCTTTCACTCCCTATTGCCAGCGTCACTAAGCGATAATTTTTCTGATCGCTGTATTAGTGTCGCTGTTCCCGCTAGGTAGCTAATTTTTTTTACTAAAGACATGTGGCTAAATAAATTTTGGCCTAAATGTTTGACTAAAATTTTGTTTATTAGATTTTTCTTCTAACAAAAAGTATAAAATATTTTTTTTTTTTTCAAAAAATGTCGCTCTCTACTTTTGTAAATAGCGCAAAAAATAAAAATCGCAGAGGCGATCAAATACCACCAAAAGAAAGCTCTATTTGTGGGAAGAAAAGGACGCAAATTTTGTTTGGGAGCCACGTCGCACGACCGCGCAATTGTCAGTTAAAGCGACGCAGTGCCGAATCGCAAAAAGGGGCAAGGTCATTTGGCAGCATTTTGGTCCGGGTCTTAAATGGTTAAAAACGATTGTGTGTGGGCTCCAGAGCATTTTTCTCGACGAGAAAATTGGCCATTAAAAATTTAGAACCTGCTCTATTTTTTATCGACGTTTGTCATGTCGTCGTTTTTCTCGTCGTGAAAAATGGTCGTGTGTAGGCTTTAACAGCGGGGGAAAACGCGCATGCTCAGGAGCAAGTTATGAGAAGGGAAATTTGCATAATCAAGCCCAAAGGGTGGCGCCATTCGAAGGGAACTTCCCCTTTATAGTGCCGTCGTACGTGTTGTACGTCACTGCGCTTTGCTCGAGCATTTTTTATCACGATCGTGTGTATGCAAGGCAGGCTTGAGAGGAATCACGTCGAGAAAAACGTTGTTTTTTTCCCATGACATGAAAAACGGTCGTGCGCCCTGCGGACGCAATCAATGCCGGGCACCCGCAATCACTCGTTACAAAGCGAGAACCGGGAGCTGTGTGTGTAAACAGCTTCCCGGTTCTTTCTTTCTTTCATTGATCACCCCCTAGTTTTAACCCATTCCCTGCCAGTGACATTTTTACAGTAATCAATGCATTTTTATAGCACTGATCGCTATAAAAATGCCAATGGTCCCAAAAATGTGTCAAGTGTCCGCAATAAGGTCGCAGTACCGATAAAAATCGCAGATCGCGGACATTACTAGTAAAAAAAATATTAATAAAAATGCCATAAAACTATCCCCTATTTTGTAGAACGTTAGAACGCTATAACGCTATAACGTTTGCGCAAAACAATCAATAAACGCTTATTGCGATTTTTTTTTTTTACGAAAAATATGTAGAAGAATACGTATTGGCCTAAACTGAGGGAAAACATTTTTTTTTAATATATTTTTTTGGGGTATATTTATTATAGCAAAAAGTAAAAAATACTATTTTTTTTTCAAAATTGTTGCTCTATTTTTGTTTATAGCGCAAAAAAATTAAAACCGCAGAGGTGATCAAATACCACCAAAAGAAAGCTCTATTTGTGGGAAAAAAAGGACACCAATTTTGTTTGGGAGCCACGTCGCACGACCGTGCAAATTGTCAGTTAAAGCGACGCAGTGCCGAATCACGAAAAGTGACCCGGTCATTGACCAGCAAAATGGTCCGGGGGTGAAGTGGTTAAAAAAAAAAAGCTGTTACGGGTAAATAACATGATATTATAATACATTAAATACCTATATAATCTTTTAGGAAGTTTTTTTGGGGGAGTCTTGAAGCTCCTGATACTTGATTATAGGTCTGCAATTCAAACCACTTGTGCGACCTGAAAATCGCACGATTTTGATGCAATTTTGATGCCACTTAAAGCAATGCCTGTGCAATCTTGGTCTATGGACCTCAAGTCGCATCGAAGTCAGACCAAAGTAGTGCAGGGACTACTTTTGATGTTGCACAGAATGGTACTCATTGGAAATCATGGAATACGACTTGTCATGCAACTTTGCTGTCCCAAGTTGCAGTACAAGTCGCAAAAGTGTGAAAGGGGCCTCATAAGTTGTAAACTGGGCTTCATATAAGCCAGGAAGGTGACTAAAAATAATAGCATACTCAGTATCCAAGTTCTGGTAGCAAAGGAATGTAACGATTCACTAAATGCCAGACATGCAATCGGTTGAGGGAAGCCCTCAGATTTTCACTGGCAGGATGTAATCTGTAATTTGTTGTGCCATAACACACATTAATGAGTGGTGTAAACAGCTGCTCATATTATCTTTTATAAAAGGCATCTGGTCCCATGATCTCGCATACTGTGTGCCCTAACTGCTCCACACAAAAGCTCTGGGATCAGCTGTAAATGACTGTCTCAGTATTAACTTCTCTGAGGCCTGGTGCCCAGAGGTACACTTGAAACTGATTAGCATATAGATTAATCTACATTAGCAAATACAGACTCGGATGACCTAGACAGCTGTATTCCATGAAAAACGGCATTATGGAGAGGTGATGTTGCTATCCATTTCTCTTCTCTAACTGTATTTGACATATATATTGGGATATGCGGTCATACATTCTTTAAGAAATAGTAATATTGCAGGAATAGGCTGGTGGTATCTGTATATGCTGCAATAAAGGTGCATACGGTATATTGGGCAATATATATGTAAACCCGAACAATACATTTTTTTTATTGGCTCCCAATGATCTGCTGAATATACCATTTGAAAGTTTCTTATTTTATCTGTTTATTGAGTGCAAAAAATACCTGTTTATTTTGGCAGAACTCGTGTGCACTAATCACCTCCTGTGCTTTATATGTGTGCACAAAGAAGGTTTTTGTAGATGAGGAAGTGGGAAGAAAAGGAGCAGAGGTTCTTTGTAATTTATCAGAAATAAAGTAGGCAGGAGGACTGACATGTCATGTGAAAGAGGAAGGTAGGAGCATATTACATTTCTAGGACCTCTTCTTTTACTGTACTTGCAGCATGTTTAAAAGAAATATTACATAGAGAAAGGTGCATGTGATGTAAAGATGTACTCATTTTTTATTTGTCTTCCTCGGGCCTCCCGCGGGTGCCTATGAGCGTGCCTGGCAGCAGTGATGTCCGCCAGGTACGCGCCATCGGCAGTTACAGAGCCAGGGACGTGGATCTCTGTGTGTAAGCACAGAGATCCACGTCCTGTCAGGTAGAGGAGACCGATCGTGTGTCCCTTGTACATAGGGACACCGATCGGTCCCCTCCCCCAGTCAGTCCTTCCCCCCACATTTAGAATCACTCTCTAGGGAACACATTTAACCCCTTGATCACCCCCTAGTGTTAACCCCTTCCTTGCCAGTTACATTTATACAGTAACCAGTGCATATTTATAGCACTGGTCACTGTATAAATGTGAATGGTCCCAAAATAGTGTCAAAAGTGTCCGAATTATCTGCCGCAAGATCGCAGTCCTGTTGTGAAGAACACAGGTGGACTAGGTCTGCTTGGGTGAGAGGGCAGTTGCCCAAATGCTTTCAGTGGCATTTTAGCCTTGTGACTTTTAGGCCGTGTACACACGACCAAGAAACTCGTTGGGCTAAACTCATCATTCCTCGTCGAGGTTCCTGTTCAGCTGTCGAAAAGCTCGTCGAGCCAAATTTCCCCATAGAACAGCGAGGAAATAGAGAGCATGCTCTCTTTTTGGCTCGACGAGCTTCCCGACCGGTTTTCTTGGCAGAATACGTCTCCCATCGAGGTTCTCGCTGGATTCTGTCGAGAAACTCGGACGTGTGTACGGGGCCTTAGTGCTTCATTATTGAGATACCAGACTATGATTGGTTTTTCCCGAGCGACATAACATCTAGAAGCTACGCTAGCCAAGGTGACCGGACTTGCTGTAAGGATCATTCCGCAAGCACCTGCATTGAATGTTGACTGTACCTGTAGACTTAGTTCCATTACCCTTTTTCGGATTACAAATAAATTAAAGTGCACCAACGTATTCATCGTTAATATCACCCTTGAGGAGCATTCTGGAATTGACTGAGCCAGGCCTGGTCAGGTTTATTTGCAACTGTATTTGAAGGAATTTCCCACTAGGGGGAGCTCGCGAGCATAGTCAATTAAGAGTTACCTTTAGAACCTATAGTATTAGTATTTTTGTGTTTTTTAACGACTTCTGCAAGGGCTCTTGCAAAGTCGGCTGTATATGTATTTGTATTTTGAAATCTGTTATTCCTTTTATTCTTATGCCAAGTAAAGTTACTCTTGGTTTACAGTACTACATTAATTGTGTGAGGTGTGTTTGCACCTGAGGACTACAACCAGAGAAAGGTAACAACAATATTGCATGTCAATATACATATATGCTAGGGATGAGCCGAACACCCCTGCGTTCGGTTCGCATCAGAACGTTCGAACAGACCGCCCGTTCGATCGATCATTTAGAACCCCATTGAAGTCTATGGGACTCGAACGTTCGAATTCAAAAGTGCTCATTTTAAAGACCAATATTCAAGTTATTGTTGGAAAA